>CM077787.1:1445000-1637500 GCA_039737535.1 Lagodon rhomboides
CGCTACTTTCAAATTAAAAGCCCCCCGCTAAGAACCCAGTTCTAAACTCCGATGGGGTGCAATGTAAAGCTCTTATTTTGAAGACAAATTGGACCTGCTTCTCTTCACGCCCAACTTCCTGCTTCACGTCACGTCACATGTTGACGCCTACCAGAGGAGGAAAAGTGGAGGCTGTTTGGAAAAGGAGGAATATTACACCTCCCTTTTAGACAGACAAGGCGGCACATTGCAGCCTTTACCTTGCTGCACATGTGCCACCTTTTCTATCTGAAAGGGGCTGGTGTTAGGGACCGGCCTTCATGTGGGCTGCTGAGGACAGGTGAGCCCAGGTGTGAATGGTTGTTAAACTGTACTGTAGGTGGGAAAACATGTCTTCTGTTCAAAGACAGTGATTCCACCCTGTCCAGGTCCGATGGACTCTGTAAGGATGCTCCCACAGGGTTTAACAGCCTGCGACTCCTCCAGCTGGACGAGACGTGAAACACTGAGAATCATGTTTTATACTGACAGCTGTATGTTTTATGTTTTATGTCTTAGTTTATGTTGAAAAACTCAATGTCACAAGGTCTTTTCTCCTATAAACTGATGTGTGGAGGATCTTCTCTGGGAACAGTGCTGTGTTTAGACTTTAATAATAATATTCAGGCTGAATCCAACAAGTTATGTGTCATAAACACCAGCTGATGGATGGATCATCAGCATCTCCTCCTCCTCCAACACCTCAGACTCAAACGTCCTCCAACATCTACAGAGAGAAGTCATTTTCAGCCTTTTTTCTGCGTACACCTTTAAATTTGGACCTGACGGTGGTGCTGAAGGAGGAGGAGGTGATGATGTCATCGAGGTCATTAAGATTTGTCCTCTTGGGATCACAAACACTGAACCTAACGTGGATCGGACCAGGAGATGCTGAGTGCCCCCGAGGCCTGTGTGTGTGTGTGTGTGTGTGTGTGTGCTGAAACATGTGAGAACAATATCACTACTGTCTCACACACACACACACACACACACACACACACACACACACACACACACACAGTGTATTCATTGGGTGTTGGACTGAACGGGTCCGGTCCTGCTGCTGCTGCTTTACTGGGTGTTCACTGGGTCGTGGTTCCTGTCAGCTCACAGCCTCACACACACACACACACACACACACACACACACACACACACACACACAGCCTCACACACACACACACACACACACACACACAGCACTGTACTCACCCTCTCCACGAAGCACTCAGCGATGGCGGCAGCGTGAGGACACCTCTCCAAGTCCTCCAGCAGGTCACTGAGGAGACACAGACACGTTATTCATTCACTTTCGCTCTGTAGATGATAAAACTGGACTCATGTTGGACCTTCTTAATCTGAAGACATGTGGGATGTGCTGGTGTGTTTTGGGTTTCTCGACCTCTCGCCTGCTTCTATCCCTCGAGAGAGGAGAAAGAAAAACAGTGTGAGGTCACCACGTCGTCGAGTGAAGCAGGGAGGCTGAGCTGCTGCAGGATCATTAGTGGGACATTTATCTCCGTCAGCCTGCAGACAGCTTCAGAGGAATATCGTTCTGGGACATGTGTTGCATCGTTTTGGTCGACCGTCCACGTGGATCCTGTAGACGCACTTTTTTGAAACCTGGTCTCACCACCTGGTCTAAAAATTCAAAAACGCAGCCCTTGCGTTGTCGTCTGGACGGCGAGAGGGACACATACGTATGCAGAGGGACATTACACGACTAAATCTTAACTGTTCCTTTTAACTGTTTTTTGTTTCAGCTCTAGAAATGTCTTGTCTCATTTTCACCGCGGGATAGTTAGGAACGAAATTTCGATTCCTTCGTACGTCTCGAGCATGTGAAGAAATTGACAATAAAGCTTTGAAGTTGAAGTAAATCCAACTCAAATGAAATGTATAATCAAAATATATCCACGTGGACGGACAATTTGCTCTCAAATTTGAAAGGTTTCCATGGAAACACATGGGGTCTGACTAATGACTGAAACAACATCAGTCCCGTCAGTTACTCTTATGTGTAATGGAACGTAGTTTACCACTACAGCAAGTAGTCCGACCCATAGCAACGACCGAGCAACGGAAAGGATGAGTGAACTCTGAGCTGACGTTAATGATTTAACTAAATCAATACTGCACAGATAAACAGAAAATGCTTATTTTTATCGCCCAAGTTATAACAAAGACGTTGATCTTTGTTATAAAACGTTTTAACGGCGGTCACAGTAGCGTCTCTCACACTGGAGGGAACTGTGGTCTGTTCATTCCTGGACAGTTCCAGTCGCTCTTCATGTGACATCGGCACAGTTTTTCCTTTTTGTCACTTGGTTCTTCTCATCCTCCTCCAACTATTCATCCAAACTGAGGCCGCCAAATAAATCTAAATTAACAGCACATCGATCCATTTTGTAGCCAGTTTTTCCGCCGTTTCCTCTTCCAGCTCTGACAGTTACGACGTTGCCATGGAGACGGATAAACGTTGCACAGTAACACGTTGAGTAATGAGTCCGGCGTGCTGTCGTGCTGATTTGAGCATGTTGTAAATTTCTAAGTTGACTGCTCGGTCAGAACTAACTGTATAATGAGTCGTTTACGATCCGTTTGGACGCAAATATTCTTGAAACGATGCCGAGGAAGACGGGGAACGTGTGGACGAGGCCTCGGTGTTGTTCCAGGCCACTTTAATCAGCACCAGACTCTGTTTGATCTGATGCCTTTGGATCATAACACACATAAATCACTGTTGGGTTTACAGCTGTGGGACGTTTTAACTATACGCATGATTGTTTCTTAATATGAGAGTAATTGGTTCAAACCAGCCGGAGCTGTCGACGCTCCAACACCAAGAAAAAGGAACAGAGAGTTACTTTCAGATCAGATCAGAACAAACTCACAGCGAGGTTTCAGTGTCGCAGGGGGCTCGACCACACCTGGTACCGACCCGTCAGCTGACAGCAGCCTGGAAAACAGAAGTGAGACGAATGTCAGAGTGACTTTCTCTTCTCCTTTCCCCTGACATCCCGACTCGTAGTATCACAGCGTGTTTCCAGGGTTTCACTACTGGACTTGAAAAACTAGACAAATGTTTATTTCTAACAATCAGATTTACTGTTGTATAAAAAAAAAAACAGGCAAATTGACGAATGGAAAGAAAATAGAAAAGAGAAAATCATGCAGATTTTGAGGAAATGTTGAAGGGTTTAAAAGAAAATGGGCTAAATTATTATGTTACACAACTGAATCATTTTATGAAAATGATTCAGAGCAAAACACCGTTTTATGTATAAAAGATAAGCTGTTGGTGTTTCGGGTCACAGAGGAAAGATCAGGAAGAGTTTGTAGTTTCAAATAAAATGACTACGGATGAAATCAGCGCTGCAGAAACGTTATATTTCATTTACAGACTTTTATCAAATAATCACATAAGAGACATGAAGTCCAGAGATACAAACAGACATGACAGGAAATCGATTAGTCGATTGATAATCAGTCAATGAGTTTGAGTCATTCTTTAGGAACAGAAAGTCTCAGCTGCTCTCAGCTGTTAATGTGAATGTCTCCCGGTCTCTTTCCTCTGCGACACTGAACTGAAGATCTTTTACAGCTCAACTCATTTAATCCAGAAAACAATCAGCAGGTGATTCTGGAGTGAAAATACTTGTTAGCTGCAGCCGTCGTCTCAGGTGAGAAGTTCTCCGCTGGTCCGACAGAACTCTCACCCGTTCGTCTCCTCCATGAAACGTCTTTCTGACATTTTTGTCCTGAAAACAAACTCGCAGTGTTTCGTTCATTTGTTGGAAAACAACTACAAACAAAAAGAGACGGTTGCTGCTCAGTTCCAGAGGAATCTTTCCATCGCATCAGTCTGGATGGTGGCACTTCACAGATGTGGAAACATGCTGGAACATTTAAGGGAGGAGAAACATGCGGGGAATACTTTTAGTCTGGAGTTCAGTTCAGCCAACGAAGTGATGGATCAGCTAGATCTTCTGTCCAGCAACAACAGCGAGAGGCTCAGGTCGGACGTGTGATGATGAAATCTCCAAACCGGCAGATCGAAAACATTTCAAAAGAAATTTCTTCTGAATTTTAAAAGTATTCACCAAAAAATGAGAATCCAGAGAATCCAGTCATCGTCTCCTCCCTCCTCCGCTCCTCACATGAGCAGAACCTGCCTGAGAAACATCACGTTTTTAAGTGTTCTTCAGTACCACAGTGGTCCAGTGATGGTTGTCTGAACATCCACAGGTTCACCGCTAACAGGAAGTGCTAACAGCTGATTCTGCTGAGTTTTAATGGAGTTTTTTTTTTCTTCGTAAGTTTTAAAACAAGTGAGGTATCTGATCGGCGACACATTTTAAGCTATGATTTAACAGTAATAGTTTGAGTTTCCTTATGGTGAGTTAAGAAAGGTGTTTGCATGTGCAGGGGCCTGGAGTTATTCGTCAGCTCTGTGTGTGCGTTAAGGGTGAATTAAAGGACAAGATACATACAAGGCTTTAAGCTGAGTTCGGCTCTCACTCCAGAGGTTTGGAGCTGACTTAATGTATACATTTCCAAATAAGTACAGAGCTCTCTTAGGGTGCGAGGAGTGACATCAACAGCGTTAGGTAACACACAGAGGATGAGTTATTCTATAGGAAATGGAGACAGACCAATCCCTTCCTCTCCCATTGGACAGATGGACTCCAAATCCACCAAAGTGACCAATCAGAAGAAGTAAGTAGGCGCGGACAAGTGGACTTTAGAAAGGCTCGCACAAACAGAGAAAGGGTGTGGTAACTTGTAGATTTCCTAAAGGGCCCCCACACACCGGGTCCGACGTCGGACGTCTGAAGCGTTAGGAAGGAGTCGGACGAGTTCGGGAGCTGCTCTGTTCGGTGTGTTCAGCGTTGTCGGCGTCTGATCTGAGTTAGGACACCGTCGGATGCTCTGATTGGTTGTTAGCTAGCTGTTCAGCGACCATTCTGATTGGCGGTGTGCCAGCGAATCAGCGCGGCGTGTGGGAGGGGCGGCGGAAGTGACGATGGTAAACAAACCACATAAACAGAGACGGCACAGAGTTACAAACAACACTTCACCGTTCGTTATTTTGGGGATAAACCAACGTATGTTTGGAAGCCATGGCTGTGTGGACCGAGGACTTTGAGGAGCAGCTGGCTGCCCTGGTGGAAGAGAGACCACCGTAATACGACATCACGCAAGTAATGCTGAGCTAACACTGTGTGTGCTTTGTTCTGATAAGCTACGGTCCGCACTCCGTTCTGTCACTTCCTGTTTTTATGTTTTGGGTGACTGGCACGAGACTAGCGCCACCCGATGTTTAGGAGACTTATTGCATTTCGCGCAGGCGCAGAACGTATACGCTGCTGTGTAGCCGGGGCGGTGTGTTTCAATGTGACTTTTCTACCGAACGGATCCGACGGAGTGGTCGGAGAAGGAAGTCGGATTAGGAAGACGTCGGACCCGGTGTGTGAGGGCCTTAAGATCGAAGGAGAGAGGATTTCTGATAGCACAGGGGCAAAGTACTGGGTAGCAGCTCTGCCAGATTCGGGACACCGAGAGCTGCCGATCTGTTTCAGATACAGATTGCTCTATCATTCCACCCAGCCTCGCCTCCGCAGAATTCTTTCTGTCTTCAAACTATACACCGACACCTTTGATGGAGACAGATACAACACGTCTTGTCAATATGTTCGAATTTATAAAACATATTCTAACATATTGACAGTAAACATGTCAGATTTTTACCAAAACAGCAAAAAGTAAGTGATATTGGCTTCTTGGCCGTCCCTGGAGAAAATCACCAGACTCCCTTGAAAAATACCTCAATTTAGTGAGTTGTTGCGTTAGAAGAAACTTTATAAACTGTGAATCTCTCTCTCTGACTAATTCTTCATTATTTGTTCCTTTTTGTTGATTCGGCAAACGTTATACATGAAGATATTTCTTTATTTGTGTAAAAAGACACAAGTCTCCAGCTACTTCAGCGGTTCAGCAGAATGAACCTCCAGAACTTCATGGAGGTGAAAACGGTTTCCTCTCCCGTTCTCTCTCTCTTCTGTCCTGAAGCCTAAATTCTAAAATTGAGCTTCTTGTATGTTTTTTTTTCTCTTTTGTGATTTCAGAAAGTTCCACTTCTGGCGAGCCGGGCCTTCAGCAGCTCGGCCCGGCAGCTCAGGAACAAAGTCCCCGAGGCCCAGAAACTCTTCCAGGTAACACGACAGTAAAGAGCCGGAGTCAGCGGGATATAAACCGAGGTTAAAGTGACCACGAGGAACTTTTCAGCTTTTGTTGTTTCTATGACGCCGCTGTGACAGAGAGACCGCAGAATGATTCACGATGAGATGTTTATAAATGTATATATACGTGACAGATGATCGGACCCGAGCACGGACGTGGTCTCGATTGCTGTTACAGGTCATTTCTAATCATCAGAGGAACCAGAGAGCGTCTCATAAACACTTAAAAGTTCCACGTAGTCACTTTCACTGAGGTGTGGTTTGCTTTCGACATGGGGCTCACGCATCATCTCACACATCTGAGATCCTTCTGTGGGGTTTGGCTTCTCAACACCAGGCAACGAGGCCAGAAACAAGTCGGACGCCAGAACAATCAACAAAACACGACTTTCTGCGTCTCAACCAAAAAAGGGAGATTCCATAGAAACAGCTTTTATTTATACTGTAATGGAAAAAAAACAGATTGTTATCAGACCGAATGGGTCAAATTGTGAACGTGTTTTGCGCCTCGGTGCGATAGGCAACGTGGCAATTACACAGTCTGGCTGCTGTGTGAAATTGAGCGTCACGCTAAAGCGATAACATAAACTTTTCTGTCGTGTGGTTTCCACGGTTACAGGCGGACAACGGGCTGCCAGTCCACATCAAGGGAGGAACGGCAGACGTCGTGCTCTACCGGGCGACCATGACGCTAACTCTCGGAGGTAACACGTACAGACCTCTCACACAACAGTTACACAATTCTAAACTCATGTTCCATCTGCCTGCATCATTTCCAAACATGATAACTGGGAACCAGAACAAATCCCAAAGAACATGTAATCCATCAGTTCACCTGAGGACAAAGTCAGCCTGCAGTCAGTTTGAGTTGGAAACACCCAGATGATATCTTGTTTTTTGAATCACCACCGAAAAAACAACGTGTTGGAAACCCAAAGAGGGAATTTCTAGCTTTGGAAGATCGCCATTCAATTCGTTGCAATCGGAAAACACAACCACTGATGGGACGTGTTGCTTCAGCTTCGGGTGAAATAAGATTCAGGAAGTCCAGTTTGATTGATGAGGTACACGATCACATTTACCTTCGACCCACCGAGACAGGAAGTGATGTCGTGGTTTTAGTGTTTGGTCGTCCAAAATGAGAAAGTAGGATTCGACCAACGAGGAATTTGCCTCGACATGTTGGTGCAGAGCAGTCACATATCGCTTCTGATCAGTAACTTTAGTGATTTTATTTTCTTGATAAGTTTCCAGAGACAGAAACTACAACAACACAACAGTGAAGGACACAAAGACGTGAGAGTTCAAGTCTTCTGCTCTAAATCTGGTCACATGATCACCGTCAGTAAACAGCAGGAGCTGCCTGACTCTCTGCTGGGGACAGACAGGAGGACAGACAGGAGGACAGACAGGACGACAGACAGGAGGACAGACAGGAGGACAGACAGGACAACAGACAAGAGGGCAGACAGGAGGACAGACAGGACGACAGACAGGAGGACAGACAAGAGGACAGGTAGGGGGAGAGACAGGACGACAGACAGGACGACAGACAGGAGGACAGACAGGACGACAGACAGGAGGACAGACAAGAGGACAGGTAGGGGGAGAGACAGGACGACAGACAGGACGACAGACAGGAGGACAGACAGGACAACAGACAAGAGGGCAGACAAGACAACAGACAAGAGGGCAGACAGGAGGACAGACAGGACGACAGACAAGACGACAGACAGGACGACAGACAGGAGGACAGACAGGACGACAGACAGGAGGACAGACAGGACAACAGACAAGAGGGCAGACAGGACAACAGACAAGAGGGCAGACAGGAGGACAGACAGGACGACAGACAAGAGGATAGACAAGAGGACAGACAGGACGACAGACAGGATGACAGACAAGACGTCAGGCAGGGGGACAGACAAGACGACAGACAGAAGGACAGACAAGAGGATAGACAAGAGGACAGACAGGAGGACAGACAGGAGGACAGACAGGACAACAGACAGGAGGACAGACAGGACGACAGACAGGACGACAGACAGGACGAATAGGCACTTCCACATAGAAGTGTATTTTTCTACTCATATAAGACGCTGAAGACTCGACCTGCTGCCACATTACAGTTGTCCGGTCCGTCATGCGGCGTTCACAGTCAAATACAAGACAAGACAGTCATTCTTGAGGAAAAGTAAAGATATCCTGTTAAATTATGACTTTGGTACCTGTGGACTTCCTGTGGACCTCATGGGACCTTATTTAATAAAATCTTGAAGAGACTGACAGATAACGTATCGATCCTGGTTTGATCTGTTTCATGGATCACACATATGATGTTTGATTCACGACACAATCCAAACAGGTGTCTGACTGATAACAGCTGGTGACTGGATCCAGCCATTAGACTCGGCCATAAACACCACAATGGGAAAGTCTAAGGAGCTCAGCATTGATCTGAAAGAGCTCAATATTGATTTAAACAAGTCAGGAAAGTCGGTTGGAGCCATTTCAAAGCAGCTACAGGTCCCAAGATCAACTGTACAACGAACCATCACCTGCTGCTGAGAGACAACTGGTCTGATGGTCAAGGGTCAACCAAGAACCACCAAAAAGACAAGTCTGCAATGTCTGAGAAGCTTCTGGAAGGCAGCGGTCCACAGTCAGGTGTGTTTGACATCATGGAGCACGGTGCTGGTAGCGTTCTGCTGTAAGTGGATCTGCTGCTCTAAACATTGTAATTGGACTAAAGCAGAAGGATTATCATCTCCCAAATCAACAGAAGATCAGCTACCAAACACACATCAGAAGTGGTGAAGAAACGGATCAATCAGGCTGAAGTTTTGTTCCCAAAAGTCCTGACTGAACCTAATCGAGAACATGTGGCCTGTGCTGAAGAAACAAGTCCGATTAGAATTACTGCATGTTTATTTATGATCCAGCAGGTTTGGTCTCATTCTCAGAAGACCAGCGATAAATTTAATTATTATCATGAATGTTTTTGTGACAAAGTTCAAACATCGACTGAAAACTACTGAATTGAACATAAGTAACTAAAATGATGTCGTATCTTCTCTGGTTTTGTTTTCCCTCCGCAGGAACCTGCTACTCCTTATACTGGCTGCTCAGAGCCTCCATGCCTCAGAAGAAACACTAGAGAAGGATCAGATGGGCTTCGGGCTCGGACTATCGCCTGGAGGCCGACGCTCTGCTCCGTCTGACGCTAATGTTTGATGTGTACATTTGATTTTATCACCGGCCGTCCTACTTTCATTATGGCAACGATATAATATGTGAAAAGAAAGTGTTAAAGCTTTAACCTGAGCGCCTGCAGCGTCTTTATTTCTTCATCCATGTTGAACATTTGATCCAGACCCAGCAGCCCGTCACACTGTGGGGTATGTTTGATCTGGGACACTGTGCATGCTCGCTGGGTCATTAATCAACATGAATCAACTTTTTGGAATCACTCAAAGGTTCTTTTCTTTGTGGACCGTGTCCTCCTCCATGTGTCCTCAAGACCGCTGGACTGACTGTCAGCCAGAGAGGACGAGGGTGATGAATCGATCACCCTCAAATGTTTATGCAACGGGAAAATCCACTTCAGTCCTCGTGGTTCTGACTGCACACAAATATAGACACTGGCACACTTTTGGTCTCGGTCGGCACGATTGTGGCGCAGAGAGTCTTGAATCTAAGGAAGATGTCAGTGCAATGTTTGTGATCTCCTCCAGATGTGACACACGGAGGAAATGTTTAGTGATGGCTCCACCTGGTGGTCTGAACCAGGAAGTTAGACACAACACTATTTCTATTATAATGATTGATCGGGCTAAAGTAAAAATACATTTAGGTCTTCAACTTTATCAAACAAAAATCAGTTATTTCCGGCGCAGTCTCGGTCTTGTGTCTCTCTGAAACAGTTGAACTAACTTGATTTGACTGATTGAAATGGCCCAAACATTCAGAGGCACTGGGGAAGGATAATCAGGCTGCACTGATGGAAAGTTAATGACCTGTTTTATTTGGAATACAACTTAGAATAATAACAATAAATCAATGATTAGCCTCCCGGAGTGGAAACAAATCCTTCGGTATGTGATACTTCAGAAGTCAACATTTGCTTTGGCGCAGGATGTGGGAAAGTAAATCCGAACACAGAAGCCTAGTTTTTGATCTCAAGAAGAAAAACTGCTGAAAGATTCAAAGACAAAAGGTGAAAAAAGAAACTCTGATACAAGACGTCGGTTTAAAGGCTTTTATTCAGGATTAGTTGCACAGAACGTTTCTCACAAAGACGCCTCACTGCAGGAGGAAACCTTCACATTCATGTTACGTTTCTCCGTCACAGAAAACATCCCGTCGTCACAGTGAAGGTTTGGTTCTCGTACGAACTTGCCCTTTAACTTCGGCCTGTTCTTTATTTCCTTCTTCACACTTTGTGCAGATAAAATAGTTAAAAACAAGAGCTGAGGTGGAAAAACTGCATATTCAAAGAGCATAAAACTACATAAACTTGCATCATTTCCATGTTTAGGGCTTTAAAAACTGATATATTACTGGATTTTAAATCTCATTGGCTGCATGACTCGTCAATCATCTGGAGGCTGGTGTATAAGAGGCTCAGGAGGAGGAGGAAGAAGAGAAGGTGGGTCTCCTGTTTATGCGATTCTTCATTGGCTGTTGTTGGCTCGAGGGCGGGCGTAGAAGTGCATATCTGCTCAAATGAGCTGTCAATCAAACGGTGGCCGTCTTAGGATCTCTGGTGTCGAGAGATAACGGCGTCTGATGTGTTTAACAGTCAGCACAAACTCTCACTAGCAGAAAGGACTTCACCACACAGATCCCTGCAGTGACGCCGATCTGAAAAGTTTATCTTGAATTTAAGTCTTTTTTCTTCGTGGTCTCTCTCTTCTGTCCTCGTTGAGAACATCATTTCCATCATCGTCTCCTCTCGAAAGTTTTAGAAGAGAGACGAGAGACTGATCGTCTTCTGTTCAACGCAAACGAGAAAATCCTGAAAATCTCCGCAGGTCGAGTCTTTATCTCAGAAAGCGAATACTCATCTTGTGATCGATATCCACTTTCTCCAGAGACTGAAAACAAAATGAAAATACTTTTAAGTTTCATTACGGACTTTAACGACCACACATGGTTAAGAGGTTGGTCTCAGAGTACATCCGATAATATTTTAGTACTTTAGTATTTGGAAACACTTGAAGCTGTTTGTTTCCAAAACACATCTGTATGCAAAAGAAATGAGCTTGATTGTATTTTAGAAATCTTTAGGAGGTTTATGCTAGAATTATTTTCTCGCTTTATTCCTGCACAGTTTGATTTCATTGTTTAAAGATTTCATCCTCACAGCTAGTTTTACTTTTCTGAATGCTAAATGAAATCGTGGAAAAACCGACAGGAATATTCAGATGAATATTCTTAACTGTCGAGTTCGGTCGACCGCCTCACCTTCCTAAACTCGTCGAAGGAGATGGCGTCGTCGTTGTCGGCGTCGGCCTCCTGGATGGCTCGCTCGGCGATGCACTGCAGCTGCTCCTCCGTCACCTGCAGCCCCAGCATCGACCGCAACACCTGCCAGTCAAAGTCATCGACCAATTCAGGAAGCTTTGAAGTAGTTCAAAACTCTCTGGCAGACATTTTTCTGCAGACGCTTCATTAATGCATCTTCAAAACTAACTTGTGGTGAACCTCAGGGGTCGATTCTGAGCCCGGTTTCTGTCTCTATTTACTTGCTCACATAATTAGCAGTTTATCGGTTAACTTCTATGCAGATGATACATAATTATATCTTTCTGTCATTTCTATTGATTCCAGTAGTTTGGTTGATTAAGAGAAAACTTTAAAGGGTTGGATGAGGTGTTGGATGTCGTGTAACTTTCTCAACAAGCCTGAAATAATTATATTGAATGCCTTTGAGGAGACTTTGCAAAAGTGTTCGTAGTTATCTCCATCCTCCAAATCTCTTGGTTTCATACATGAAAAAAATCCCCCAATTTTTTCTCTCCCTGGAAAAAGTAAACAGTAGAAAACTCATGTGGTCTCACAAATGAGGAAAAAATAAATAATAATAATCTTAAAAAAATATCCCACTGTTTTTCACACATGAAAAAATTAATTCTCCTCAAAAAAACTTTTCTCATAAAACCAAAAAGAATTCTCAGTTTCTCACTTACAAAAAAAATTACAATAAAATAAATAAAATATAAAATATTCTCCAGAAATTCTGTAGACTTTTCAGGAGAATTTGGGAAACGGGAGAGGAGAAAAAACTCAAAACACTTTCACATGTGCAAAACTAAAATACGTAAAAGCTAAATTGATTAATTGAACTATGTTTCATAAACAATTTTTAATTTCTCTTGAAAATTAAAAAAACACAAAATTTTGTTTTGTCCTGAAAATTCTTTTTTAGGACTGTTTCATATGTGAAAAAATTTTTAATTTTTTCTCCTGAAAAAAAAAGAAGAAACAAATTTCACTCATTTTCACAGATTTCTGAAAAAAATCTGAAAATTGTTTTTCTCCTGAAAGAAAGTAGAAACTTTTAAAAAAAAAAAAAAAAACTTTGTTTCATTAACAGAAAAACACATGTCTGTCTGAGTTCTCACAGTGTATTCAACCACATTTTGGGTATTTTTTGTAAATGGGGGTAAAAGGGTGATGTATCGTGCAGAGCAACAGGATTAACTGTTACAGACCTGAAGAAGCTCGTCTCTGGAAATCTTTCCATCTCTGTCCTGATCGTACAGCTGGAAAGCAACTGAACACAGACAGATGGAGATTTATTTTCTAAAAAATAAATGATAAATAATAAAAAGCAGAGCAAACTAAGCTGGACTGACATCTGAGTTTCCCGGTGGTGCTGTTGGCCGGCTCCTGCTCGGCTCCATTTCTGGTTCGGTTGGAGTCCGCTGGACGGAAATGAGCCAGAATCCGAACGAAGGAGCCAAAGTCCAGAGTTTCCTTTCTGGAGGAGAAAAGGAAAATGTTTCCTGTTTCCTGTTCAGCATGATTAACAAACACAGGATAGAGGAGGACTCGCTGCTAAATGCTGCTGCTGTGAAGTCCAAACGCTCAGAGCTGCAGTTCAGCTTGTTAAACGTTCATTTGATGTATTTCTATTTCAGACAGCTTTGTGGTTCAACACTGACACAAAACTGAAATCTTCTCTGTGATGCTGTTTGGAAAACCTGAGAAGGAGGCGAAGACATCTTTTTTCTGGCGATCCATTTTCTAAGTCTGTCAAGATTGTCTCCTGTGTTTATGATTTAAGAACTGATAGGAAAAAAGCAGTTTTACCTGGATAATCTATCGACCCAAAAAATCAGGAGAAAAACAAAATTCATGTGTGAGAAAAAGATTTTCCCAGGAGAATTATTTTTCATGTATAAAATTGATTGACATTTTCTTTGTCTGTTTTTTTAAAGGAGGAAAAACAATCAGAATTGTTTCGTATGTGAAACAGAATTAATTATGACACATAAACAAAGACATGATGATAATATCTCCTGCAATATTTTTTTCTCTTGGAAAAAAGAGACAAAAAAATCACTTAGATTCAAAGAATTTTTTTTTGTCTTATGTAAATTTTTAGGACTTTTTTTAATCGTTTGTTTTGACTCATGAAAAAAAAAATTCTAAAAATGTTTTGCCACTCTGACACATGAAAAAAAAGTTTTCTCCTGGAAAAAAAACCAACAAAAAACTCTCAGTTTCTCACATGAACAATAAAAATTATCCAGATTTTTTTTCCACCCATAAAAAAAATAATTAATTCAGCAGAATTTTTTTCTTTTTTTTCTGGAGAAAAACACAATTCAGTTATGTTTTTTTTCATATTTTTTCTCTGGAAATGTTTTTTTCCCCATGAGAAATAAAACTCAAAACACTTTCTTTCACACATGAAACAAAAATCCTGAAATTTGTTTTTCTCCTGAGGAAAAAAAAAAAAGAATTAAGGCGGTTTCACACATGAAAATCTAAAATAATAAACTATGTTTCATCCTGAAAAACAAAGACAATTTCACAGACGTAGAAAAAAAATATCCTAAAAATGTTTTTTAGATTGTGCCACACCTGAAAAAATAATTATCCTGGAAAAAAAATCAGTAACTTTTTCCACCAGTTCTCAAGTCATTAACAGATGAGAAAACGATTTAGATCAGACCAGATTTAGATTCATCAGATAAAGAAACAGTCTTTCCCCTCCGGGCTTCCGTAGTTCACTGTAACCAGGCAGCATTCCAGGTTAACAGAACAATCTGCTCAGCATCACCAGTGTTCATGTGAAGTAACGGTCGGCCTGATGAAATTAAAGGTCGTCCAGCCGAACAGAGAAACTTCAGCCGGCTGCTTTACCCGGGAGGGAAGAAGGCGCCGATGATTCTGTTTCCGATGGGGTTCATGTCCAAGTCTGGAATCGTCTCTAAATCCTCCGGCCTGAGAGAGAGACGACCTTTAGTAACCCCACACGTCCACTGAACTCCAAACATCAGAGGAAAAATCTTCATTTTATGGTTAAAATCCTTAAAGAAACAGTAGAACAAACATCTGGACCAACACGTTTCCAGAAGCAAAGAAAATCATAATTTCAGTTTGTTTTTACATAATCTATCGTCCCGCCCTCTGATTGGTCGGTCGGTCCACTCACCTGAGATGTCCCGTGTTGTCTTTGTCCAGAAACTGAAACCTCTCGTACAGACGGATGATGTGAGCAGCAGAGACTGAAACACAGAACATGAATCAACGACCCATCGCAGAGCAGTTCGGACCGGTCGGTCGGTTCGGTCTGCAGCTCACCAACACCGCCAGAACAAAAGCTACGATATTCAGTGTTAAAGTCGTGACGAGAGGCTCGGCAGCCTGAAGTACACAGCAGAGGACCGAGGACAGGTTTTCAGCACTTGTTTCTATCGTCACCTAGAAGAAAAATTCACTCAGTTTCAACACTTTTTTTTATTTTCACCTGAAAAAAATTCACTTTTTAGTCACCTAGAAAAAAACTTTTTTTTTTCCACTTGAAAAAAACTCATTTGTTTTGTTAAAATAACTATAAATTAATCTCTTTTAGGTGAAAATAGACGCCTCATTTATTCAGATTACTTCTATTTTTAGACGATTAGTCTTTTTAAATTCTACGAGAAGTTTTTTGTTCCAGCGATTTGGATTTTTTTTTAAGTCATTTTCCTCATATTTGCTCTTGATGTGTGAAAAGTGTCACATTTGGGATTCATGCTCAAAATAAGACGAAAAACAAATGGAGACATTACTGAAAGAATCGGGTCAGTTTGAGGAAGGAGAAGGAGAAGAAGGAGGAGAAGAAGAAGAAGAAGGAGGAGGAGATGAAGGAGAGGAAGAAGAAGGAGAAGAAGAAGAAGAAGAAGAAAGAGGAGAGATGGAGGTGAAGGAGAAGAAGGAGGAGAAGGAGAAGAAGAAAGAGGTGAAGTAGAAGAAGAAGAAGAAGAAGAAGAAGAAGGAGGAGGAGATGAAGAAGAAGAAGAAGAAGAAGAAGAAGCGGCGGATTAATCTACGTTCAGTGCCGTAGTGAGAATCTGTGACAGCAAGACAAACTACGTTACTTTCTACGTTACGTGTGTGTTTGACAGCCTCCACAGGGTGTGTATCAGTGTGAACAGTTCAGGGCGTTCACACACACACACACACACACACACACACACAGATAAACAGCAGATGCAACGACACTGATGAGTTTAACAACAGTCACTGCTCTGCTATCAGACACACACACACACACACACACACACACACACACACACACACACACACACTTGGCATTAAAGGTCCACTCCCTCATGCGTTCAGGAGCTTTCAGCCACATCACACAGGCTTCCTCACCAGATGACGTTTGAGGACACAACAGTTTCCACCTCAGAATATGAACGCTGTCAGTTATCATCTCTAACGTTCACACAGCGATGACGCTGCAGGACGAGGCGCCGCTACGTGTTGATGAAGGCTGTGTGACACAGTCCAAAGCTCCAGGACGGGTCAGTGTGTCAGTTTTAGTCAACATGTTCATTTATTTCCCCACAAACTGAGCTGAACTTGAACTGTGAGGAGGAAAAACAAAAGAGTGAACTCACATCCCGTCTCCTGCAGGAGCTGCTGGCCGTCTGGGATGCTGCTCATGTTGGAGCTGCTGGAGCCCATCCTGCTGGCTGCTGGTTCACTTCTGACTGACTGTCTCTTTCTGTCTGCGCCACAGACGTGACGGACACGTCGCTCAGCCAATCACAAGTCATCTACTGTACCAGGAAGGCACTGACCAATCAGCATCCAGAAACAGACACGCTGACACCATGAAGATGGATGAGTGCTGTGGTTTTATACTTTTATTAACAAGATGGAAAAAAATAAAATACTTGAGAAGTTCCTTTCTTTCCATTTTTTTTATATATATGAAACTGAATGAAATTTATGTCTTTACGGTTTTCAGGAATAACAAAAAAAAATCTGGAAACTGTTTTACACATGAAATATATCTTTGGAGAATAAAAAAAACAAAACGTGTGAATTTCTTTCAGGTGAAAATAAAAGTGAGTGCTGAAAATCTGACACTTGTTGCTATCTCGAAGTTTTTTCTGGTGAAAATAAAAAAAAAATTTAAAATTTTTCTTCTAGGTGACGATAGCAACAAGTGCCGAGTTTTTTTCTAGGTGACTAAAAAAATTATTATTTTTTTTTGTTACTAAAAAAAGTGAATGTCTTTTCAGGTGAAAATAAAACCAAGTGTTGAAAATGAGTGAATATTTCTTCTAGGTGACGATAGCAACAAGTGCTGAAAAGAAATAAAGAAGAAAAAGCCGATTATTTTTCTGGTGAAAAAAAAATGTTTTTTTTTCCCCAGGTGAAATTTTTTTTTCTAGGTTACTAAAAAAAAATTATTATTTTTTTATGTTACTAAAAAAGTGAATTTTTTCAGGTGAAAATAAAACCAAGTGTTGAAAACGAGTGAATTGTTCTCCTTGGTGACGATATAAAGTGTTGAAAAGAAATGAAGAAAAAAAGCGAAGTTTTTTTACTAAAAGAATTGTTTTTTTTTCCAGGTGAATTTTTTTTTCTAGGTTACTAAAAAAAGTGAATTTTTTCAGTTGAAAATAAAACAAGTCTTGAAAATGAGTGAATTGTTCTTCTAAGTAACGATAGCAACAAGTGCTGAAAAGAAATAAAGAAGAAAAAGCCGATTATTTTTCAGGTGACTAAAAAGATGTTTTTTTCCAGGTGAAATTTTTTTTCTAGGTTACTAAAATAATAATTATTTTTTTTTATGTTACTAAAAAAGTGATTTTTTTCAGGTGAAAATAAAACCAAGTGTTGAAAATGAGTAAGTTTTTCTTCTAGGTGACGATAGAAACAAGTGCTGAAAAGAAATAAAGAAGAAAAAGACGATTTTTTTCAGGTGAAAAAAAAAAAAGGTTTTTTTCTAGGTGACTAAAAAAGTGAATTTTTTTTCCAGGTGAATTTTTTTTCTAGGTTACTAAAAAAATTATAATTTTTTTTATGTTACTAAAAAAAGTGAATTTTTTCAGTTGAAAATAAAACAAGTGTTGAAAATGAGTGAATTTTTCTTCTAGGTGACGATAGCAACAAGTGCTGAGAAGAAATAAAGATGAAAAAGCCGATTATTTTCAGGTGACTAAAAAGGTGTTTTTTTTTCCCCAGGTGAAATTTTTTTTCTAGGTTACAAAAAAAAAATAGTAGTTTTTATGTTACTAAAAAAGTGAATTTTTTCAGGTGAAAATTTTGAAAAGT
Source organism: Lagodon rhomboides (assembly GCA_039737535.1). Lineage (NCBI taxonomy): Eukaryota > Metazoa > Chordata > Actinopteri > Spariformes > Sparidae > Lagodon > Lagodon rhomboides. The sequence goes on from CM077787.1 coordinate 1,463,050, forward strand.
AAAAAGTGGTAAAAAAAAAAATGCATTTTTTTTCAGGTGACAAAAACAAAGTGGGTTTCTTTTTTCATGGCATAAAAAAAAGATATAGAAAAGAAATGCACTCCTTTTATGGAAAAAAATTTAAAACAAGTGAATTTTTCTTTTTCCAGTTGAAAAAAATGTGATTTTTTTTCAGGTGAACAAAAAACGAATTTCTTCCCTTTTTTTAACACCTAGAAAAAAAATCAAGCTTGAAAAAAACCCCAAAACAAGTAAAATTTCTTCCTGAAAAATACGAGAGTATCTGTCTGCACAGAAAAACCAAGAGATGAAGGTGATGAAGAGAAAAAGCCCAGAGGAGCCCAGAGGAGCCGAGAGGAGCTCAGAGGAGCTCAGAGGAGCAGAGAAGAGCTGAGAGGAGCAGAGAGGAGCTGAGAGGAGTCCAGAGGAGCTGAGAGGAGTCCAGAGGAGCTGAGAGGAGCAGAGAGGAGCTGAGAGGAGTCCAGAGGAGCTCAGAGGAGCAGAGAGGAGCTGAGAGGAGTCCAGAGGAGCTGAGAGGAGCCCAGAGGAGCTGAGAGGAGTCCAGAGGAGCTGAGAGGAGCTGAGAGGAGCTGAGAGGAGTCCAGAGGAGCTGAGAGGAGCCCAGAGGAGCTGAGAGGAGTCCGAGAGGAGCTGAGAGGAGCTGAGAGGAGTCCAGAGGAGCTGAGAGGAGTCCAGAGGAGCTGAGAGGAGCTGAGAGGAGATCAGAGGAGCTGAGAGGAGCTGAGAGGAGATCAGAGGAGCTGAGAGGAGCTGAGAGGAGCTCAGAGGAGCAGAGAGGAGCTGAGAGGAGTCCAGAGGAGCAGAGAGGAGCCCAGAGGAGCAGAGAGGAGCTGAGAGGAGCTGAGAGGAGCTGAGAGGAGCTCAGAGGAGCTGAGAGGAGCTGAGAGGAGATCAGAGGAGCTGAGAGGAGCTGAGAGGAGCTCAGAGGAGCAGAGAGGAGCAGAGAGGAGCCCAGAGGAGCAGAGAGGAGCTCAGAGGAGCTGAGAGGAGCTGAGAGGAGCTGAGAGGAGCTCAGAGGAGCCCAGAGGAGCAGAGAGGAGCTCAGAGGAGCAGAGAGGAGCTCAGAGGAGCTGAGAGGAGATCAGAGGAGCAGAGAGGAGCTGAGAGGAGCTGAGAGGAGATCAGAGGAGCAGAGAGGAGCTGAGAGGAGCAGAGAGGAGCTCAGAGGAGCTCAGAGGAGCAGAGAGGAGCAGAGAGGAGCTGAGAGGAGATCAGAGGAGCAGAGAGGAGCAGAGAGGAGCTCAGAGGAGCAGAGAGGAGCAGAGAGGAGCTCAGAGGAGCTCAGAGGAGCAGAGAGGAGCTGAGAGGAGCTGAGAGGAGCTGAGAGGAGCTCAGAGGAGCTGAGAGGAGCTGAGAGGAGATCAGAGGAGCAGAGAGGAGCTGAGAGGAGCTGAGAGGAGCTGAGAGGAGATCAGAGGAGCTCAGAGAGGAGCTGAGAGGAGCAGAGAGGAGCTGAGAGGAGCTCAGAGGAGCTCAGAGAGGAGCTGAGAGGAGCAGAGAGGAGCTGAGAGGAGCTGAGAGGAGCAGAGAGGAGCTGAGAGGAGATTAGAGGAGCCTAGAGGAGCAGAGAAGAGCTCAGAGGAGCTCAGAGAGGAGTCCAGAGGAGCTGAGAGGAGCAGAGAGGAGCTCAGGGGAGCTCAGGGGAGCTCAGAGGAGCTCAGAGGAGCCGAGAGGAGCAGAGAGGAGCTGAGAGGAGCAGAGAGGAGATCAGAGGAGCAGAGAGGAGCTCAGAGGAGCTCAGAGGAGCCGAGAGGAGCTGAGAGGAGCAGAGAGGAGATCAGAGGAGCCGAGAGGAGCAGAGAGGAGCTCAGAGGAGCTGAGAGGAGCAGAGAGGAGCCGAGAGGAGCTGAGAGGAGCAGAGAGGAGCTGAGAGGAGCTGAGAGGAGCAGAGAGGAGCTGAGAGGAGCTGAGAGGAGCTCAGAGGAGCTGAGAGGAGATCAGAGGAGCAGAGAGGAGCAGAGAGGAGCCCAGAGGAGCCCAGAGGAGCAGAGAGGAGCTCAGAGGAGCTCAGAGGAGCAGAGAGGAGCTCAGAGGAGCTCAGAGGAGCAGAGAGGAGCAGAGAGGAGCTCAGAGGAGCTCAGAGGAGCAGAGAGGAGCTGAGAGGAGCTGAGAGGAGCAGAGAGGAGCTCAGAGGAGCAGAGAGGAGCTCAGAGGAGCTCAGAGGAGCTGAGAGGAGCAGAGAGGAGCTCAGAGGAGCTCAGAGGAGCAGAGAGGAGCTCAGAGGAGCTCAGAGGAGCAGAGAGGAGCTCAGAGGAGCTCAGAGGAGCAGAGAGGAGCTCAGAGGAGCAGAGAGGAGCAGAGAGGAGCAGAGAGGAGCTCAGAGGAGCTGCACATTCAGCTGATAAGCAGAATAATGTGCAGTTTGAACACTCAGTCTGAACGTTGTGTTCACTCAGAGCAGCTGATCCTGAATCAGCTGCTGTGACCTCATTCTCACGCTGTCAGTCTCTTCTTGGACACTAGATGGAGCCATTCCCACATAAATACACACCAACATGTCTTCAGAGGTCCTGACAGCCTGACGGACAGGAGGAGGACATGTTGGTCCTCAGTCTGCAGGGTCGGGCTTCGTTCTGGAGTTCAGGTTGTGTAATTATTGATTACGACTGTGCAGCTGTGACACTTTAATGAATGATTAAAAATGGAAGTGTTGATGACATTTACAAGTGGTTTCAAAGGCACTTGTTGATTTTTTGTAGGTGTGTGTACAGTGAATAAACCAGCTGTTCTCAGACCAGTGAAGCCTCCTTCACACTGTGATCACAATCCTTTCAAAGGATTGTGATCACAGTGTGAAGGAGGTTCACTGGTCTGAGAACAGCTGGTTTGTGACAGAATAAAGTGCTGAAAAAACAACGACTGATCAATTTAGCTGCTAAAATCTGAGCTCTTATATCATTTACTGTCAGTTTAGTGGTATTGAGGGGCCGTATCATCATCATCATCATCGTCATCATCATCATCATCATCATCGTCAGCAGCAGCAGTGGTGTTAGGGGGAGTTTCATGGTATTATTATTAGCAGGGTTTTCTCATCAGTACTTCAGCCTCTGGACTAAAATGAAACTGGGTCAAAGTCCAAACTGTTCAGAGTACGAGTGTAAACACACACACACACACACACACACACACACACACGGAGTTTGGCAGCCCGTCGGAGAGTTTGCATTCCTCTCTGGTAACATTAACAGTTGATTTATCAGCTCTGCTCGTCTGAATAAAGAGCTGCTGAGAAGAACTTCCATCTGCTCGCCTCACTCGCTGGTTTCTCTGCAGCTCAGCGTGGATTTATATTTATATCTCACCTCACTACGTTACTGTGTTTACGCAGGTTTTACACAGCTGATTCCTTTTACTTCACCAGAAAAAGAGTTTGGCTCTCTGTCTTCTCTCACAGACTATTTTTTTCCTCATGATAATAAATAAGATAACATTTCCTCGTAATTTCACCCACGATTTTCTTTCTTTTTCTCCTGAAACACAGATGGAAAAATAATGAAGGAACAAAAGAGATAATCCTGAGTCACAGTGTGAGTGTGACGGTGATCACAGCAGATAATCACGGAGAGAGGAACCTGCATCACAGCTTCAACAGAACCAAACAACAGGGCTGCTGGGAAAATACGAACACACCAGAACCGTCCAGAGTCCTTCAGTTCTGGAGAGGAACTGCAGCAGCGACACTCTTCTGTTTTGTTTTAGATCACATGGTTATCAGAACATTTGTTTTAAATTCATGTTTCCTAAAAGTAACGGAGACAGAGTCAGCTATTTCAAGTGACGTCTCCAGAACCGGTTTGTTACCGGGCCCAGACTACGGGCCTGCACCCGGGTCCGATTATCTTGTTCAGATCGACCCAAGCAAACTTAAAAACATTAATAAACTTGGTTATTTGGTGGAGACTAACCACACAGAGACGATCGCTCACTTTTCCCAGTCTGCACGTTAACTACACGTTGTTGTAAACTTTTTAAAATCTCGAACTGGACCCGAGCGGGACCGGCAGGTTGATTTTAAAACGGTGGTGCTGCTTTCTGTCTCCATTTCTCAGAACTCACACCTCTTCACCTCCTCCAGAGTCCGTCTGCGGTGGTTTTTGTGGGCGTGGAAATGAAAGTGCAGGTATGTTCGGTATGTCAGAGCAGGTGACAGGTGACAGGTGACAGGTGAGCAGGTGAGCAGGTGCAAAGATCAAACAGGCCATGTGACGGAGCGATCGGAGCGAACACCTGGTGCTTCCTCCTCACCACAGCTGTTACTACAGATTCATACGTAACAGGTCAATAACTTAATGTGAAGACAGTCAGACAGGTTACAGTTTGGCTGACTGACAGGTGCATTGATTGACAGGTGCTTTGATTGACAGGTGCAGTGACTGACAGGTGTTCGGCGCTGATGGATTTATGAATCACAGGCCGATACAGACTCAGTTCTGCTCTGCTGTTCAGCCTCACTGGGCTTCAGTCCCGACTGTCACAACCAATGAAACCAAAAGCATGTCAGAGTGTGTGTGTGTGTGTGTGTGTGTGTGTGTGTGTGTGTGTGTGTGTGTGTGTGTGTTGGCTGAGAGCCACGCGCAGGAAGTGAATGAAGTCTTCCTGGCTGACTGAACTCTGACTGCCTCCTGGTTCTGATGCAGACAGAAGTGAACAGGATGGAGGTCTGACAGGAGACTGCAAGATCCACACCGTCAGTACACACAGAGAGTTCTGACAGAAAGTTCTGACGGTGCACAGAGAGTTCTGACGGTACACAGAGAGTTCTGATGGTGCACACAGAGTTCTGACGGTGCACACAGAGTTCTGACGGTGCACACAGAGTTCTGACGGTGCACAGAGTTCTGACGGTGCACAGAGAGTTCTGACGGTGCACACAGAGTTCTGACGGTGCACAGAGAGTTCTGACGGTGCACACAGAGTTCTGACGGTGCACAGAGAGTTCTGACGGTACACAGAGAGTTCTGACGGTGCACAGAGAGTTCTGACGGTGCACACAGAGTTCTGACGGTGCACAGAGAGTTCTGACGGTGCACAGAGAGTTCTGACGGTGCACAGAGAGTTCTGACGGTGCACACAGAGTTCTGACGGTGCACAGAGAGTTCTGACGGTGCACAGAGAGTTCTGACGGTGCACACAGAGTTCTGACGGTGCACAGAGAGTTCTGACGGTGCACACAGAGTTCTGACGGTGCACACAGAGTACCGACGGTACACAAAGAGTTCTGACGGTACACAGAGAGTTCTGACGGTGCACACAGAGTTCTGACGGTGCACACAGAGTTCTGACGGTGCACAGAGAGTTCTGACGGTGCACACAGAGTTCTGACGGTGCACAGAGAGTTCTGACGGTGCACACAGAGTTCTGACGGTGCACACAGAGTTCTGACGGTACACAGAGAGTTCTGACGGTGCACAGAGAGTTCTGACGGTGCACACAGAGTTCTGACGGTGCACACAGAGTTCTGACGGTGCACACAGAGAGTTCTGACGGTGCACACAGAGTTCTGACGGCACACAGAGTTCTGATGGAACACACAGAGTTCTGACGGTGCACAGAGAGTATGAGAGTTTGGACGGCGGGTAAATCCGGATCTGTGAGGCTGTTTGGACGGGTCCAGTAGCATCGTAGCATCGTGTTGTTGTGTTGTTGTGTATTAAATGTGTTTTTGTTGACTGGTTTCTTCGGTCGCTGTGGTTGGAAGCCCGGAGCGACCCGGTTCATGGCTGGGTTTAACGACCCGAGCCGACCTCTCAGTGAGGACTCTGCTGTCGCGCTCACATTAATCTTCTCACCACATCCTCCTCTCTGCAGTTTGGACTCAACTCGAACAAGCCTGAACTTTAAACTCTGACGGCTCAGTTGGGTCCAGTCCTCTGCGCTCTGACCCGTCAGCCCGTCTGGTTGTACCGGTCAGCTCCCGGCGGATCCGTGTGGACCGGCCTGTGTAAAAGGCTGAAAGTTTGTCTCGTTAGAACCTAGTTTTTGTGGAACTATGCGAGGAATGTGGTTATATAACTGTGCCATTGTTTCAGGAGACAAATGAGAGGTGACACTCTGCAGTCCGGCTTCCACCAGCAGCCAGACGAGAGCAGGAGGAACGTCCCACTGAGTCCGCCGGCTGGTAATGAGAGAGGAAATTCCTGCCCGACACCGGAGAGGAAGAAACAAGAGAAGCTGGTGACTGCTGCTCCGACTCTGTGGACGTCTTATTAACTGGTCACAGCTCGGCAAAGAGTCTCAAACTTCTACCGGCCAGAACGTGAAGACGGTCAGCGGATGTTAACGAACGCTGGACGATGAACCCAGATGACCTCCTGATGGTTCCTGTGGCGCCACCATCGGGCCAAAGTTCTCAAAATCTCAAAATTTGCAAACACACTTGTGCTCTCCAGTTCTGAAAGAGTTTGAGTCTTTTTTTAAAACAGAGCGTTACAATAATCCAATGGATGGAGATAAAGGCATTTCTCTCAGTCTGCTCAGACTTTATTCCTCTGATTCTTACCATGTTTTTAAGTGACTGCGAAGACGAGGAGAAGTTTAAATCTGTCGTCTGTGGTTTGAGAGACAGGAAGGGAAGAGTGGATGTTTTCTACCTCTCTCTGAGAAAGTTTTGCTTCATCCACGTCGTTGATTTGTTCACAAAGATCCGACAGGTCACTGGGTGCAGGAGAGGTCCGATCTGAGCGTCATCGTTGAGATTCTGATGAGCAATTTGATCATTTTGTAAGATTCGGCCTGATGGAAAGGTTGAACATAAGAGATTGAACCCTGAGGAGATCACTCGCTCAAACTCTCCTGAAAAAAATCAATAATTTTTTTCTTTCTGATCATAAAGACAGAAGAAAAATTATTTAATTTAGAAATTGGATCAAAATGTCTTATTGACCCTCCGGGCTTCCGTAGCAAACTGCACAACAGGTAAGAGGAAAAAATGTAGTTTGATTTTGGTGTGAAATTTGAATAAACCTGATGATGTCAGCATCAAACAGGCCGCTGACAGAACGAGCTGTTTCAGTTTCAGCGTCTTTATTATCTGACGCTCGTTTATAAATGACCTCGTGTGTTTGCTGCCTCGAGGCCGGCAGGGAAAATGTCCTGAAGCTTCCTGTGCAACACATTTCTGACTCTGACTCGTTCGTTCTGCAGAAGAGTCCGAATGAAGAAGTGAAGAAGATAACAAGACCGCAGCTGACCCAGGCCGGGCTGAACCGGGTCGGAGGGGTTTCCACAGAACCTGCGGCGAGCGATCAGCTGCACAGGAAACGTCTGTGTTCACAGGAGCGACGTGAGTTCACGCCGGACAACAACAATGAAGGTTGTGACTCATGGAAGCTCCGCCCACTTTCAGTATTGTTAAAGCTACAGGTAATCCCCGAGTCACCTCCACACACACACACACACACACACACACACACACACACACACACACACACACACACACACACACAGTCGTTGTGTAACAGTGGCGTGCCGGGTGTTTCTGGTAAAGACCGTTGGTATTGAATGGCGCTGCTAAAACAGCAAACATTAACTTGAACTTACGAGAACGTCGGTTCAGTTTCACAATGACACATTAAAGCTGCGGCCAACAGAGGAATTCATTCCTTCACAGCGATCCGTCGTCTGGATGTTTGAATGTGTCGGTCGTCGACCTCCGTCAGTTTATCAAATACAAAGCTGCTTTTCTGCTGCAGGAACTTTCCCCCGTTCACCGACTGTGAACCTCCAGAGGAACTCGGCGTCTCCGTCACAGGAACAGGAAGTACGTGAAGCCGCGGGGACGTTAATTAAAAAGTCCCTGCTCAGAAAGTACCAGAGCTCTGCAGCGCTGACGCAGCACGTTCAGTTCCATCAGTTTCATCAGTTTCATCAGGATACGACACTAGACCGAGATATCACAGATATCTGCCATGACACGGTTTTTATCGATGTCAGACGATATGAAGCTGAAACCACTTTGTTTTCTGCTCGTGACGATAAAGAAAATTAGGATTGTTTGTGTTCTTATTTTCTTTAATAATTGACTCCATATCACACGGATAAAACAAAAGTATCAAGCTCGGCTCAACGAGAGAAAACTGAGAGTCACCGTCATTAGTTTTACTGAAGAATCAACCTTTCCTCCACTCAGAACTGTTTCGTTACCAACAGAACATCTCGGTGGTTGAAACAGATCAGCTGATGTTGACGTGGCGACTGCTGAGTCAGATGTGAGATCTGCTCACTCGTCTTTTCTTCGACATCCAGAATATTCCCAAGAGTCAAAGTCAGTTAATATCCTCGTTGTCTTGTTGAGTTTTATCTCTTTTAAAGGCCTTTCTAGAGACGCACATTGCAAATTAGCTCAGGCGTTCGATGCCGTCAGCTTACGTTACGTAATGGTCCCATTAAACATTAATAAATACACAATGTAAACTCGCCAACCCTCCAGATCTTCCTGGGAGGCTCACATCGTCTCCTCACGGGGTCACAATTCTCCCGCAAATCCCCCCATTCATGACAATTTTATTCCACTTTAAGAATGAAAATAACAAAAATAATGAGAAAAATGCTGCATGTTTATGTCGAATCATTTGAAATTTACGTTTAATTCTCAGTAAACAACACAGAACGATTCGCCCTCGAGTTCGAACATGCAGAAATCTGCTGCGCGACGCTGTATTTAGCACTTTTCAGTCATGTTCTGAAATGTGTTTAAAGATGTTTTCTGCTCGCTGTGCAGAGACACAGACCGATTATTTAACTAACAGTGCAGCGTTCGCTCACCTGAAGGTCGTCAGGTGTGTTGGAGAAGACGACAGCAACACTGTCCTTCACTTCCAAACTACGTTTATTGACAACAACGTTTGGGTGTTCAGACCTTCATCAGGTAGAAGATAGAACGTCGTTGTCAGGAACATCTCTAATTAATGATTATGTCGTTTTAATGAGCGTGTTAGCATGCTAACGTTAGCATTCTGCGTCACAGAGACTCTCAGTCTCATTTCAGTCATTATCGATGTTTCGTGAGGTAAATTCTCCACGACTGAGACTTTGCGTCGTCGGTAAACTTGGTAGGAATTCTCCTTCATGATGTGATTTAGATTAGGAGAGACTCTCGCTCCATGTCACGTCAGTCCAGGCCCGCTTCAGAACCCAGACTGCTTCCTGCTCCTGGTCCAGTTTCCTCAGAGGAACGTGGTCCAGTTTCCTGCAGGACCGATTGTCTTTCTGTTGCGTTTTGGCACACTGGCCTTCAGTGCCGCAGTCATCAGCTCTTTAAAATGTTTACGATCCTGTCTCTGATCTGGCTTTACTTTCCCGGCTGAAAACCCCGAGGCCTCCGCTGCCACCTCCGCCTCTTCCTCCTCCTCCTCCTCCTCCTGATGCCTGGGAGTTTCCAGCTCCAGCGATCTCTACACGGTGTTTTTAAACTGATGCATCTGATTTACAGTAAGTGATTACACAAAGTTGATAAAGCCGGCCTCGCCCTCTCAGGCCGATCTGATAACACTGCTGCAGTTTGCATGTCGTCGTTTCATTTTGTTCTCACTGTTCTCAGTCCAGTGTCGGCTTCATGAACGTAACGTTACAGAGAGGAGAGAGAGAACCAGAACCAGAACCAGAGTCTCTGCTGAGTGCTGACTTCACTCAGAGTTGACCTGAATTCAAACGTTTGCTAGCTTACGGCTAACGCACCAACTTCCCTCCTCTCTCCGACTCTCTCCTGGAAGATTCCTCTGGTTCGAACATCGTCAGAAACGTTTGGGATGATGTGAGAACAAAACTCAACACACAGAACAAATGTCTCTAAACACAAGTCTATAAAAGACATTGTTAACTCTGTGTGTTGTCGAAACACACGAGTCTTTAAAGACCTGAGCACAAAATGAAAACTGTTAATTATGACGTTAACTCCTGCAGCTGCACGAGAACTGGGTCCAAATGCAGTAAATACACCAACAGGTCTGGTCTTTAACAATAACCGCTGGATTGGTTTCTGTTCCATTGTGATAAAAAGGGGAAATCATGGTATTTATTTTTACCTCACGCTGTGACACACAGACTTTGGTTAGCGTCCAAATCAAACTGTGTGAAGCTCAAAGCCGAGGTCAAAGTCTGCTCCGGGCTTTTAAATGATGTCATCAGGAATCGGTTTCGTTTTGCGTCGACCGCTGACGCTCGTCTTCGCAGAAACACAAAGAACCTGTCCGACGACGATCCACCTGCCGGCTGCTCGACGGGTTTCTGTGAGTTCACACCAGGTTACACAATCTGATCCCGTCCGTCAATCTGAGCTCAGATCAGTTTCCACAGCTGACTCCCAAACTTTAAACACCTTCGTTTCCCATAAGCCCCGGCGGCACGCCACGTCTCACCTGGACTGATCCACCTGTTCGCTGTCAGACAAGCTGCTTGCTCAGATCCTCCAGTGGAAGTAAAAATACTACAACAACATATAATATCATCACTTAACGCTGTGATTCACCTGTTTAGTCCATTTTCAGCACTTTCTCCACAGCTGTGTGGTTTAACAGTAAAGCAACGCATCAGATTTTATGAACTTCTTATATGTTTTCATGTAAAATCTTACTAACTATATGCAGACTTGAGGAGTAACGGACTACATGTAACGGCGTTACGTAATTAGGATAAAAAAAAGTAACTGTACTCCGTTATAGTTACGGAAAAAACATCTGGCAAAAAATGGGATAATTAGTTAGATTACAATTAAAATACATAATGATGCTAACACTTCCCATGTAATGCATGACAGTTCACGACAAGTCTGTCACAACGATGCTCAAGCGAAGCCATGTAGCTCATTATGGCCTCGAGCGCTGGGAAACGGGACGTATGTGTTTAGTGTCTATGGTAGTTTTGAAGTTTGAGCATGACGTTCGAGTGTGAATACCGTAACGTTCTTTAGCTTAATAATCACAGGAGCTTTTATTTCTGATATAACTGGACATGTTGTAGTACGAAGCCTCGTTTTGGTTCCGTTTGCTCTGTTAAAATTGAGACATTAATACAAACTCAACACTTCCTGTGTCCGTTTCAAATTAAAACCCCTCTAGCATAAATAGCTAAATAAGGCTTTTATTGTGAAACATTTGCACGGACTTGTCGTGGAAAACTAGTTGACTTGTGAGGAAATGTAGTTAATGCCACCTTGTGGGGCTTGTACGTTAATAAAAATAAATAAATTGCCTGAAACACCTGCAGTGACTGAAATGGGTCACGAACACTTTAGATGACAACAAGGTATTAAAATAACATGATTATATTAGGAAATTGTATGACTTTAGACTTTAGACTCTAGAATTTGTTATAATAAAAACTGTTTCTTTGTCACATTGTTCTGTTGAATAACAGAATTAAAAGTTATCTTAAGTTGTCTTTATCTGCATTTGTATTGAGGTAATCCAAAAGTAATGTAAAGTAATCAAGTTACATTACTTTAATATTATGGTCTACGTTACTGACTACATTTTTTTACAGGTAATTAGTATCGGAATACATTTTTAAAGCAACCCTCCCAACCCTGGTTGTATGTATAGGAGGATGTAGTAAGAACATGGACGTGCAGACTCATCTTCATCTGACCACACAAATGAATCAGACTCCACAAAAACACCCGTGAACATCCTGAATGTGTAATATCAGGATCTCCTCCCCCGGCCGGTTCACTCTCAGTACTCATGAGATTTGTATGTAAAGCTAATTTTCCCTCCTTCTCAGGCTCCGTGTGTTGAAGTTAAGTTAATATCTTTCAAACCGTCTCCGTCGAGCAGCTTCAGCATCGTTCAGTCAGCGAGCCTGAAGATGTTGAAGGCCGTCAGCTGCCTGATCGTTACTGAGCGCGTGCAGAGATGAAAACGTGTCGAATTCAGGATATTATTAAGACTTTTTAGAAGTTCTTGTGGATGAACGATGATGATGATCTGCTGTTAGCGGTTCTTCTGACTCAGTCGTGATGACGAACGTGACACACGGGGAAGAAGAACACGTCCAACGGCACCGTGAGCAGAGTTAATCGCCTATTTTAAGCTGTTTTAGAGAAAAAAAACATGCATACATGCTAATATCGGGGTAAAAGTGGCATAACAGACGAGAGGGACACTTTCTGATTCCATCTCCGTCTTCATTTTGAGTATCCTGATCAGGAAGCTGCAGCTTTCTCCTCCACCGAGCTGCTTCATCCAGCTTCCACCGATCCAGGAGTTACTGTCATGTGAAGGATCAGTGCTCGTGAGGTGAAGACGTGAAGGTCCGAACCAGGAGGCCGGAGTTGGTGTCCGTCACAGACCTTCAGCCCGGCCTTCATTATTGTGTTGTAGCTGTCATGGACGGGTTCTGTCAGAACTGGACCCAGAGACAGAGAGAAATCTGTAAGAGCTTCATCTGTTAGCAACAAAAAACATTTAAGGGGGAAACTAAATCTATCATTGGACTTAATCTAAGACAGAAAACCAGGTCAAGTTTCAGTTTTGTTTTTGGACGTCGATTCTTATTTCAAGGAATCTTTTTTACATATTCCACAAAACCAGCCGTTGTTCATTCGTTCACTCTGGTTTTGATTCAGTATCATTTCTAAGTGGCATCAGATCCAGACCCCCGTCAGCACCGCTTACGGAAAACAGGACCAGTCAGACTCCATCTGGAGGTGGGCTGCTGATGTTGAAATCCAGATACTCCAGAAAAACTATTTATTAACACCAGGTGTAAAATGCAAAGAGGCCGACGATCAGACGTCCTCCAGCCGACACCGATCACACGTGGAGAAACATCTCCTGCACCGCGGGCAGACGTGAGATACATCATCTACATCATCTCCATCAACAACAAGAGGCGGCCTGAGGGAGTCTGGATTCGTGTAAACGTCTTTATCTGCAAGATAACACGAGACTCCCTCAGGTCGACTCTGACCACAGTTTCAGTTTTGTTATTATCACAGAGGCCTTTCTGAGCTGACCCCGCCACGGTTCAGGTTGAAGATTAGGGAACTGTTGCGGTCACGGTAATAAAAATAAAATAAAAAACGCTCAGTAAGAAACAGGAAGTGAGCATCAGTTTGACCTTTCTCTAACACCATCCTCCTCCGTGGTTCTCACCATGATTCGTACGACAGATGTTATCCAGCACTCCAATTTGCACTTTAAACTAATTGTCGAGATGTTTCACGTAACGAGAAACACACGTCCTCCCTCACCGGCCCGTCTGAGCCGAAATGTGTTCCCGAGTGGACCTTCCAGAGAAACTCAGTGTAGACGTCTGATGGAGCCGGGCTGATAGAGCGGGAGGTGGGTCCTGGTAAACTGTTCTGGTGCTTGAAACTGCTGACGAGAGTCATTCCACAGTGACACGAGTCTGAAGAAACGGGTCGACGTGACGTCTCTAAACGGACCCGTAAACACCGGATGAGTCACTCTGCACACATGTTCCTGTTTACTGTGAAGCACATAAGTACGTTTTTACTTAAAACTACAAATCATGTTAATGTGGTGACTCGTCTCGGATGTAAAAGCAGGTTTAAGAAAGATAAATGAGGGAAGGTTCAGTGTTTGTAGAAGTGACTTCCTCTTTTTGTGGTTTCAGACAGAGAAGTGGTTAAAAACCACAACTGTTCCTTTACTCCCATATTATGGACCCAGTCCTCAACACATGTCGACACCGTCAGGACTCATCAGACTCCACCGAGCTACAACCGTCCCGACTGACTCACGCACTTTATCTTTTCCTCCTGTTTCATTGAGTCGATTAAAACCTGTCCCTGTGAACATGTCGCTCTGAGCTGTGTCCAAACTCAGGGTTTCCCCCGCTGATCTACTGCTGAGGCATCTTAAACATCCGAGCAGCTGACGCAGTGTTCACGTCCGGCGGCGGCGGCGCTAATAGGAAACATAAAACAAACTGTTTCTACCTTCTGTTCAGGAGGGATGACGCCTCCGACCATCTGGAATCACTGGCTGATGAATGATGTGTCTTCACTGAACGCTGCAGAAGTCGACAGCTACTCATCTTCCTCTCTCGCCCACCGTCTCCGGTCCTGTGCAGGACTATAGACCGCAAACTTAAAGACCGTCACTGTTTGACCAGCATCTCTGTGATGGATGCATGCAGCGACAAGACGACACTTGTTCTGACTCTCCATCCTGCGGTTTACTGTTATTCTGGGACACTTTTAAGTACATAAGTACACCGACAAGCAGCTAACAAGAGCTCAGTGACTTTCCTTTAGTCCAGGAGGAAACCGTCTGTGTGTGAGCAGCTTCGTAATCCAGCTCTGAAGTGTTTTGGTCTTTTTGAGACTCTTAAATAAATCCAGAGCTCCGTGTCGTCTGTCACTGGACTCTTTTCTGATTTCTCCAGTCACCAGCTGTTTTATGCCGTTTTCCCACCGACAGCACCAGCTCGCCTCGCCTCAACTTAGCTGAAATCTGGTACCTGGTACCTGCTAAAGTGGTGCTTTTTTAGCATCACCTCCGTATAAGTTCCAACCGAGCTGAGCTGATACTTCTGTGTGACGTAAGCTGGCAGCCGGCCACTGATTGGACAGAGAGCGACGCCGCTTGACGACTCATGACGAGCGCGACGTCCGAGCCTGACGCCCGCTACCTTTAAAAACTAGCATCTGCGTTCAGTCAACATAGCGATTACATGGAAGGAACAACGCGCAGGAACACGGCGTGGACCGTGGCAGAGGTGGAGACGCTCCTGAGTGTTGTCGCTGAAGACGCATCCAGAACGAGCTCGATGGTGCGACAGGAAATGAAAAGGTGGACGTGTTTTGCGTCGCCCACAGCTAGCCCTGTTTATGTGTCGCGTGGATAAGTACGTCACTGATGACGACCCGCCCACGTTGAAGACGACCCGCCCACGTCGATGACGACCCGCCCACGTTGATGACGACCCGCCGTCGACCGCCACGTCGATGACGACCCGCCCACGTCTGATGACGACCGCCCACGTTGAAGAGAAACTAATTCTAGATGGAAACGTGTCTGAAACCAAACCAAGTAGAGCCACGCTGAGCCGAGGCGAGGCGAGCTGGTACTGTCGGTGGAAAAACAGCATTATTGCACCTCACGTAAACCGGCTGAGATCAGGCTCGTGTGTGTGAACTCGGTTCTGCTTCGATCTAAACATGAAAGCGGGTCAACACGCTGAATTCCTCTGTGCAAAGTGATGATGCAACACACGATGATGAACCCTGCGTGAAGCACGACTCCACTGATGGTCACCCAAAACTGGTTTATTAGCTGTAAAGCCACGTTCCTGCTTCCTGTCGTACTCATGACTCTTCATTAGATGTTAACATCAGTCACAGGGAGCGTCACAAATCCCGAAATCAGCCGGGAAAACCCTGCGTGACGCGGAGCGTACAGACGCAGCCCGTCAGCGGGAGAGCTTCCTGTTTGTTTACGGCTGCCGCAGGATGTTTACACGTCGACAGGTGTCGATAAGGTGACTGAGCCAATGAGAATCTGCGTGAGGGGGCGATGTGTTTGCATCAGTCACATCCTGAGTTCCTGCACCGCGTTAGTTATTCATCTGGGAAATCCAACTATACAACTATCACAAACACACAGCAGGTACCTGATGTGAGAAAGTCCCTGTCAGGCCGAAAAACACCAGAGTCATGCTGACAACACACACATGTCCATTGTGACTGACGTGCTGAGCTGTGACCTGCCGAGGACGCGACCAAAAGTTTGGTAAACTCCCAGCCGATGGACCAGATTTCAACTGAAGCGTGATGAGTAAATGAGAACTGAATCACTGACAGAAAATATGCCCCCAAAAGTCCCTGCAGCATCTGAACACATCTGGCTGAAAGCTGCACTGTTTCCACGTCTGCAGTTAAATTATTCAACATATCGCTCCTCGAACACTGTCAGCCGTCTGCGTTCAGATCACTTTAACATCGAGCATCAGCAGGAAACACATTATCAGTTTGTTTGTTTATTCCAGCCGTGATGAAGGTCTGACGGGAAGTTCAGGACATTATGACATGAAAGTACACAAGCCGAAGGAAACGGGCTCGTAAACTAACAGTTACAACACTCGAGCCGAATGCTTCCTTTAACATGTTTATCATCAGACTGAGGAGACGTTTCCAATCAGAAGGAAACACTTCAGATGTAATAATGTCGTTAAAGTAACGGAGAGTCGAATTTCCAGTTCGGCGTGTTTTTAATTCACGCTCTTTATTTGGAAATAATGTCTGATAAACCACCAAACCCGTCAGCTCACACCTGGCATCAGGAATATCTTCAAGTAAAATATTTACAGAATTAACCAGTAGGCCCAAATAGTTCAGAATGTGTTGTAAACAGAGTTTCACAAAGTTCACACAGTGTCTCCTGATGCAGCAGGTTTCAAAATGTAGCGTTTTTTCAAGGGAGTCTGGTGATTTTCTCCGCGGACGACAAAGAAGTCAACATCAGTTTACTGTATTTGTAAAATTTGACATGTTTACCGTCAACTCACACCTGCATCAACACTTCAATCAACATGCGTCTTCAGCGTTCCCGCTCTATATGCAAATACACACCGACATCACTGGATGAAACTGACACAAATAAAGAATATCTGCATGTATAACATTTAGCAGAATTAACCAGTAGGCCCAAATAGTTCAGAATGTGTTGTAAACAGACGTTTCACAAAGTTCACACAGTGTCTCCTGATGCAGCAGGTTTCAAAATGTAGCGTTTTTTCAAGGGAGTCTGGTGATTTTCTCGCGGACGACAAAGAAGTCAACATCAGTTTACTGTATTTGTAAAATTTGACATGTTTACACGTCAACTCATCAACACTGCATCAACAGCTTCCATCAACATGCGTGGATATCAGCGTTCCCGTCTACATGCGAATACACACCGACATCACTGGATGAAACTGACACAAATAAAGAATATCTGCATGTTTAATATTTAGCAGAATTAACCAGTAGGCCCAAATAGTTCAGAATGTGTTGTAGACAGAGTTTCACAAAGTTCATACAGTGTCTCCTGATGCAGCAGGTTTCAAAATGTAGCGTTTTTTCAAGGGAGTCTGGTGATTTTCTCCGCGGACGACAAAGAAGTCAACATCAGTTACTTTTTACCGTATTTGTAAAATTTGACATGTTTCAATCAACTCACACCTGCATCAACACTTCAATCAACATGCGTCATCAGCGTCCTCCTGCAAATACACACCGACATCACTGGATGAAACCAACACAAATAAAGAATATCTTCAAGTATAACATTTAGCAGAATTAACCAGTAGGCCCAAATAGTTCAGAATATGTTGTAAACAACGTTTCACAAAGTTCATACAGTGTCTCCTGATGCAGCAGGTTTCAAAATGTAGCGTTTTTTCAAGGGAGTCTGGTGATTTTCTCCGCGGACGACAAAGAAGTCAATATCACTATCACTATCAATATAACTCGACTTTACACCTTCAGACTTTCAGGTCCAGATGTGCATGAAGCTGATTCTTCCAGGTAACTTCGGTGGAGAGCCGATCTTTAGTCAGGTGACCCTCGTCTTCGTCACGGTTGCAGTTGCATAGATTTAGGCGCCAAAACTACTCGGTTATGTCAGGGAGGAGATCATGTTACGTACATGACACAAGATACATTAAGTTAAAACGAGCTAAAGTTGACTTTTGGTTTCACATTCGACACACAGCGATCCTTCGACCCATCCGTCCACCCCGACCTCCACCTTATCGGTCTGTCTTTGCGAAAGCGGCGCCGAGATACCTCAAGAAAAACACTGGGAGGAGGGCGAATATGAAAAGTCAGATGTTTCTGTGTAATTTATCTGGTTTACAATAGATGAGGAATGTGTTAAAATAACAGCTGTTCATCGCAGCCACACGTCTGCGGCGCAGCGCAGTGACTCACTGATGGGTTTGTGGCTATCAGAATTATTTTTGGACTCACATCTCTTTACTCGTGGGATCTGATAAACCGAGAACCACGCAGCGAGTCCGTACGGGCGGGTTCCAGCCTGCACATCAACACGATGTGACCTAATTTGGAAGCGTTGGGCTGTTTGGATTAGTCTCTGACAGAGCTTGTTGTTTAAACTTCACACAGACTTGGTTAATTATCTGCTCGTGTGCCGACACTCGCCTGGAGAAAGTACCCGTCGCTGGCGTCGCGCCAGGCTGCGGTTATGAGGTCGGTGCCAGGATCATACCTGAGTCACGATGCCAGCTCGATGCGTCTGACACAACAACGGCCTCACTTTCACGAAGACGACCGAACTTTCACAAACAAACCGTTTCCTCGTATGAGCCGGATAATTACGACACGCTTCAGATAATCTGTCAGGAATGTGGGAAGACCGGCTCCAACGGGAGTGAAAGTGAAAGCACCTTATCAGGACGGATCACAGCGATCTTCAGCTCTTAAGTGGCTGCCGTCGTTTGATAGACTGATACTGACTGCACTCAGCGTCCCACCCACACACTGAGTAAACAACATAAATCACAGTGATGAAGACAGGAACACTTTATAGTCACGACAGAAAACTGCCTGGAGCTGCCGACGTGAAGGCAAACAGAACGATCCGGTCCAGCAGAGAAATCAGAAGAGACACAAGCATCCACCTCCCTGCTGCCCGTCGCTCCGGTTGGACCCGGGGAAGTCGTCCCGCGGACTCGGCTCCGCTAGAAGCTCATCGACAGTGATGGAGTTGTCACTTCGGATCACACAGTGACAATACAGATGCTGACTAACGCTGAGGAATGTGTGTCGGTGCTGCCGGAGCGGCACAGCGGCCCGGCGGGAGGCGAGCAGACGGAGGTCAAACACATGTCAGAGTGTATGAACTCAGTTTCACTAATCCGAGCCGAGGCTTCAGCTTCCATCTCAGCCCAGTGTGACAAGAGAAATGCTTCCATTCTAATAAACCACACCTCAGTGACAGCAGCACGGTTTACCTGACAGACACGCATCATGACGGAGCACTGAGTACACGTTACGTAACAGAACATGGTTAGCCTAGCTTAGCAGAAAGACTGGAAAGACTTTTTTATAATCCAGACACAACTTCTGGTTGAACTGCAGTCGGCGCAGCTTCCTGGTGACATCGTGAACACGAGTCGTTTCATCACAGTTCTGTGCAAAGCCATTTTGATGTTTCATTTCCGTGGTTTGGATCATATCTGTGAGAGGGTTAGTTTCGTCCTGATCCAAGAACAAACACTATAGCCGTTTTTATTCTGGGCAGTAAGCCACCAATCTGCCGTCCTTTTGGCGGCTCGCTCCGCAGATTTAGACAGAAGGCGGCAAACTGGTGGTCTGTTTTGTTCCACCAGTTTTGC
Organism: Lagodon rhomboides; assembly: GCA_039737535.1. Lineage (NCBI taxonomy): Eukaryota > Metazoa > Chordata > Actinopteri > Spariformes > Sparidae > Lagodon > Lagodon rhomboides. The sequence goes on from CM077787.1 coordinate 1,482,379, forward strand.
CCCTCGGAGGGTAACGTTACACTTATTTGCGCCTCCATTGCTGTAAATCCGAGGCGGCAATGTGGTGGCAAATGCTGAGATGGGCGGAGGTGTGGATGACGTGCACTGCTGCGCACCCACAGCCGGGAGTTTTAAAACCAGGAAACAGCTGATCACAGCAGTCAGTTCGTCACTTCATCCACCAAGATGAGCAGCTGGAAAGCCGCTGAGATCCGGGAGATGCTAGCGTCTCCTCGCTCTCTGTAGCTGTCTTGGTTGTCCGCTTGTTGTTGTAGCGGCGAGCTAATAGCGGTCGCTACTTTCAAATTAAAAGCCCCCCGCTAAGAACCCAGTTCTAAACTCCGATGGGGTGCAATGTAAAGCTCTTATTTTGAAGACAAATTCGACCTGCTTCTCTTCACGCCCAACTTCCTGCTTCACGTCACGTCACATGTTGACGCCTACCAGAGGAGGAAAAGTGGAGGCTGTTTGGAAAAGGAGGAATATTACACCTCCCTTTTAGACAGACAAGGAGGCACATTGCAGCCTTTACCTTGCTGCACATGTGCCACCTTTTCTATCTGAAAGGGGCTAATAACAAGAAGCAACGACGGCCGACTGTTGCATCGACAAACTGGTCCCACAGTTTGATCAGATACTGAAGCTTTGAGACGGTGTTAGGAATGAGAAAACACAACGGTCTTACAAAGCGGACCTTTAAGATGAGAAGCAGCTGCAGCAGAAGGTTTTGAAGCTGATGGCCATCAGTATCCCCACAGACACATTTCAAAGAAAATGGATTTGCAAGGCTTAGCAGTGCACTTGAGTTTGATGCATTTATAATAAAGTTCTCTTGTGACCAATGTGAGCAAAGATACGGCTAAAAAACTACCAATCAGGCGTCCAGATGAGCAGATGAGCTGCTCCTGCGTCTGCAGCAGAGCAGCTGACAGTTAAAAACACAGTTTACATCTGTGTGTGTGATCGTGTCATCTGTTTTCATTTCTGGCTGTCAATAACTCACCGGGGATTATTGACTCATCGAGTCTGGATTAAAGCTTTCACTCACTCTTCTCGCCGGCGGGCACGACTTTAAACAACAGGAAGCTGCAGGTCTGCAGGTCTGAACCGTGTGATGGAGGCTCAGGTCTGCGGCTGCAGCAGCTCAGGTGGAGGCCGGCAGGGCCACATATCTGAGGTGAGCTGAGGCGTGATGAGACACGCAGCACCTGAACGCACCGCAGCTTCATCTGGGTCAACAGCAGCACTGACACACACACACACACACACACACACACACACACACACACACACACACACACAATCAGACTTCAGCTGACGCAACGAGTCCTGCTGCTGGACGTCGAGAAGGACGTGTGATTCAAAATGTAGAAAATAGATCGAGATATTCAGGATCTAGTTTTGCTGAATGATGCAGAAAACTGTGGAGGCTACAGGACCAGATCTTTTAGGTGGTTTGATGGTTTAAATGCAAAATATGTCCAAACAAGAGACATTGTACTGGGATGGCCGGTGCAGATCCAGAACTTCTGGAGGAACAAACACCTCAGATTCTGCTCTGATCCGAAGGGAGGAGCGCTCAGAGATTACTTTTTAACTTGTGGGATTAAAAAGTAGATTTATCTTCACTCCTGTTTATCAGCCTGACTGCAGCAGAGATCCACAGAGCTGACCTCCATCGTCGGGTTGTCGTTAACATGATCTGAAGTAGCGGATCACATGACATTATTAAGGTGTTTTTGGCAAAAACGTGGCAACATTGTCACGTTAAAATCAGAGTCAGTCAAAGGAAACTATTCACCTACCGTGGACAGATCTACAAAATGATCAGCAGTATTCAAGACCGTCAAAATATTAATTTGTCCGCGTGATAATTTAGGAATGAACTGCAGGAAATTTGGTGAAACACTCGCTGAGGACATCAGAGAAAACAGTTTGGTGTGAAGAAATCAGGTGGTGTAATGACCATTTTCTGGTGAGTGCTGAGTTTAGTCAGAGCCTCCGTGTCGCTAGCTTACAACTAACGTACAGAAATCAACCAAACATCCTCCACTGCTGATGAAAATCCATCTAACGTAACTCAGACGAGGTAAAGCTTCCTCAAAGTTACTTCCTTCCTCACCGTCTGACTCTCTCCTGGAAGTTATAGTGACGGGCGACCAGATTAAACTCACCTTTACCTCGAGGAAACTTTCTCTGGTTTGAACATCGTTGAAAATAAAACTATAAAAACAAACGTTGAGTCATTTTTACACATTTTAAGAAAGAATTTTCTCCAGTTTGTATCTTTAAGACGCAGAACCTCGACTGTGATGTCACAGTTTGATGTCTGTCATAAATACCAGTAAACATTTTTTATCATTCCCGGGTCAAACTGGACCGGCTGTATTTAGAAGCCGGGTACAGATCAGCTGCCCTCTGTAACAACAGGAAGTGACCTCTCACCGGCAGGAAGAGGGCAGGAGCTGACAGGAAATGGACGATTTCCTTGGAGCAGCTTTTTATAGAAACACGACAAGTGAGAGCGTTTCAGTACCGACGGACTGACCTCAGCTGAAGCTTTATATAAACACAACGTGAACACAGCGTTATATCAGAGTGAAGACAGCGAGGAGGGAAGAGGAGGGAAGAGGAGGAAGGAGACGAAGGAGGAAACAACAGGAAACCAGAGAGAACTTATTTATCTCTCTCGTTCTTCTGTCAGCTCATTAAGAGTCTTTTCCTGCAGCTTCTGTTGCTTTGTTTACCATTTCTCTGAATGTTTACCGTCTCCTGATTGGTCGGTCATCATTTCCTGGCAGAGCTTTGATTGGACGCTCAAACACAGCGAGAGGAAATGAATGTGTGTGTGTGTGAGTACCTCCTCTTTCTTCCTCTTCGTCCGTCTGATTGCACTCCAGCTCTTCCTCTTCATCGCTGAGAAGACACAAAGACACGTCTCATCAGTTTATATCAGAGAAATGATCATAAATCTGCATCAACACGCTCTTTAAAACATTTATACATCCACGATGAGTTCAATCACCTGTTGTTTGGCACGTAGATAAACATTTTGTACCAGACAAAAATGTTTTACTTCTTGTAAACAGACTTCGTACATATCAACTTCTGTTTTTTCCTTCTGACCTTCATCAGACACAAATATTTTTTTAATATTATTATGACGATATAAATATAATCAACAGTGCGGAGGATGTTTTTTCCCAATAACATTTTAAAAAAACATTAACGAGCAACTTAACAGCCCGTTTTAGCTTAAACGAAAACAGACGATACGCTGACGATGAGCTCCTTTATTCTACTAATATTCAATATGCAATACATTCCATTTTACAAGTCAGTTTAAAGTAATATATTACGTTACAAAATTACTGTCTGTATAGATTAATGAATAAAAAAACACAGCAGACCTACAGCTTCTATAATGTCGCTGTTGTAGGTTAAACGAAAACAGACGATACGCTGACGATGAACTCCTTTATTCTGCTAATATTCCCTCTCTTTGCAGTGTTACTTTCAAAATGCAATACATTTTACAAGTCATTTCAAAGTAATATATTAAATTACTGTCTGCATAGAGTCCTGTAATGACACAACAAGACAAACATCTCTTCTATTTGATTTTAGTCCACAGAACAAGAAACGCGTAGTGTGATTCAAGAATGTGAATTAAAGTTTGCTCGGAGTTTCAGGCTTCATCATCAGGCCGTATGAAGGAAAGTGAAAGCTTCATCCAACACATCGAGATGGATAACAAAGAGAAATCATTTTTTTCTTTTCAACATGCATCATCATTTTCAGATGAGCTGCAACAATCCCCCCCGAAAGTCTGTGAAATCTCTCAGGGATTCATTTAGTTTCATATCTGGACAGCTTCCCTCCAGCTGCAGCTCATCAGCGAACCAAACTCCTGTGAAGTGTCACTGAAAGACGTCTGCTGGGTTGGTTTGTGTCTGTTTATGCTGCTCACAGAGGCCTGTTAACTCAGAACCTGTTTATTCACCTGTCGTGAAAAGAAAACTTCACACAACTTAGAGAAATGTTGAACTTATTACGCGACGTGTCCTTTAAAAACGTATGTAAACAGCAGAAGATCAGATATAAAAGAGCTGCAGGTGAGCCGACATCAGCTTCCTGCCGTTACTGAAACCCTGAACACATCTTCGACATGACTGGACGGTGACCTCTGACCTCCCCGAGGCAGCGAGCAGAGGATCAGACGTTACTGTACTCGGCGGTTTGACGGACAGGTGAACAGGTGAGTCTCATGACTTCACAGGCTTCCTGCGGAGGAAGCTGCGGCGCTGAGCAGCGTGACCATGTCCAATCATCACCTCCTCCTGTGTCGCTATAAAACACTCCCGCTGACATTTATCACACACACACACACACACACACACACACACACACACACACACACACACACACCTGCTGATACGACCCTCCTCTGTACATTTAGAAGTTCAAACAGTGTCAGAGATTTTTTTTAGTTTTAGAAAAGCTTATTCGAAACTGTAGCTGTTAATCACCTCCGACCAGCTGATCGTGTTTAAACTCGGCACGAAAACACTTAAACTGTAATCGATGATGAAAGTAGGAAGGTGTGTGTGTGTGTGTGTGTGTGTGTGTGTGTGTGTGTGTGTGTGTGTGTGTGGACAGACATAACAGGAAGAACACATGGTAAAGACATCAGCGCTCTATAAATCTACGAGGTGTATCTGCGTGAAACAGAAGTCAAATCTCAGAGCAGCAGTCAAACAAAACATCCTCCTTCTCCTCCACCCTCGTCTCCACCCTCGTCTCCCAAACACTCAGCAGGGAAACTCGAGTTTACTTCACATTTCATGTTATCAGGAAGGTTTTGGTCAGGTGAGCTGGGGTTTTCTGTTGTCGGGGGGTTTTGCTTTCAATAATTTGAGTACGGACAAAAGCAGGACATGATGTCAGTAAAGCTGTGAAACTGAGAAAAGCCCAGCGTCAGGATCTCTGGAGAGAGAAATGAAACCTTGAGGTCGCTGGTGTCAAACTCATTTTAGTTCATGATGAGTGAAACCCAGCACAGACGTTCATGTCCAAAGGTGGAGGGGAAGGTGGTGCCATTGTTACAGGCCACGAGGCCGCCGGATGACGGAGGAGATTTGAGTCAGCGGTGTTTTTAACGAGGTCTCGGGAAAATTTCCATCTTTCTTTGGTGTTAAAAACAGCCCCATCAGTCGGTTTTGGTCATCACAAAAACGTCTATCTTACAGATAACTGTGTGGTTTTTGTGTGCTGGGGCGCCGAAAAGGAGGGAAAAAGGAGAAGGATTCTTATAATACATGACTAAAATAATAATACGACACTAAGTTATTAACTAACTTATAATCACTAATATATTTTATTATTTACAATGTACTAGTAACAATAACTTTATTTGTTTTGGAAACATTAACGCCCCCCCTCTCTATTTATGTAAAATGGTTCAGTCCGACTGGATCAGCCGCAGCTCACCGATTGGTCACAGACAAGGCAGAATGTCTAAGGCCACGTTTATACGTAGCAGGGTATTTAGAGAAACGAATATTTCCCCCCCTTCGTTTTCAAAAAAGTTGTCATTTCCATCAACCCGCATAAATACGCCGTTGAGCGCCATTCTAACTCTACCAAACCTCTGGGCGGCAGTGTAGGGAGAAGGATGAAGCCATACAAGCCAATCAGAATCCTCAGAATCAACAACAACGAATAACACGAGCGACTTCCTGTTCCTTTCAAAACAACGCTCACATGACGTTAAGCATTTTCTGGCGCATAGCCTAATGAGCGTGAGAAGCTAAAACCCCGTTTCTCCCAGCTGACACGACAACACATAACCGGAGTTTTCCAAATTCTCCACTTTAGAAATAATCGTTTTCTGTGATAAAAACGGGGTTTTCGTGTAAATGAGAGGCCAAACCGCCTGGAAATATCTGCGTTTTCCCTTCATGTAAACGGGGCTTTAATGTCACCCAGTTTTTCACAAAGCAAGGTTGGTTCATGTGGTGGAAACTTACGGAATATTAACTTTGTCTATAAGCTAGCTCACTTTTCTCTCCATAACTCTGGATTTTTACATTTCACTGTCGTTTTAGTTAAATAATCAGTGCAGTCAAACGTTTAGCAATCAGCTGACTTCCCCTCTGCATAGAGGTCGACAACCTCGCGGTAAAAACAGGTCAAATTTGGAGCGATATTTAGCTCCTTTCCCAGTAAGCTAGCATGACATGTGTAAAGGACATCAACATAGTGCATGTTGGTTTTTGTTTGCTGTGTATGATTTTGTGTATTATATTTTGACACTTCCTGTTAAACGGACGTATTTTATTTTGAAAGGGTTTTTGGTAAACGGAAAAGGATAGAGAAAGGAAAACAAGCGACACACGGATAAAGGAAAATACGGTGTTGAAACTTCACTACAAGAGTTATTTTTAGCCCGGTTGAAAGTGGCATCAAGGTAACTCGGCTTATGGTACATTTATGTTTCTGTTGAAAGCTAAATGCTACTATTGATGTACGGACTAATGGCTTTTATTTGTTTTTATTTCTAGCTCTTACGTTGTTGTTGTTGTTGTTGGTCGGATTGGGAGACAAAGAATAAAGTACTTCAGACCACCACCAGTAAAGCTTCATCAAGTTTCAACTGGCGCTACAACATGTTTGGTATCAAGATTTCTATGATGCTTATGGCTTAAAAAAAATCTTAAAACTGAGCCCGTGACGGCCTTAAATTAGATATATTAGACGCAAGGGAGACAGTGAGAAGTAACCAAGTAACTGTCATGTTGTTCTTTTCACAAATATGGGAATGATTGTCAGAAATATCATTAAAATGCATAGTTTTATAGAAACAGCATCCCATTTTTTCACCGGCCTATACAAGGGCCCAGTTTTTACTTTTCATGGGGCCCAAAATCCCTGGCGGCGCTCCTGATTGTGTGTCAACGTAGCCGGAGCAGAAACACAGCGTTCAACGTAAAGGTGCAACGTAAAGAAAGGTATCTGTGGTGTCAGCTCATCCTTCATTCTGCTGATTGCATCGTGACCTTTATACAATCTTGTGGGTTAACACTTGATTTTCTGTTTCCTGCTTCGATAGCGTTCAGCTCCACTGATGTCTCGAGATAACGGGGTTTGAAACGGTTCCCTCCTCGTTACTCTCTCAGTGTTTCACTCCAGACGTTGACTGTGGCCAAAAGTATTTTATCACAGATTTCATGCTATCGAATGATTGTCGACGCCCACACAGCAGATGTGAGGCCACATACCGAACCACGCTTGGAAAAGGATGAAGAGGAGGTTTTATTACAGTCTGAGACGGGGAGGTGAGGCTGGGGAGTCTGTGGTCTCGCCGTTTGCAAAGTGCCTTTGCCCTCCCGCCTCATTCTTCCTGTCACACTCAGCTATGTTGCTTCACAATAGTCCGACACACAAACAGGATGTGATGTCAGAGGTCAGCGCCATGGAGACAGAAGACGGGTAATAAATCTGCTCCAGGGCAGCGAAAGTAAAAACAGGAGGACAGTGAGATAAACTGAGAGGACTAATGGAGAGAAGACGGAGATCTTCACGGATAAACGTCCAGAAATCATCGTGTTTTTCATCATTTTATCATCTCAAGAGCTTTCTGCTTTCTGTCCAAAGTCTGTAAGCTGGTATCTTCTCCGATGTCCAGGTGTGACAGGCCGTGTGTCTCCCTCAACACAACTTTGATCCTCAGGTTGAGTTTAGTCAAATATTTTCATCTTCATCCATCAACTCTCTGGACGGTCAGGAGACATCAGGAGGATCGTTAAAGTACCTTTAAGATGCAGATTGATGAGACTGATCACCGTTAAGCTACAGGACAGGAGTGTTTACAGTGCACATGAATCATGATGTTTGTTCATGCAGCAATTATTTTCTCTTTTTAAATTATCTGTTGATCCCCATGTCATCAGTGTTTAGGATTCCCTGGTCTTCTGCAGTGGATGAAGATGCTCGAAATGACGCCACATTTTTGTTTTTTGAACTGTCATACTCGGCGTTAATTGCTGAAACATCATCATCATCGTCATTGGAGAAGAAAGAAGGGGTTTGGATTAAGAGCAGCAGACTCTGAGACCATCATGGAGGCTTCTGACCATCCAACCTGACCATCAGGATTAGACCCGTCTCCACCACAACATCTGGGATCGAGCGGTCGATGGGTGGACCGTGTTCTGACCCGACCGAGCGCAGGACCACAGCTGGACGAGGAGAGGTGGACTCTGTATTTATGACTGTAAACCTGTTCTGTCATTTAGCATGAAGGGGTTTAAGGACTTTTATTTCATCGTACAACCCTGAGCACTTCAGCTCATTTTAATCTATAACGGAAAATGAAAGCCAAGCCACAACAGACGGTATCAGATCGCATCGTATCGCTCAGAATCGGTACAAATCCTGCCTCCTGCAGACCCGTGTGATATACAGCCAGGAGATGGTTTTAAACACACAAACACCAAACAGACGTCAACGAGCGACTGACAAAGACTGCAGCCGACTCTGCAGAGGAAATAACTCTCCAGAACAACCGATGGCGTCGTCTGTCGTCGTCATCCTGAACAGAAACTGGAAGACTCTGGACTGCACGTATGAAAACAGTTTGTTACGATAAAGCAATCAGTACGTTTACATGCAGCAAGAAATTCGAATTTCTTATCGTATCAGACCTAGTTCGGACTTTTAAAATGCATGTAAACACCTTAGTCCGACCTACTTCGGACCACAACGGACATCTCAAAATCGGATAAGAACACCTAGATAATTCGTTCATTGTCGGCATATTAACGCCATGGAGGCTCGGCTATCGTATCGTATTTTTGCATTCTGCACATGCTCGAGATTTTCCGCTGGGGCTTTCACCCGGAAGTGAAAGGAGACGTAAATCGTGGCGTTGTTGCCGGAGAAGGTCATTCGAAAACATGACTTCAACGACACACTTATGGACGGACGAGGAGACCAGGTTCATGCTTCATGCGTCGTCCAGCTCCTCGTACGCCATCTTTGTTTGAATGCCGTCAGATTGTCTGTTGCTGCTGATAAGTAGAGGTCAACCGGACGTGTCTCTTTGTTGAGAGGGCTACAGCGCCACGTAGCGTACGGAGTCAGACATGCTCCGGACACTTCTCCGATTCTCTGAACGGCATGTATACTGAGACCAGCGATCCGTCTCATGCATGTCGTTATCTGATACGATAAGAATTTCTAATTTCTTGCTGCATGTAAACGTACTGATTGTTTCATTTTCACACCGTTCTTGCCAACAGAGCTGCTTCTAATCACTACCAAGCTCTTTCTCTTTGTTTCTCTTCTTGTGTACTGATTTGCTTATTTAAACTGCGGATCAGAGCTGAACCAGCTCAGCCACCAGGTCTACACACCCAGCAGGCCAAAGAGCCATCGACAAGAGCCAACAGGACCCGAAACTGACAACAATACACTGACGACGATCCTCTTTAAACCTGTAACTGCTGCAGGATGCAAAAGTGTTGAGGTCAGTTTTGTGGTTTTGCAGTTTCAGTGTTGAGCTGAGTGGCAGCTGGTGGAAAAACACTGACGACAAACAGAACAATAGTTGTTACGAGGAAAAGAATGACAGCAAACCGTTTCCACATGTGCTGTAATCACGTCCACTCGGATCTAAATATGTTTTAACTTCATCAGTGTGTCAAAACACACAGTGATGCATGTGCAAAGAGCGTCTGTACGTCAGGGGTGAACGGACTACGAAGGCGCCAATCTCCTCATTTTCCCGGTAAACAGATGAGCTGATTTCATTCTGGGAAAATTAAACAGAATCAGCAGTTTATTTCTGAGGAATGTGTCCTGAGACGGAAGCAGCTCAGGACAGGTTGAGACAGAGCGGCAGGTGTTTTAACGAAGAGTGGAGCATCGATGTCGTCTTGCTTTGACTCAGCTCAAACCACTGAAACCTGACGACAGCTGCTGAATCTCAGAGTGATGTAATCGTCAGTTCAGGCTCAGTTCAGGCTCAGTCCGCCTGTAAGTCCTTCCATCACGTCCTTCACCTTGTGTGGGTTTTATAGTTTTACATTTTAGATGCTAAACCAGCTGTTGTGCAAAACATATTTTGATAATTTAGCCAATTAAACCACAGCAAACAAAATTACACTTAAGTTTCATTATTGCACGAAAGACTTTCACAACACAGTTCGCTGGCAAACTGTTCTTTTCCTTGTAACAGCTATTGTTCTGTTTGTCGTCAGTGTTTTTCCACCAGCTGCCACTCAGCTCATTCACACTGAAACTGCAAAACCACAAAACTGACCTCAACACTTTTGCATCCTGCAGCAGTTACAGGTCTAAAGAGGATCGTCGTCAGTGTATTGTTGTCAGTTTCGGGTCCTGTTGGCACTCGCTCACTCGTCGTGAGCTGGTTCTTGAAAGAAATCACTCTGATCCGCAGTTTAAATAAGCAAATCAGTACACAAAAAGAAAGAAACAATATGACTGAATGCAAACAGCTGAGTTATGAAATCTACCTTAGTCACTGAGATCTCTTGGAAGCTGGATTTCAGATGTACTTCTGCTCCTCAGTCAGCAGGCCCAGAGTTAAACTACACTGATCAAAGAGTTCAACCATCTAAAAGACGAAGAAACAAATCAGATATACGTCGGGTTACTCGTGAGCATTAAGAGGGATTCAGCCAGGAACCTCACATTTCTGCAGACCGGATATGTTCGAATGTTTCCGCGGTGCAGACGTGATCATTACCAGACGGTTGTGTCTGGAGGGGTCCGGTGTGGAGAGCAGCTCCGTCTCAACACTGGGTTGTTTTTTGAGCATCTCTAGCCATGTTTGTGAGGACAAAACCAGGTATTTTAAACCAAAGCGTGATGTTTTCTAACCCTGACCGAGTGGATTCTGTGCCTGAAGCTAACCGGAGCAGAAGCACAGCGTTGTGACCAGAGAAAACATTTTTAAATCCGACCTGAAGAGACGCAGAGTTGCAACATAAAGAAGCAGAAAGCTTCAACTCATCTGTGGTTTTGCAGAAGCGGACTTAGCCGTCATTTAGTCTGGAGATTATTATTATATTAGAGGGCAGAAGAAGTGAGGAAGTGTCAGCTGTACGCATCGTGTCACTGCAGAAGGTTTGACATGAATATGATCCACTGCAGGATGGTAACGTAGACGCTGGGTTGTGAGCAGCGAGTTCTCAGGACAAACTGCTTTAATTCAAGGTGTCCTGACCGACACAGAGGAAGCAAAGTGTCGTTTTGACACGTTAGGATTTTGTAGAAAAACTCGATCAGGAAGCCTGAAGGCTGAAACTACGTGAACAGACCGTTTAATGATTTACAGTTGTCGCCCACTCGTTCCAGCAGACGTCTGCAGGTTCTGGTGCCGGCGGCGTTTCAGTCTCGACTCGCTGGATGTAAATATTTAAAGACAAACACAAACAGTTATCCAGAAGTTGGCGTTATCTGATTCCTGCTGCTGCTGCGAGGACCGAGTCGCTGCCTGTTCATCATTCCCCTTAATTTCACAGGTGTTTGCATGATGACTTCATGCTACACGCCAGGTTCAAGTGCTCTCAACTGGCACTCGAGCTCGAACGCTGCATCTCCAACGAACCGTCAGCAACAACGGTTCACTTCTACGCTTCTACGTTCAGAGATTTTTTAGTGATTTTAGGTCAAAACTTGCACCAAAAGTTCATATGAACATTTTATCTCGTTAAATTCTCTTATCTTTCACTCTATAAGCCGCCGTCCACTGGTGAGGAGTTAAATAAATCCTGTCTTATCTGAAGAGTGTGAAACGACACAAACAAACTGATATTCGTGGATTTTGAACCCTCATTGTTTTTCCTTTTGCACGTTTGTATTTCTGGATCTGTTCTGTGTTTCCAACAGGCTGCGTGAAGCAAATATTATCATAATGTTTTACAAATAATTGATGTACAGGCGACTTTTTCACATTCACTGCACAGTTTATTAAAACATTTCTACATAAACATGTTCCCTGAAATCCTCAGTGTTATAATTGATGTCTTTGTTTGAACTCTTGTGTTTGTGACGTTCGACGCGCTGCTGTTTGTTGTGATCCAACAGAAATTAAATGACCAGAACACATAATGTTCTCTGTGCAGATATAGATCGCTCAAGGGGTCAAAGTTCATTAGACGAGCCGGCCAATCAGAACACAGGACAGAGAGAAGCAGGCAGCTGATGTTCGTTTCACACCCAACCTCCTTAACCTCTCTAAACATCATTATAAATATCATAAAACATATTTTCTTTGTACTCGATTTTTTTCTTTTTTCATTTAATTCTATTTATTTTATTGTCTGTGGTTTTTATATTTCTTTAATAGTTTCTCTGTGCAGTTACATTTCTGTTCTTGGACGAGTCAGCTGTACATGACCCGATACCTTTATTTATTCTTGGGCCTATTCTTTAATTTCTCCATCATATTTTGTACACCAAGCTACACAAAGTAGCCTACTGTCTGTAAAATTAATGCATCTTTTTGTATAATTATCATTTGGTTATAATTAATAGTAGATTTATTGCTGTGGCGGTGCAGGAAACTGAGCAGCTGGTAGCTCCTTCAAATTTTGCTCCATTTTTTGTGTTTTTGACCGTCATTGTTTTTAGTTTTATCGCTGAAACACGTTTATTGCACTCGACAGGTGCAGTGTGTTCTGTGGCTGACATAAAGCGCCTCTAACCTTCGTGGTGTGTGTGTGTGTGTGTGTGTGTGTGTGTGTGTGTGTGTGTGTGTGTGTGTGTGAAGTTCCATTCAAGCACTCGAACAAAACTGCAGGAAGAAAAAAGGCGTGCTAAGATAAACACACATGTTCAGTTATTACGCTGATTGAGTAACACCTTGACGACACGTTCAGACCAAAAGCAAAGAGACACACACACACACACACACACACACACACACACACACACACACACACACACACACACACACACACAGAAGTTTCTCTGGAAGCATTATGCTCTCATTCTGAAGAAACCAAATGGGAGAAAGGCAAAGCAAAACAAACACATGAATCACAGTCAGTCAAACTTTTATGTGATTTTGCAATTTGCTCTCTCAGTCGAGAGTCTCTGGTTTCTATCCGCTTTGAAGTTTCAGCCACAGCGGCTGTTAGAAACCACTGCAGCTGCACGCTGCTCCGCGACACTTCCCTTTCTGCAGCGCTTCATGCCTGCACTTCTGTGGTTCACCACACGTGGTTTTTGTGTAACCGCCAGTCACCATGTGTGGTCGGTGTTTCACACAGTAGATTTGTCTAAGGTGACATAAAAGAAGGGTTCAGACTCCAGAACTGAGCTGTGCACAGACAGGAACACGCTCACTTCATCACTGACGTCATACATCAGCAAACGTGTCGTCGTCGTTGATCATGAGGACAATAAAAATCATTCCCCGGGCAGAAAGCTCGCTTCAGTCAGGTGACGAGGGAGCAAGAGAGAGCGACCTCAACCCAAACTACACCACAAACATGTGGCAGGCAAATCCAGAACATCAACGAGTCAGCTGTAGAGTCGGGGCTGTGCGTGAATATGAGTAAAGCAGCTGGGCCTGATGACATCCCTTCGCCGTTTACTAAAGAAAATGTGACAATGACGTGATTGATCACATTATTAACCAACAACCTCTGACAGGAGGCGGAGAGGAAAAAAACAGACTGTGGATGTGCAGAAGCGTCACACGTCTGGTACAAAACTCAGAGCATGCCGGGCGTTAATGACGACGGACGATGACGACGAAACTGTCATGATAGAAAACACAGGGCCTGGTGCATGAAGCGGGTTCACACGGTCTCTTGTTCTACCAAGTGAAACCAGGAACAGGTCTGTGATGACGTGACTCTCGGTTTGACTGAGCGGAGTTATCCAGAAAACCCAGCCGAGCGGCAACTTCTCAGAACAGATCCATGTGATGAAACAGACAGTAAAGGAATGTCTTCAAGGGAAGATTAAAGTTTCTTGTATTCAAGGTTGTTTCAGCATTTAAACACTTAAAGGGATATTCCGGTGTAAGTTTAATCCATGGTCTAACACACCGTGACACCGAGTAAGACTCCCCCTCGAGAGGTCAAGTTAGCTGACCGCTAGCTTAGCTAGTTTTAGCAACCTCAGAAAAGACCGCACGATAACAATACACTGCAGCTTATGTCTCCAACTAGAAACCGCCATCAAAAAGCCACAATTAATGGTGAGAACAGCAGCAAACTTCAGCAACAGTACATGTACAGTCCCAGCACACAGTACGAAGCATCAAACATCTGCTAGCTTTGCTGGATTTGTATTAAAAACACAGCACAACTCACCCTCTCCTCCAGCAGCCTGCCTGTGTGGGGAAGCCCTGACGAGTCGATTACCGAGTGCAGTAGATTTCTGCAGCTCAAGGATGAAAATGTCTGATTATTACTCCATGACTTCTGAAGAGGGAGAGGATGGCAAAAGAAAGAAATAGTTCCCAATCTTAGAAACGTTTTAGTCGCCCAGAGTCTTCAGGAAGACGTAACCGGAGAGGATGGATGGACGATTAACAATATGTTTATCACAACACATGTCCAGCATCAGGAGAGGAATGTGTGTGTGTGTGATTAGAAACATGCTGAGATGTTTCCCGGACTACTGCAGACGACACTGAGGAGACGTGTGAATGAAGAAAACACACCAATAAAAAGCACAGCTGACTTCCTGTGTGTGCAAACCAAAACTTTCTGTTTTGAAAATGACTGATTATCACTCCACGGGGTGCTGACAGGGAAAATAAGGGAAGTAATGGAGTAATAATCAGACATTTTCATCCTTGAGCTGCAGAAATCTACTGCACTCGGTAATCGACTCGTCAGGGCTTCCCCACACAGGCAGGCTGCTGGAGGAGAGGGTGAGTTGTGCTGTGTTTTTAATACAAATCCAGCAAAGCTAGCAGATGTTTGATGCTTCGTACTGTGTGCTGGGACTGTACATGTACTGTTGCTGAAGTTTGCTGCTGTTCTCACCATTAATTGTGGCTTTTTGATGGCGGTTTCTAGTTGGAGACATAAGCTGCAGTGTGTTGTTATCGTGCGGTCTTTTCTGAGGTTGCTAAAACTAGCTAAGCTAGCGGTCAGCTAACTTGACCTCTCGAGGGGGAGTCTTACTCGGTGTCACGGTGTGTTAGACCATGGATTAAACTTAAATATCCCTTTAAACCGAGTAGACAGATGTTCTTTCTCCTGCTTCAGGACAGCAGCGCTCACCTCCTCTGCTTCTATAATTGAACAAACTAACTGTCAGGATCGAGGTGTTTTCAGTCCTGTGCTGCAGCGGTGGCACGTTGGATGTTCAGTAAAACGCACCAGACAGACCGAGACGTTTGCCAGCCGAAGGTCGTGAGTTCAACCTGAGATTAACCGACGCTGGCTGAACGGATGTGAAGCAGGATGTTGGACAACTTTCAGGTACATCTGCCAACAGCAGGCTTTCCAGGGAAAAGTAATTAATAGAAACCCACGCAAGTCAGTATTTAGATGGATGACTGCAGAGGGGAAATCCTTCAACAAACGTTTCCTGGTTCAGTTTTCCTGTAAACACACACACACACACACACACACACACACACACACACACACACACACACACACACCTGCTTCAGATTAATTTTCACAATGGTTCAGGTATAATGTCATCCTAGTAGGTGAGCAGTAACTTTGCTTAAAGGCACCAGGGTAGATCTAACCCAGGGAAGAGAAACATAATCAAAACGGCATTTGAGTCTGAATCACAAAAACCTTTATACACTTGAATCTGAGAATATTTCAGCCTGATTCAGATATTAACAAACCCTCTTTCATACATTCACATTGTTACATAAATGACTGTGTGACTGAATTCGGGGTGTGGTGATATCACGATAACGCCTTCCGGTTGCCTTTATCACAAGTAATTGTTCTTTCTGTACATTTAAAGCTCCACTGTGTCGTGTTTTAAGTAATTTATGACCTCAAATCAGCGTCTTCATTCATCAATAAGTCCTCATTGGTGTAAAATGATCTCTGCCAACAATCTCACTTCTCCTCCTGAGGGAAGAATCACACATTGTGACGTGAAGCAGGAAGTTGGGCGTGAAGAGAAGCAGGGCAGTTTCTGCTTTTCTCCCAAAATCCTCTTCCCGTTTAACATTGGGGCTTATGGGGCAGTTGCTGGAGTTTGTGTCGGTTAGACGCAGATAATTCAAAAACCGTACATCCTCCCGATAAAGTGGACACGTTGCCAGACAGAAGACAAGTGTGGCTACGTTCTTGGAAAATATCACTATTGTAGTGTGAAATCTGTGGCTAGGATCGTCATCTAAAGAAACATTTTCGGAGAGTTTTTTTCAGGCTCCCCCACTCTGCCAGTTGGTGCTGCGCGAACATTCCGCAATACACACTCATTGAAAATCCTGAATTTTTCCGAAATCACTCACGATCAATTAAGGGTCACCGTTCAAAAACTAAACATCGTAGAAAGAAAGTTCAAATACAACTCAAATAGATAAGACTTGTGCCTACATTTTAAAGTTTGAATGGTGTCTCTAGGTCAAAGTCTGCCAGAGCAGGAGATGTTTGAAAACGTCGATGATTTTGCGACTTTTTTGACCCCGTCCCATTCATTCCTTATGGGAGGTTTTTCATACGGAGGCTTCCATGTCCTTCCGCTCTATAAAAAACGATGAGCTGGTGAGAGGGACAAAAAGCTCTACGTGGTACAGATAAGGCTAAAGGCGTTTTCACTCAGAGCCAGCGTGACTGTGGAACGGAGAAGGAGCTTAGCCAGACGCGCTCGTCAGCTGCAGTTTGAAGTCTGTTTGAAATAACGTACCTCATCACCCGAAACTAAACTTGATGAAGTGCTGTTTGAAGACATGTTGTTGTCGCAGCTTCTTGAATCTTGACACATCCCGCCTGCCGTAGTTCCAACAGGCTGCAACGCACGTTCGAAAACGCGAGGCGCTAGAGAGCAGCATTCGTTTGGATGCAGAATAACATTTAACCACTAGATGGCAGAAATAATTCCACAGTGTGTCTTTAAATAAAATAAAAATGATATTTTATCCAGACACATGGGATCATGTCATCCGATGTGCTACTAACTTGAAAATTGATTAAACTCAATGAAAAACAGGCTCAATAGGTATCACACAAAGACAGAAGTAAGACCAAATAACTTCTAAACTAGTTAAGATATCAGTTTTTGGAGGTTCAGGACAAATTTCAGCTCAATCCAGTGGAGAAAAGAGGAGCTGGTGAGGCTGAGAAGACACAAAGGATCACAAAAAATGAAGAAATGAAGCTCTGAGGGCCAAACTGGTTCATAAATAAAGTGTGCTAGAGATCAATCTGAAGTTTAGTCGTGAACAGGATGTTGTTGTCACAGCTTCTTGAATCTTGACACATCCCGCCTGCCGTAGTTCCAACAGGCTGCAACGCACGTTCGAAAACGCGAGGCGCTAGAGAGCAGTATTCGTTTGGATGCAGAATAACATTTAACCACGAGATGGGAGAAATAATTCCACAGTATCCCTTTAAAAAAAAAGCTATGTTATCGTGAATTCTTTTGGGAAACATAATCATGCAGTTAAAATTGAGCAGAGTCGTTCTAACAGAAAAGTCACAACCTGCAGCGTAAAAGCTCCGACGTGTCAGAAGTTTGACTCGAACGCTGTCGGTTTAATAAACGGAGATATTAAATGCACATTTCATTCCAACCACAGTGAGATTTAGAGCCACACAGACACATTTTGACAAAATACAGGGCCACTCAGTCACTTTTGTATTTGATTAATTGACCGATTGTTGCAGCTCTGCTGGGAACACCAGCATAAATCTGTCATGTCTCACTAAACGTCTTCAGAGCTGCTGTCAGATGGTCAACCAGGTGTGGAAACTCCCCCGATGCCTCTCTCACATCAGGAAAAGTCGCCGTGTCCGACCATTTATGTCTAACTTTTCAAAACTGGTCGGACACAGCGAGGTGAGGAGGCTGCCGGGGTCTGAACTTCCCCCTCAGCTCTGTTTTTGCAGTCTTGACAATATTTCCATCCTCTTGGTTTCTCCACATCGCCCTCCCTCTCTGTGACCGCTCACTCCTCTCTGACTCAGCTGCATCTGACCCAGAATGCAACATTCTTGTCGTGTTTAGGATGAGCGTAAACAAGAAGAAACCGCCGCGTACGGAGTGAAGACAGGAACATGGTTTATATGAGGTGTTACAGCACATCTGCCACACACACACACTCACAGAGGTATGATCTAAATCTGGAGTCTTTTTTTCTGGACTTTGTAGAAGTTCGACCCGGCTGGAACAGATAAACAGGCCGGGCCTCAAGTGTTAGCGTGAGTCAGCAGGACTTACGGTAACATGAAGGAGGGCGTGAAACAAATCACAGCAGTCGGGAATAAACAACACGCTTCGCTCGAATTTTACAAAACAGTTTGTTGTTCTGACGGATTTGTTCAGATTAATTCGAAGATCAGCGGTCAGATCGGACTTTAACTGCTTCTGGCTGCTGCTAACGATGCTAATCTGTCCGTTACAGGAGATTGTGATTCATCCAGACAGTCCAGGATGCAAAGAAATGCAGTTTCTGATCATGTGACGGAGAAAAAGCTGTAAATAAACACTTTAATCACATGCACAATGCTGGAGTGTTTAGCATTTAGCATGTTTGAGCTCATATGTTCCCTCTCACCTGCAGAGTTATTGGTGCATCCAGACCGTTTTGGTTTGACCTGCACAGTTTTGGAGACAAGTGATGCTGCTGCTGGTCAGTATATTGATATTCTATCTATATCTGAACTGTCTTATAGTCTTAAATCATGATGTGACAAACTGATTGTGTCATCATTTTTTTGCTGTCATCTCCAGAAAACTCACACCACAACGATCCAGCTGCGTTAATAAATCACAGGTAAGAATCAACACGTGTCTGTTTGGATTTTGGGCTGAACTTTCAGTTTTAACGCTGTGAGAAGCGTCTGAAAGCTGCTGGACAACAGCTGCTGTGTGACAGGAAACAAAGCCACGCAGAGTCTCATCCGTCATCCAGATCCATTCAGAGAGGTCGGCCGAGCTGGACGCGACAAACTGCATCAGTCCTCTTCTGCTTCCCGTCACATGAAGTATGTGGAGCAGATAAGAACGCCAGGAAACACTCGAAGGCCTCCGACAGTCTAAAAACTGATCATGACTCGATTCTTTCATCAATAACTGAAATAATCGTGAGGTTTTCTGGACACGATGGAGTCAGATGAGGATTTTCTGGTTTCGTCTCAAACAAACACATCGTCACCATCTGTGGCTGCTCTCTTTTACCTTTACTGACTCGTGTGTTCGACAAAGAGCGAACAAAACACATGAGACCAACTCATCAAAATAAAGCGCCTTGAACTTTGACCCTCCGCCTCATAATTCTGTCACAGTTTGGAGCACAAACATCTGAACTTTCTCCTCCTCATAGCTTCAGAACAGCCTCGTTACTTTAGTTTGATGCATCTGAGCTGAATTATGGATTATTGTGAGACGCAGCGAGACGAGACAAAGACGTAAAAGCCGTAAGAAGCCGTGAACAGACAGAGAGGGAGGCTGGAATGTGGAGAAAAGGCGTGTTAGTGTCTCGTATCTGCAGAGAGTTTCTGATTTTCTCTCTTTGTTGCTGCTCGGGACGCTTTACAACCCAACATGTGTCTATGTGACGTCCTGGGAATGAGACTCAACAATCAGCTGTCTTTGTGGTGCGTTCAGGAACAGCTGGGACAAATCCTGCTGATTCTACCTTTAACTTTAATAGTCTTTGAGTTATATTAATGTGACGTGAGCTTCAGTTAGCTTTGACCACAGATGTCCTTCAGAGGGAGACTTTTTACTCTGAGACTCTGAGGACATGTCAGAGCCTGTACTCTATTACTTTACTGGAGTAAAGAAGCTGTACCAGAACTTTTACTGGAGTAAAGAAGCTGTAACAGTACTTTTATTGGAGTAAAGAAGCTGTATCAGTACTTTTACTGGAGTAAAGAAGCTGTATCAGTACTTTTACTGGAGTAAAGAAGCTGTAACAGTACTTTTATTGGAGTAAAGAAGCTGTATCAGTACTTTTACTGGAGTAAAGAAGCTGTATCAGTACTTTACTGGAGTAAAGAAGCTGTATCAGTACTTTTACTGGAGTAAAGAAGCTGTATCAGTACTTCTACTTTTACTGGAGTAAAGAAGCTGTATCAGTACTTTTACTGGAGTAAAGAAGCTGTAACAGTACTTTTACTGGAGTAAAGAAGCTGTAACAGTACTTTTATTGGAGTAAAGAAGCTGTATCAGTACTTTTACTGGAGTAAAGAAACTGTATCAGTACTTTTACTGGAGTAAAGAAGCTGTAACAGTACTTTTATTGGAGTAAAGAAGCTGTACCAGAACTTTTACTGGAGTAAAGAAACTGTATCAGTACTTCTACTGGAGTAAAGAAGCTGTATCAGTACTTTACTGGAGTAAAGAAGCTGTATCAGTACTTCTACTGGAGTAAAGAAGCTGTATCAGTACTTTACTGGAGTAAAGAAGCTGTATCAGTACTTTACTGGAGGAGAGAAGCTGTATCAGTACTTCTACTGGAGTAAAGAAGCTGTATCAGTACTTTTACTGGAGTAAAGAAGCTGTATCAGTACTTTTACTGGAGTAAAGAAGCTGTATCAGTACTTTTATTGGAGTAAAGAAGCTGTATCAGTACTTTTACTGGAGTAAAGAAGCTGTATCAGTACTTTTACTGGAGTAAAGAAGCTGTATCAGTACTTTTACTGGAGTAAAGAAGCTGTATCAGTACTTCTACTTTCACACAGGTATCTGAACGTCTCCTGGAAGACAGACTGAGAGGATTTGTCGCCTCAAAAACAGACAACAGCCTCAGGATCATGAGCCACATGCTTCCAGAAACCATCCTGGATTCATTAACAGCAGCAGAGAGAAGTGAACAAAGCTCTTCACCAGCAGAAATGAATTAAACATTAACAGACAGTTTCAGTTTCAGAGGAGTTTCCTCTAAACAACATGAGTTCAACCAGCTTCATCATTAACCTTCAGGTGTGTTTGCCTCGTACCTGTCGCTGACAGACGGTTCCCACATGACTCGACAGGCCTGGAGTTTTTCATTTAACAAGCAAACAGGCTCCACTGGATCAGCTGACCCTTTAACACACCTGACCACAATCACTGCAGCCAATCAGCTCTCAGAACACTCACGCTGCATTCAAATGCCAGCAGAGCCTGGGGAATCCCTGCTTCCTCCTTACCGGGAAGAAGGAAACCAGAGAGCACAAATTCAGGTTTGGAGTTTTCCTGAAACTTCCTGAAGGTGAAATAAAAAAACACACAGATGTAAGAGGCTTGAAGTGACGAGTTTGATTTGTTTGCAAGATTAAAACTTCATGTGGTAAATAAATCAGAAATAATGAATACAGATGTTTTTATTGAGGTTCTCCTGCAACAGACAAACAGGAAGTAGACGACATACATGTTAAAAAACAGATCCAGCTGCTCTTTATGAACTGCTGCACCTGTCAATCATTTTGTACCTGGATGAAAATTTAAACTTTCAATTTATTTTATCATTGTGACATCGACTGCAAGAAACTGAGTCATTAGTTTGGTTTATTTTCTCACTGTCATCTGTGAAGAAGTGAAGAAGCACACAGGCCGAAACTAATACTGAAGTCACTCAGAGTCACACACACACACACACACACACACACGCACACACACACACACACACACACTCGGTCCAGCTGCCCTCCTCCTGGGAAAAGCCCCTGATTAGTCGCAGCAGATCGTTATCAGCCGTCGACACGACAACACTCCTCTTCCTCTTCCTCTTCCTCTTTCCTCCATTGTGCTCGCAGCTCGCTGTGTTCTGTGATTTATTGATCGTTGTCGGACCGACGAAGCTGCTCGAGTTTTAAAAACACACAGTACCGGTCCACTTCCTGAACGGAGAGTTTTATTTCTACATCCTTCATGAAACAGCTGACTTCATGATGACATCATGTTTGAGGAGTGACCTCACTCTGCAGTGATGCATTCTGGGGGTCATATGCTGATTGATTTAAGTCATTCATTCACTCATTCATGGTGGTGGCAATGCAAGCTGCTGACCAGCACATCAGGAGCAGTTTGGGGTTCAGTGTCTTGCCCGAGGACACTTCAACATGACGACCAGGGGAATCAAACTAGCAACCTTCCGATAACAACACGCTGGCTCTACCTCAGAGCCACAGCCGCTCTTCTTCTTCTTCTTCTTCTTCTTCTTCTTCTTCCTCGCAGTTCTTCTCTCATGGTCTAATCCAGCTCCGTCCACGCAGACTTCCTCTGGACTCTCTCCAGGACACCTTTGTCATATTTCACGATTCATCTTCGCTCGTGTCAGCTGCTGATTCGCTCCGGCGTGATGACAGTCGGCGGCGAGCAGGTGAGAGGTTATCAGCGGAGGGAGGAGGAGGAGCTTCCTCTGGCAGCCGTTCTGCTGAGCTCTCATTCCTGGAAACGTACCGTTCGATTCAAAAACTAAAAACAACACGTCCTCTGAACGGAGACGAGGAAAAGTCCCTCACACATCCAGACTGCAGAGAGTGAGACAGTGTGAAGGACAGAGAGTGAGACAGCATGAAGGACAGAGAGTGAGACAGTCTGTAGGACAGAGAGTGAGACAGTCTGTACAGAGAGTGAGACAGTCTGAAGGACGGAGAGTGAGACAGCATGAAGGACAGAGAGTGAGACAGTGTGGAGGACAGAGAGTGAGACAGTCTGTAGGACAGAGAGTGAGACAGCATGAAGGACAGAGAGTGAGACAGAGAGTGAGACAGTGTGAAGGACAGAGAGTGAGACAGAGAGTGAGACAGCGTGGAGGACAGAGAGTGAGACAGCATGAAGGACAGAGAGTGAGACAGAGAGTGAGACAGTGTGAAGGACAGAGAGTGAGACAGAGAGTGAGACAGTGTGAAGGACAGAGAGTGAGACAGAGAGTGAGACAGTGTGAAGGACAGAGAGTGAGACAGAGAGTGAGACAGTGTGAAGGACAGAGAGTGAGACAGAGAGTGAGACAGTGTGAAGGACAGAGAGTGAGACAGTGTGAAGGACAGAGGGTGAGACAGTCTGTAGGACAGAGAGTGAAGGACAGAGAGTGAGACAGTGTGTAGGACAGAGAGTGAGACAGTCTGTAGGACAGAGAGTGAAGGACAGAGAGTGAGACAGCCTGTAGGACAGAGAGTGAGACAGCCTGTAGGACAGAGAGTGTAGGACAGAGAGTGAGACAGCCTGTAGGACAGAGAGTGAGACAGAGAGTGAGACAGCCTGTAGGACAGAGAGTGAGACAGAGAGTGAGACAGTCTGTAGGACAGAGGGTGAGACAGTCTGTAGGACAGAGGGTGAGACAGTCTGTAGGACAGAGAGTGAGACAGTCTGTAGGACAGAGAGTGAGACAGAGAGTGAGACAGCCTGTAGGACAGAGAGTGAGACAGAGAGTGAGACAGCCTGTAGGACAGAGAGTGAGACAGAGAGTGAGACAGTCTGTAGGACAGAGGGTGAGACAGTCTGTAGGACAGAGGGTGAGACAGCCTGTAGGACAGAGAGTGAGACAGAGAGTGAGACAGCCTGTAGGACAGAGAGTGAGACAGAGAGTGAGACAGTCTGTAGGACAGAGAGTGAGACAGTCTGTAGGACAGACAGTCTGTAGGACAGAGAGTGAGACAGAGAGTGAGACAGTCTGTAGGACAGAGAGTGAAGGACAGAGGGTGAGACGGGCGGTGTGTGAAGCAGCTGTCTCCAGCTGCGTTCCCGCTGCATTCCTCAGCAGACGATAAACAAACAGACTATAAATCAGATCGTCTCCTCACAGCTGATGGATGGATCCGACCGAACGGTGGAGGGTCAGCTGGGTGGGATGAAGGAGGAGAAGAAGGAGGAGAAGAAGAAGAAGGGGAAGAAGAAGAAGAAGAAGAAGGAGGAGAGGGAGGAGGAGAAGAAGAAGGAGGAGAAGAAGAAGAAGAAGAGGAAGTGTCCCAGCTCAGTGAATTGTTGACATCAGAGTTCCTTCATTAAAACTTGAACGTGTGTCTCACTTCTTTGTCTTTAGACTTTATAACAAAACCACATTCTTCTTCTCTGCTGGTTTTTGCTCCTCACTTATTTTGGTGGTGCAACATCAGTTTCTGGATGTTTACATTTTAATTGAAGCATGATTAATAAACTCATCAGTCGCTCTTTGTCCTCTGAGGCGTCCAGCTCGTCCTCAGCAGCAGCTTCAGGTTTTACAGCCGTCTCTCTCTGTTCCCACGATCTGTGATTGATCGCAGGCTGTAAATATTTCTCGTCGTCTCCTGCCGCAGTGACGGAGTCGAGTTACAGACGGAGAGATTTACACAACATCTTCACTTCCTCTTCCAGACTGAGACGAGAGTTTATCTAAGGAGGACCCCGGGAACACAGCGAGCTTCACACTGAGCGTGACATCAGAGAAAAATGGCCGCCGTGTGAATGTGGTCCGCCGCTCAATTTAAGATTTAACTCAGAAGCTGCTGAGCAAGATTTTTAAAAGTAAATGAAAATTACTGAGTCAGACGAAGACTTTACAATCAATCAAAGCTCCAAAAATGAAGAATATTTTCATCTTCGGACACTCACCTGGTCATCAGGTGACAACATTTAGTAGGATTCTAATATTTTGATTCTTATTTATTACGTTTTTTAAGATGTGTCAGTCCTGAACTACAGACACACTGAGCTTCACTTCCTGCTCTGCTCCTCTCCTCTGAAATGTCACAAAAACAAGAAGCCCAGGAGGATCAGAGAGAACTTCATGTCAGGTTAAACCACGATTTTAATCATCTTACTCCAGAATTTCTTTTTCTTTTTCTTACGTATAAGTTTATTTATACAGCACCTTTACGTCACATCGTGCTTCACAAAATAAATCAAGAAGAAAACAAACAGTGAATAAGACTCAGATGTTACAAACTGACAGCGAGCTAAAATAAAACAAGGAATTATTAAACATGATGATAAAGTGAGGCCTCGTGTTCTGGATCTGTAGGACTTTTATTGTGAAAAGCTCAGGAAACAACATCATCATTTTAGTGTGTGTGTGTGTGTGTGTGTGTGTGTGTAGGGGGTCCGACAGGTGTTGGGGTTCTGTTAGACTCATCATCGCCGTGGTAATGTCCTCCCGGTCGTCACGCCAACTCATCCTCCTGAAGGAGTTCCCACGATGGGCGGGGTCAGAGGTCGGCTCCTGGACGGATGAAGGGAGGAGGAGGTGGAGGAGGAGGTGGAGGAGGTGGAGGATGGTGGGAACAGGGAGGATAGAGATGGATGATTAACATGTCAGTGATCTGTAGGAGGTGTTTCTGTTTTTATATTCCTCAGAATCTATTTTCTTCAGAAATGAATTAACGATTAATAATGACATTCTTCCAGAATTGTCCGTTGATCCTCGACCAATCACAGCTCATCGTCGACCGACTTCCTGGAACGAGAATGTAAACAGACGTGGTGTCTGAAGCTGTGTGTGTGTGTGTGTGTGTGTGTTTCACCTCGCAGCACCGACGACATCACTCCTCCCTCACCTCAGCATGTTCACAGGTAACGAGCGTCCTGAGCTCCTATTGGTCGACAGCTTGTCTGTCATGAACCATCATGGAGTCTGAACCTGAACATCAGGCGAGTGTTTCTTTATTTATAAGTAAAAATAGACGCAGCACACACACACACACACACACACACACACACACACACACACACACACACACACACACACACACACACACAAGGATAAACTGTTTTTACTTTCCTGTGGCCTCAGCTTCCCGTGCAGTGACCTGCAGAGGGCTGGGTGGCCTTCAGTGTGTGTGTGTGTGTGTGTGTGTGTGTGTGTGTGTGTGTGTGTGTGTGTGTGTGTGTGTGTGTGTGTGTGCTCTCAGCAGCAGTTCCTGTTCACGCTGCAGCAGAAATCACTTTCCATCCTGTGAAGAAGCTGAGAGGTTTATTGGAGCTGCAGGTGGTCCGACCACGTCGACGGGGGAGGAGGGGAGAAAACGGACATTAATGAACTTTTACGAACTTTACGAGACAAAGTTTTTTTTGTTTTCTGTTCGTTACTGATAAACGAAACTGATGAAATCAGATGGGAGGTGTGATAAAGAAACCAAAGACAGGAGGAGAAAACAGCTCACACAGCAGGAGGGAGTCGTGATGGAGCTGCTGACGAGGTTCAAACCCCCAAAATCAGCTGCTGTGACCTCCGGAGGGTCAGAGGTCGTCCGGGAGGAAGTGACAGAGCAACAGAAATAGAGCTAACAGACAGACGGACGGACGGGCCGGAGCTGTGTGTGTGTGTGTGTGTGTGTGTGTGTGTGTGTGTGTGTGTGTGTGAGGTCAGAAAGGTGAAAGGGATGAATGTGAACGAGTGTGTGAGAGAAGGAATGTGAGGTCACGGCTCGGAGAAAACAAATGTAGGACAGAAAAGTAGTTATTAGTCTGCTGCACGTCCTCAGATCCAGAGGAGACTTTAGATTCCTCCTGTATAATCCATATTTGTGTAATTAAATGTGTGTACGTTGTTTTACTGTTGTGTCTGAGAGCAGTGACCTGTGCAGTTATCCATCACGGTCAAACACATGAGAAAGCACTGTGCTCATAATCTTTATTTTATTCCTACTGTTTGACGTATTTGTCTTGTTTTTAATTGCGTTACATCTTCATCCGTCCCTCTGCTGAGTCAGTGTCTGTGATACAAACACATCAGATCACTGCAATACATTTAGAGGAAGAGTTTCACTTTTTAATTCAATTCATCTGAATTCAATTAAATTAGACTTTCTTTTTTTACTGCAGACAAACAAACAAAACATGGTTTTAAAACCTTACGTGAAACTGTGAGTGTTTCCATTATTTTGTCCATCGTGGAAGAACATGCTGCGGTTCCCACGAAGTGTGTGTGTGTGTGTGTGTGTGTGTGTGTGTGTGTGTGTGTGTGTGTGTGTGTGTGTCTGAAATGTTCATCATGAGGTGGAGGAAGAACAAGAAGACGACTGAGGGCCGACTTGATTCATGTCCTCGTCTTTATCCTTCCTGTTCCTGTTTCCTCCTCGCAACTTTCTCACACACACACACACACACACACACACACACACACACACACACACACACTCTGCGTGTCACGGAGGATTGGCTGCAGACAGAGTGTGTGTATCCAAAACAAGCTGGGAAAGAGAGAGAGAGGTCAGAGGTCGCAGACGGTGATGGAGTGATGACAGGTGTGTGTTTCATCTGTGTGTGTTCTCTCTCTCTCTCTCTCTCTCTCTCTCTCTCTCTCTCTCTCTCTCTCTCAGCCTCGGTGTCACACTACTGGATCTCTCATCTGGTGTCTCAACAGCTATAAGTTGCTACCACAGGATGTTTGAAAGGAGAACAGGGTAACATCTCTCCAGTCGTGTTTGCTCTACTAAACAAATACTCTAATCCAAATCATGATGTCACAGTGTTGAGACGAGAGATCATAGAAAATTCAACTCTAAACATACGTCAAGTCGTCTACGTTCACTCTGAACTCATCTCTGGTTCTCTCTAACTCTACTCTCTGTACACAGTCACTGAGACTTTCTGACCTGTTGAACCTGTTCACAACTGTGGATGATTCAGACAGGTGTTTAACACCTCTAGTTTTTTCCTTTCAGCTCGTTAGAAACATAAAATTCACAATAAGCAAAGATTTGAACAATTAAGTCGTTCATGAAGTTCACAAGGCTGTCGAACAGTGATCGTCTTTGTGCTGTTTTCAGTCGAGCATGTCAGAAAGTTTGAACAGATTATCAGGTCCTGTTTTATTTGTGCGTCCCAAGACGACATCGCCGCCTGTCGTCTTCCTCCTGAAGAAATACGACGGCTGTGTTCTGTGTTGATGGTTCAGAGCGCTTGTGACGCATTCAGGTAACAGAACTGTTGATCGAGCACATTTAACTGAGATCAAGTGTGAAGCTGCTCTGGTATCATCTCTGCCTGAACATCATCATCATCGATCATTGACATGTCTGAAGATGTCAGGCGCTGTGTCAGGACAACACTCTCTCTCTTATTTCCAACAGATTTATTAGAAGTTGGAAGTCATCAGTCATCACTCTGACGCTGAAATATTATCACAGAATATCATCGTCGTTCAGAGGAACGAGTCCATTGTGTGTGTTGTGCTGATGTGCAGAAAGTCCAGTGAAAACAGGAAGTGTGTGTGTGACACACACCTCAGGACTCCTCGAGTGTAACCTCGCCTTCACTGTGTGTGTGTGTGTGTGTGTGTGTGTGTGTGTGTTTATCAGCGTTTATCAGCGTTTATCAGTGTGCCGCTGTGGTGCGACCCCCAAATAAGTCCCCCGGCTCAGCTTCCTGTTGACTGATGAAAGGAAACGGTTTCTGGAGCGCGATGAAGGAAAAACAAACTGAAACTAAACTCGCCGTTTGTGTTCAGAGTCTCAGGGGTTGAAATGCTTTGTGCTGCAAATCTTTCTGTTTGAAGCCCTGAGTTTTGGACGGACCAGACTATTAGGTCTTAAAAACATCAAGCATGCTCTGGTTTTTCATATTTAATCAAATAAAGCCTTAATTCACCACGTTACCTGTGAAAGTATCCAGAGAGGAGCGAGAGGAAGAGCAGACAGCAGAGAAGTTAATTTCAACCAAACCAGAGTCGGTGATCGTTGGAGAGACGAACCACGCCGGTCCAGCTGAGTTTGAATGAAGCGTGATGTTTCTGTGACTGGAGTCTGGTGGATTCTGGGTAAACAAAGAGGATTGTTCTCTTTGACAGGAAAGGTTTATTTCTGCAAGAATCCTTTTCATGATGTCATCAAACTCTCAGAAGATCAACAGTCCACAGTCGGAGCTGTCCAAAAGGTTTATGGACTGATTCAAAACTTATAGATGATATAGTAGAAAAGTCTGTGATGCTGACCTGAGATCAGGAGCTGCAGCGCTCTGTCCTGAGCCGAAAGCAGAAGTGCAGGAGAGGAACAACCTGTGGGGAGGAAACAGAAGTGATTTTTTAAACCTTACTTTCGTTACAATTAGGCAAAAAGGTGAGAAACCAAACGCAACACAACGAGGCACGCAGGTAAGACACAAAGAGTGAGCTAACATGATGAGGTGGAAGACTAACGAGAGACAGGTGTGCAATCAAACAGACAGGAAGTGGACAGGAAACATGGCACAAGGATGAATTCACCAAAATAAAACGGAAAACAGCTGAACCAAAAACCCAAATCATGACATTTTTAGGGCAAAGTCACCAGATTTTCTAATTGTTTTGATCATGTTGGACTGGTGAAGGTGAAGTTCTCGCTGTCTTTTCATTCATTCAGACGGCGGCCTGGTGTTGTTGTCACCAGGATGGCTGCTGGGTGGTACGACGCGCCCAGAAGACCCTCGTCATTTACACACCAGACCATGTGAACACAGGCCGCCGGCTCAGAAACACCAGCATCACATCAGGAACAAGTGTGAACCATCACGTGGCTGTTTGTCATTGTTTAATGTGGCAGTTTGAGTGTGATGAGCTGCAGATGTAGAAGCTGCTGGAGGACAGACCACAGTGTCCTCGCACCACAACAGAGAGGAGACACACGCTGAGGACATCTGCAGGGACGAGCTGAACCGTGTGACGCATTCACATGCAGAGTCTGAAACATGAAACACCGGAGTGACGGCTGCTCGCCGGTCCGACGCCGACCGACCGACAGACGGGCGGTGAGCAGAGAGCGACCTGCGACCTTCAGTCAGATCACAGAGAGGCCGTCGGTTTCTGTTTCCACCAGGTGACAATCAGGAGAGTTCACAGTTCAACCTGAGTGTGTGTGTGTGTGTGTGTGTGTGTTACGGAGACAAAGCCAGCCAGGTGAACAGCAGGTGAGCCAGAGTCTGAAGTTCTCTCCACTCTCCTGCTGTCTGTGTGTGTGTGTGTGTGTGTGTGTGTGTGTGTGTGTGTGCGTGTGTGTGTGTGCGTGTGTGTGACACGTGGCAGCAGCTACTCATTAACCCGGAGACGCTGTTTCAATTATCAAAACTGTGAAACTCAAAGTCAAGAGAGGGAAAGTAAAAGAGAACAGAGACGAGTCAACAGTTCACTCATTGTTCAGATACTCGTGTAAAAACAGACTCTGGTAAAAGTAGAAGTACTGATACAGCTTCTTTACTCCAGTAAAAGTACTGATACAGCTTCTTTACTCCAGTAAAAGTAGAAGTACTGATACAGCTTCTTTACTCCAGTAAAAGTAGAAGTACTGATACAGCTTCTTTACTCCAGTAAAAGTACTGATACAGCTTCTTTACTCCAGTAGAAGTACTGATACAGCTTCTTTACTCCAGTAAAAGTAGAAGTACTGATACAGCTTCTTTACTCCAGTAAAAGTAGAAGTACTGATACAGCTTCTTTACTCCAGTAAAAGTACTGATACAGCTTCTTTACTCCAGTAAAAGTACTGATACAGCTTCTTTACTCCAGTAAAAGTACTGATACAGCTTCTTTACTCCAGTAAAAGTAGAAGTACTGATACAGCTTCTTTACTCCAGTAGAAGTACTGATACAGCTTCTTTACTCCAGTAAAAGTAGAAGTACTGATACAGCTTCTTTACTCCAGTAGAAGTACTGATACAGCTTCTTTACTCCAGTAAAAGTACTGATACAGCTTCTTTACTCCAGTAAAAGTACTGATACAGCTTCTTTACTCCAGTAAAAGTAGAAGTACTGATACAGCTTCTTTACTCCAGTAAAAGTACTGATACAGCTTCTTTACTCCAGTAGAAGTACTGATACAGCTTCTTTACTCCAGTAGAAGTACTGATACAGCTTCTTTACTCCAGTAAAAGTAGAAGTACTGATACAGCTTCTTTACTCCAGTAAAAGTACTGATACAGCTTCTTTACTCCAGTAAAAGTACTGATACAGCTTCTTTACTCCAGTAAAAGTACTGATACAGCTTCTTTACTCCAGTAAAAGTAGAAGTACTGATACAGCTTCTTTACTCCAGTAAAGTACTGATACAGCTTCTTTACTCCAGTAAAAGTAGCTGATACAGCTTCTTTACTCCAGTAAAAGTAGAAGTACTGATACAGCTTCTTTACTCCAGTAAAAGTACTGATACAGCTTCTTTACTCCAGTAAAAGTAAGCACTGATACAGCTTCTTTACTTCAGTAAAAGTACTGATACAGCTTCTTTACTCCAGTAAAAGTACTGATACAGCTTCTTTACTCCAGTAGAAGTACTGATACAGCTTCTTTACTCCAGTAAAAGTAGAAGTACTGATACAGCTTCTTTACTCCAGTAAAAGTGCTGATACAGCTTCTTTACTCCAGTAAAAGTTCTGATACAGCTTCTTTACTCCAGTAAAGTAATCGAGTACAGGCTCTGACATGTCCTCAGAGTATCAGAGTAAAAAGTCTCCCTCTGAAGGACATCTGTGGTCAAAGCTAACTGAAGCTCACGTCATATTAATATAACTCAAAGACTATTAAAGTTAAAGGTAGAATCAGCAGGATTTGTCCCAGCTGTTCCTGAACGCACCACAAAGACAGCTGATTGTTGAGTCTCATTCCCAGGACGTCACATAGACACATGTTGGGTTGTAAAGCGTCCCGAGCAGCAACAAAGAGAGAAAATCAGAAACTCTCTGCAGATACGAGACACTAACACGCCTTTTCTCCACATTCCAGCCTCCCTCTCTGTCTGTTCACGGCTTCTTACGGCTTTTACGTCTTTGTCTCGTCTCGCTGCGTCTCGCAATAATCCATAATTCCCCTCAAATGCATCAAACTGAAGTTACAAAGAAGAAGAAGAAGAAGAAGAAATGTATTCAAATTAAATTAAAGAAAGAAACACGATGCTTTTCTTCCTGTTGCGATGGTATAAGATGAGATAAGCCAACAATCATCATCTTCTCCTGTTCGTTAACTCACAGTTATTTCAGCTGTGACAGTTAAAACACAAACCCGGTGGCCTCGGGGTAAACGTGATAATCCGCTCCGACCACAGCGGTGATGATAATCAGCCTGCAGCACGCCGTGTGTCACCGTCTGATAACTGAACGCCTCTCTGTGGATTATCATGAATCATCACCGTGAATACGACTGGCTGCAGGGTTTTAATCTCTACGTTCAATGTTATTACAACTCAACACACACACACACACACACACACACCATGACCAAAGAGCTTAGCAGCAGGTGCAGCGAGGTGGTTAAACTGGATGACTGCTCCTGTTTGAGAGTAAGAAGCCTTGTTTTCACACACTTGACATCATCACTACTGTTGTCCAACCAGGTTGTTGATATAAGTGTCACGATGTTGTGATATTCAAAATAACCGTGATATTAAAAGACGACATGAATCCAGCTAACATGTTCTGTCTTTTGTTTATGAGTTTATCTGGTTGCTTTTTCGCTTGTAATTCAGTTTAATTGTTCTTTTTCTGTCTCTTTCCTTACAGTCTGTGGTCACAGAGTGGTTCCTCCTCCATACACTTGTATCTGTAGGGTCATTTATTTGCCAGTAAAAGAGACAAAACACACATTAAACAAAGCTGAGGACAGATTTGGTTGCCAGCATTTTTTCCAAAATGATATAGACATAGATATATGTAGATATAGATATAGATAGATAGTCTTTAAAATGGTTACTTGACTTTTTCTTTAAGTACAACTGTTATCAGTATCGCTATTGTTTCGAATAACTCTGGCCTTGGTTTTATTTACAAGGTGTTTCCACTGCACGATCGAGCTCGGCTTCATGCGACACAACACACTCATGGTACCAGGTACTTTTCTCACTTTGGTCACTCTACAGCTGATCGTCACGGTGACGCCAGGTGATCATCTTCTACCTGACACAAACACACAGGGACAGTGGAGGACATCCTTTCCTTTGACATCTTTTCATCTGCAACCAGACGGAAGGATGTCTGCAATTTGCCAGTTAAACACGTGATTTTGTTGACGATTCTCTCCGACCAATCAGAGGTTGGAACTTTGACCGAGGTGATACCAGCTAAAAGTACCAGGTCCATTCTGTATTTTGACAATGGAAAGCCAAAGAAAAGCAAGCTGAGGTGCACGCATGCAGTGGAAAAACACGACATTAGTTTCACATCAGAAGAAGAATCTGTGGCACCGACCTCAAACCACTTCACAGTTCCTCTGTTGTGATTCTTTATTCGCCCATCATCCTGTTTGCGTCTTTTAAAATGTGCTCTGCTCCATTATTCCGGTGCTTTTGTCTCGGTACCAGATGTTCTGTTTGTTGTGGTCGTCCTTGTTGTGATGTCACAAATGCTTGACCTATCACAAGTGACAGCGCTGACGCTTATTTCCCGAGTAGTGCCAGAGTTTGTTCCAGGGAATTAAATAATGGATTCCTTTCCTCCTGATACAGAAAGGAAATACACTGTGGTGCTCATTCATCACTTTCTTATATCAGGACATATTATTGTTTATTATCAGACATGTATGTAGTGTGTAAACAAACAGATCCGTAAAAAAAGTGAAACAACACAGCATCATTAATGTTATTTTTCAAATTTATTTATGAAAAAATATAGTTCTTGATTCTGACTGAGACATTAGGCACATTAACATAGACATATATACAATTCTCTTTCATAAATACAAAATTATTTACAAAGGGCAAACTTAAATAAGAAAACTATCTTCTGGAGGATATGTACACATTGCATTGTTTTCTTAAATTAACGAAGATAGTACAAAGACACGACTACACAGCAAAGACACATATTTTTGGTATCAAATGGACTTAAAAAAAGATGTCATTATAAAAACTCTCTTTGGAGTCCTTCACTATTGTAAAAGTTTCTTTTTCTTAAATATAAAATGAAGCCACCCGCCGCTCCGTTGTTCAGACCTCACGTCGAGTCTCGGGAATGTTGCAGATCAGCAGCGGGTGTTTTTACTGTTTTCCTGTTTTCTTGCTGTGACAGCAGAAGTTAATAAAGGCAGCAAGTTTTTTGATTAATGGAAAAACTTACAACAGTGGACTAAAAAAGGAAGCAGAATCACAGGAAGACAAACGGACAAACTGATCTGTGAGATGAATCCAGCTCGGCTGGACCTTCATCCAGACCGTGACGTGTTTGACCTTTATTTAATGTCTTTAAATTGTCAAAGTAGATTATCTGTTCATGAGGTGAAAACAGCTGATTGTTGACAGAGGTACAGACTCTCCGTGGTTCACCTGAGACCTCCTTTGGACTGGCATTCAAAGGAGGTGTGGGAAATGACTGGATGTTGGGATTCCAGGCTGGTTCCAGTGGAGCTGAACGGGTTTTCTGGGCTCTTAAAGATAGAAATAAAAACCCTCACAGGCTTTCAGAAGTAACAAACTCTGCTCCTTCTGCGTCCTGTCGCAGTTTGTTTTGTAAGATGAGGCACTTCAGAGTTCGTGGGGCTGGTTTGTGATTGTAAGGCTGCTGACGTTCTTCTTCTCAGGCCAAAGAAAACAAAGATTCAAATAAAATGTACAGAGTGATGATAGGAAGCCACTCGCGAACGCTCCATATTTGTAGGAAAGTTCAGGTTGTTTGACCTTAAATAAAATGTTCCGTCTCCCGTTCCTGTGAGCAGGTCCTCTGATGATTTGATTGACATCTTATTTTGAAGTTCTACAGGAAACGGCGGCCACAGTGATTAGGGAGCACAGCTAAGGCACTGGTCTTTCCGATTTGTGGACGGTTCCAATTATTTACGTCCTCTCATTCACGTTTGATCCAAAGAAAGTTCAGATACACAGACAGAAATATTATATTAAGATTTAAAGAATATAAAAAAAGATAAATAGTGCAAATGATGCCAGACATTCAGTCTTTCCTTTTTTCTCTCCTCGTCCTGCTTGTTCACTCTTCTCAGAGTCACTGTGATCGAACATTGTCAATATCAAGGCAGAAAAGAATAAAAAACAGGTCCTTTTTCTCTCGTTTCTTTCCGTTGAGCAGCAGTAATAAATATTAAATAAAACAATGTGTGTAGAATAGATCCTCTGGGTGAGCTGTCCTCGACAGAAAATGTGTCTCGCCTTCCTCCGCTGGCGGTCTGAACACTGGAGGTTATACCTGAGGACGAGACAGAGAAACAGCGGTTAGTCATCAGCGTAGAGGCTTACTTCATCTCCGTCAAGATCAATAATACATGCCATCTTTTATAAAACAAGATGATGTAGACTTCATTTAGGAAAGTCTCATTATAAAGACTGATAGAAACATGTTCAATTTATTAATTTTGATGATTAATTTGACCAGAAGAGGAAGATTTTCGATATCACAAAGCACTTCTCATCACTGCCTTTGTTTTCGTGTCATGTTGCAGTGTCGCCTTTCTTTGGAACAAACTGATTATTTTACAGCTTATTTCTTCATTACATATGATTAATATACTTGCATGTATTATTTAGGAGCAGTTTTTTACACATGAAGCCACTTTGAATATCATCAGCAAGAGATGGAAAAACAAATAACAGGAAGTTCTGAATTGTTATTATTTCGTGTCTTACTTTTAATTTGAGTTCTGACTATTGAAATTATGAAAAGTGACACATCTGGAGATTAACTCACAACATGAGACCGATGGTTTGCTGTTTTAATATTCATGTTGGAATCAGTATTTAGATATTAATGAATATGATTAAGACATTTCTGTCATTTTCTCTGTCGGTGAATTTCTGAACTTTTGTGACAAAAAGCACAAAACGCAAAATCTTTACCTGAAACACGACAAAATGTTATCAGACCAATAGTGATATTATTACACCACTGTAATCTTGGCTTGATAATGAGTTAACAGCTCCAACCTGTTTAGTACTGTCAGCTGTTTATAGTCGAGTGCTAAAATAAAACAAAAGGACGATTTCATTGTTTTCTGATTTGATCATTTTCTGCTTTTTTATATGCAGATAATAAATGTTTTAGTGTGCCGACCGCGAGACAACAAATAAATCTAATTTAATGTTTCCAAGTTATTCTGCAGTCTTTGGAAGTGTCGCTATTTCATCTGGTTAATTAACTAACTGTATTGTTTTAACTACAGGATCGTTGATAGACTTTGATTTGATTGATTTATTCCAATGTTGCCTCTGGTGTAATGAAGTGTTTATTTTAATAACAGTATTAGTTTTTCAGACAGTTCAGATAAAAACATTAGACCTGCTGCGTAAAAACGGAGAGGAGTCGTTGCAGCAGCTTTGGTTGATTAGAATGGACGAGCTCTGACGTCCAACAGTTCTTCACATAAACTCATCATTCAGGTGATAACGTTCATATAAAGCTTAACAAAACTGTATAACTGTCCAATAATCAGCTTTTTTCTCGCTTAGATGTTGACTGTCTCGCTGTGTGGACTGGCTGTGTCCCGTGTCACAATGTTCATCCAGAAAAATCAACAAACTAGAGATGAGTTTGTCTTTCATGGACTAAAATAAATCTACATAAATACACAGAAACACGTGTTGTTGTGTAGTTGTGTTGTTGTGTTGTTGTGTTGTTGTGTTGTTGTGTGGTTGTGTGGTTGTGTTGTTGTGTGGTTGTGTTGTTGTGTGGTTGTGTTGGTAAACGCCTCCTCACCTCAGTGGCGAACACACACTGCTCCATCTGCTCTGGGATGATGAACACAGGCTGATACAGGCTGTCCTTCGCAAAACTGAGCGGAGGGACGATGATGGACGAGTCGCACTTCTTACTGTGAGAGAGAGAGAGAGGAGGAGAGGGAGGTTGGTAACCACGGCAACAACACAGACTCACAGAAATACTTTGTGAACTGATCAGATCAGAGACGACAAACATTCGTCTTCACACAACAGAGCAGGTAAAAGCACAGAAGGAAACATCATCAGGTCCTTACAGGTCGAACTTGTTCTTGCCCAGGTGCTGCTCCTCCTTCGCCAGGTTATAGTCGGCCATTTTGTTTTTAAACATGGACATGTTGTCACCACCCTTCTCCACCAGCGCTGCATCCTTGTTGGACATCTTCAGATGTCCTCCGGGGAGCAGGAAGGCCTCCTTCTCTCTCAGGCTGCCCAGCGGCGCTCCCTGCAGGTTCCCGTTGTTGGGTCCGCCCCCGCCGATCACCGCGTTCCTGTTGTTCACCGTCTCCAGGTCGTTCTTCACCGACGTGGCCATGGCCGTCAGCGCTCTGCCGCGGCGCAGCTGACGCAGGATGTGGACGGCGGCGCACAGCAGCAGGGACAGCGTCACCAGGCCGAGGGCGACGGCGGCGATCAGCGCCGGAGACGCCTCAGGATTGGGCGGCTTTGGCGTGGTGTTGCTGACAGAGCAGTGCTCGCCCATGAAGTTGGGCGGACACTGGCACATCGGGCCGGTGAAGTGGGTGTAGCACTTGCCGCCGTTGTCGCAGGGGAAGTGGTCGCAGGGGCTCTTGCGCACGGAGCAGTCCTTGCTGGTGAAGCCCAGCGTGCAGGTGCAGGTGAAGTCGTTGATGCCGTCGATGCAGGTGCCGGCGTTGCGGCAGGGGTTCCTGGCGCAGTCGTCGATGTTGGTCTCGCAGCGAGCGCCGGTGAAGCCGGGCAGACAGCGACACATGACCCGTTTACCCAGGTCCAGACACTGAGCGCCTGCAGACACACAGAGTCAGAGTTACAACATCTGATCACAGAACACAGGACACAACCTGTCACGTTCAAGACAATCAGATAAAGATCGGTTTGTTTCATGCATTAATGGAATATAACTGATGGAAGAGCTTGAGAAGAATCTGCTGGACACAATAAAGGAAATGAGACAATTTCACCAGACAGATTAACAACTTCTGATGAAGCTGAGCAGAACGACTGCGACGGATCACAAAGATCAGAGTTTGGTGTCACGGACCGGATCATTTTTCGGATCTGGGTTAAATTAATTTAAACATGTGCTACCTTCTGTCTCATTTAAGAATGATCATGATCTATTTCTACGATAACAAGCGTGACCAGGACCATGTTCCACAGGTACACGACTTAAAATGATTTTAAATCAGTCACTGCAGAGTCAAACAAACAACTGTTTTTACTGTAACTCTGCATCAAGATTTAGACATTTTTTATTTTATTATTTCACATTAATCTGTGATTTATTTATGAGCTCTCAGGGTCGAGAGCACAAAGTTTCTCACAAGAACAGCGAGAGAGACGGAGATGATTAAAACAAGTACAGAGCAAAATCACTCGCTGAAGCAACACTGGACTCTGCCAGCTCGCGGTTCGGTTCTGTTGCAGGGATGATGATGAAGACTATTCTGTGCTGCTCAGAGGACTAACTGAGTCACAAAGACATGTGATAATCACTTATAACCATATGTTCATTTATCCTCCCTGCTGTTTAATGGTGAGTAAACTGAATGGGGACTGAGATCAGGGCCTCGGGGAGGACAGAGTGTCTCTGCTGTGTCTGTTTAAAGTCCTGAATGTTGTGATCAGCTGATCAACAGTGTTTGAGTTTAGAGCTGAACACACTTCTCAAGTAAAACTTAAACATAAAAAGTGAGATCCCAATCTGAGAAACGTTTTAGTCCCTCAGAGTCTTCAGGAAGACGTAACCGGAGAGGATGGACGGACGATTAACAATATGTTTATCACAACACATGTCCAGCATCAGGAGAGGAATGTGTGTGTGTGTGTGTGTGTGTGTGTGTGTGTGTGTGATTAGAAACATGCTGAGATGTTTCCCAGACTACTGCAGACGACACTGAGGAGACGTGTGAATGTAGAAAACACACCAATAAAAAGCACAGCTGACTTCCTGTGTGTGCAAACCAAAACTTTCTGTTTTGAAAATGACTGATTATCACTCCACGGGATGCTGGCAGGGAAAAGAACGGAAGTAATGGAGTAATAATCAGACATTTTCATCCTTGAGCTGCAGAAATCTACTGCACTCGGTAATCGACTCGTCAGGGCTTCCCCACACAGGCAGGCTGCTGGAGGAGAGGGTGAGTTGTGCTGTGTTTTTAATACAAATCCAGCAAAGCTAGCAGATGTTTGATGCTTCGTACTGTGTGCTGGGACTGTACATGTACTGTTGCTGAAGTTTGCTGCTGTTCTCACCATTAATTGTGGCTTTTTGATGGCGGTTTCTAGTTGGAGACATAAGCTGCAGTGTATTGTTATCGTGCGGTCTTTTCTGAGGTTGCTAAAACTAGCTAAGCTAGCGGTCAGCTAACTTGACCTCTCGAGGGGGAGTCTTACTCGGTGTCACGGTGTGTTAGACCATGGATTAAAGCGGAATATCCCTTTAACAGGACGTGCAGGGTGGATCTGAAGCGACACGCTCAGACTGAAGGCTTCACACAAACACAAACTCTTGCGTCAGCTCCATATTTGGTCGTCATGTATAGCTGCTGTGTTGCAACGCTGCAAACAGAGCACAGCGAGAACAACTTTTCTTCCCTCGCTGTCGGCTCACTGAGAGGCAGGAATGACTGCAGATTGAAGATAAGCAGGCGGTGGTTTCTACACGCTAATGAGGACCTGAGGGACGACTGGAGGCTGAACCGGGACCTTCGGAGACGACTCGAACTGTGTGGTAATGTAATATTCAGCGATAACGTTTTATTCTGTGATGCCAGCTCTGTGAGTGGAGCCGTCTGATCCTGATTATCTGCCTCCTCCCAGAGAGAAGGACCGAGAACAGGTGATTTAACGCCTGAGAGTCTAAAGATTTGCTAATAATCTTTGTCCTGATAAACAGAGGCACCAAAGTGTTTAAATTCAAGTGTTTTTGCTTTGTTTTTTTCTACAAATCCTTTGGTTGCAGTTGATTTCACAACTCTCAGATACTTGCTCGTTCACCGCAATAAACATTATGCTCAATTTACTTTTGTAAAAACAACAAACATACTCAGATAAAAGTGAAATCCGACCTGCACGGTTCATTCAGACATCCTGGACTTTGCATGTTGACAGAAAACTAAACCAACAATAACGATCCAACACGACAGATTTAGAAAAAGGTCGTGTGAATTTAAAGCTCAGCACAGTGTTGATTATGATCGATTGTTTCTCAGCAGTAAGTTTCAAGTCTCTGCCAAGAAGGAATAGCTTCCTGGAAGAAGGAAAACCAATCCAAACGCTGATGGTATATTCTGGAAAATGCTCTGCAGTGATGCAAGGACAATGGAATTAGCAATAAACGAGGTGAGGTTAACAAGGTAACCGTAAATTTGGCGTGCTGCTGCGAAGTGCCACGGGCTAATTAATCATTAAACCATCATTAAGAGCAGCAGAGAGAAACCATCAGCCACAGTAGAGCTGCTCAGACCGAGAGCGTCTCCAGGCTGCTGACAACAAACAGGCTTGTTTACCACGGAAACAACCAGAGAAATATTTGTGTCGGTGATGATAAGACGCGTTCAGAGGCTCCTACGTGACAATACAGGAGGTTATCTGCCCTTTGACACACAAACACACACAAACACACACATGTCTGATGTGAAGCTTGAAACCCAAACATCTCTAAATTTACATCCAAAAACAAGTTCAAACAAACTCATTTAGAGTCACAATTCTAAGATCAGTAACTCTGTGCTCGTATGCTAATGCTAGTAGCATCAAATGTGCAATAATCTCTCTTTAATATCCTTCTTCATCAGCTGAAACATAAACTTGTATCATTTCGTTTCCTTCCTGTC
The DNA here is from genome assembly GCA_039737535.1 of Lagodon rhomboides. NCBI lineage: Eukaryota > Metazoa > Chordata > Actinopteri > Spariformes > Sparidae > Lagodon > Lagodon rhomboides. Next base: position 1,523,129 of record CM077787.1, read on the forward strand.
GATCTGGCAGTTCAACAACCTGTAACTTCACGTCTTACGACATCTGAACTCATGATGTTTGATGTCCAAACCCAAATCAAACCCTGCAGCTGGTCGGCCTGTGCACCAACAGACCTTTGAGCCAATGCATTCATTTCTCCTGCACAAAACGGCTGAAGGATTTCCTGTAAATGTTTGTGTTCAGAAAGCTTCAGACCCCTACGGCTCGTCCAAAACTTGCTTGAAAACGAACACACTTCTCTTGTGATTATTGTGCTTTCGTATAATATTTTGGATGTGCAGAAGTGCTTGCAGATGGGTCGCACACAAACATCCTGCAGAGACTCACAAAGAGACCAGAAACATGGCCATTTATGTAAAACCTAAACGCCTCGTTGAGCAACAACAGCTTTTATGAAGAAAACCGTCTTCTCTCACTCCCACCTTCTATCTGACGCCTCACACTGATAACAGGGTCGTTGACTCGAGTCAGTGAACTTTGTTTACATGGATCAGCTCCAACACTTTCGTCCCAGTGGCTTTTAAACTAAGGTAATCATTATCCTTTCTATATTTATGGCAGATTATTAGTGTTATTACATGACAATCTGCTCTGACTTAAAAAGACATCTTATCTTTAATGAAGGAACTGCTGCAGGAAGTATTTCAACATCAATAACGAGCATTTAACAGTCAGACTTTAGCACTTCCTGTGTTCTTTTGGATCGTCATGATGCAACCACCCATCACTCACTGCTTTGTTTGGTCTGTTTTCAGTCTGTTTGTCCAAATTTGACTTTTTCCTAGGCACCGATACTGATGCACACAATACCGTCACCAGTAGATTAAGGTTAAATGTCTATACGTATGCAGATGACACACGACTGTACATCTGTGGCTCTCCTGATGACACAATCTTACTGAATCTGTTGAAGCTCATTTAGGATAAAATTAAGAACTAATTGCAAACTTGACAGTAAAAGAAACACAACTGCAACAGATCTGAAGCCCTCTTTCATCTAAGAACCAATCAAAAGGGGAACAAATGTCTCCTTTAGTCCACAGATTAATTAAAACTCTAGACGAGCAAAACAGGTGACATGATATGAAACTAAAATCAGGTGTGTCTTCTCTTCTTTCTTTCAGATTGTCAACAAACTGCCTGATGATACGAGGTGTACCACAGCTGAGCCATCTCACCTGAACAAGTTAACACCCACTTGTTCTCTAAAGATGATGGTTAGCTCGTATCTCTAACATGTATTTAAATATGTATTCATGTTGTGTTTTAATCTGTATGAAATGTGCTATACAAATTAGTAAAATACAGACTGTATAAGTTGGAGTAGATGTAGAAAGGAGCAGAAAATAGAAATACTCATGTAAAAGTACTGTCTTTTAGTAAATATACTTAGTTACTTTACATCACAAGTAACTGAGTTGAGAAATGCCAAGGAGCATGCTAAAGCTAGCTCGTCTAGCTCATATGATATATCAGGAAGGTGAGTTCAGCTCACATTTGACAAGGAACGCTTAAGAAACTTTACAACGAACCTGAACTATGTTTATCACGTCGGCTACCTTTAACACAAACACTATGAACCTTTCCTCCAGTTTGCTTCCATGCCAGGCCTCACTTCCATCGGCCACACGGGTATTTGCCATGGCGCCTAAAGTTCAGCTCTGCCATAAGCAGCGCTTCATTTCCTCAGGCTACAGATAACCCAAATGAAGTCATGCAAAACTCTTGCATGCCACGGAAGATCTGTCTCACGAAATTCAGTTCAGCTCGAGCCAACAAAGTGCCTCCGAACATGCCAAGTCCAAACAGGACAGGAGCATCACCGCACCGTGATGTTGGCCATGAACATAAAAGCTAACCTCAAGTTTACAGACACATTTCCTGGTGAACACACGAATATAAAACCCTCCACATCTGCACAATTCCAGGAGAGATCTGATGATGAGTGGCAGGTCTGCAGGAATGAAGCAGATTAGATTTGGATCTGGTTGTTTCCTGACTGTAACCCTCCACCGTGGCATCATTTAATCATTACACCAGCCTGCTCTTGTAAACACTTTCATATTGATTGGCACTGGATGAACTGTGGTGTATAAATAAATGATTAACTGACTGATAACCCGGAATATACCGGCATCTAGCAAAGGAACTGCGGTTTCCCAGAGCTGCAGATAAACAATACAGGTCGTTGGAGCATCAGGGCGGTTTCACAACAACAGCAGCACCGTGTGAAGACACACTTCTGCTGAACTGTGAACATATCTCTCTGAAATGTGTCCAGACAACCTGCAGCAGGTGGATCCAGTCAGTGAGAGTTAAGATCTACGAACAGATAAACTACCAGAGAAAAAGGACGTTAACGAGCCGCTGAGCTGAAAACTCAACACCTACACGGACGCCGCCTATCTTTTCTCACGCCGCGACTGAGTGACACCACTTTTGTTCGATTTCTGCCTCATTAAGAGTTTGGACAGCTGGAGAGAGCGAGGCGATGACATGCAGCTACGGTTCTGATCTGGAGTCAGGCCAGACAGAAAGTGGATTCATGATGAAATATTCCTAAATGATCAGCACTTCAGATGAAACCTGAAGCTTCGCTCTTTGTTCTGCGACACTTGAGCTGCAGATTCACTTATTCAACCTTTGTTTAAACCTCGAGGAGATAAAAGACTCTTCATCAACAACGGTCAAAACTTTAAATCAATCCTACAAATGTTTTGTTGGGAAACTGCTCACAGCTGTATGAACTCTACAGCGAGAACAGACGAGGCAGCATGTTTAATAATCTGAAGAGAAAAAGTAGAACAAGTCAAACTGGACGATCACTTTTACACATGCAGACCTGAACTACTTCTACATTTTAGACTAGAATGAGTGCATGCTTGCTTTTCTGTTTTCTTTTCTGGTGTCGTCACGTTCGATGTCACAAACACACCAGACAACAGAGAACAGTAGAAGTCAATGTCATGGGTGTTACTTCTTAAAATAAATTTCACTTCAGTTCTCTTTCAAACTCAACGTCAACTCGACAGTGTTCGAGTGAACGGAGATGGACGGAACTATTTTTTGCACCAACATCCAGGACTCACATCGTAGCATCGTTTCAAAGACACAAAGCCAGATGTTGGTGGGTGTCCATTAGATTTTGTCCAGTGTGAAAAGGGTATTAAACACCTTAATATCTCACTGCTTCACTCTGCTGCGGGTTTGCAGAAACGTCTCCCCTCAGGCACAAACCAAATATCTCACTCTCATGTCCCTGAACAGATCACCATGTTCCTGTGAGCCACAAAAAGATTCTTGAGATGCATAAACATCTGGAGCTGCTTCACTGAGAGTGAAGGGAAATCTGATTACATGAAGTGGTTGAGCGGAGGCCGCCTGCAAGTCTGAACATCCAGGACATCACCGAGTCTCAATGAGTCGTATCAGTCGCCTCCGCCGAGCCTCTCGGCTTCATATCAGACGCTCGGCTGTTGTTCTGCAGCTCGGGTAAAAATGTAATCTGGCTGGCAAGTTCTGACAGGACAGGAGAGTCTCTCACATGTCTGCTCCATGTTTTTATTCTCCTTTAACCATCAGATTATTTCAGTCAGCACGAACTACAGGTCAGACGCCAACAGGTACATTCTGGACGATAAAAGCAGGAAGTAATGTCGCAGATTTGCTTCCAGACTAAAGTATGAGGAGAACTTAATTTGAGGTTTTGGTGCGACTGGTTCCAGGTGCCACCTCAGTGATCTCTAACAGAGCTGAACAAGTGTGAATCAACTTCTTTTTTGCAGTTTTCACTGAAAAAGATTGATGTGATGTGATTCTGCACCAGTGAATGTTCTGTTCCACCTGGAGAATATGATTTATAGCCACAATGCTTCATTTCATGGTGTGTTTTGGATGTTGCACGTCGCTGTCAAATCTGTTTTCATCACAATCTGAGTTCATATTTTGCATTAAAGATTTCTCTCTTCTTTGGCTGAAACTTCTTTAAGTGCTCATTTATGTAAACGTACATGCACAGTGTCATGGTTCACATACAAGACTGCAGCAGAGTAAAAATACAATCAAACTCGTACCACTGTGAAGTTTATTTTGCATGCTACAGCTGGTTCGTACCGTTAGCGCAGGGGTTGCTGCTGCATCGGTCCATTCTCTTCTCGCAGTTGGAGCCGGTGAACCCGGACGGGCAGCGGCAGCTGTAACCGCCGGCGACATTCTCGACGCAGGTTCCTCCGTTAAAACACGGCCCGTCTGCGCAGGTCATGGCGCTGATCTCGCAGTTCTTCCCGTAGAAGCCCTGAGGGCACGCACAGGAGTAATCGCTCTCCAGATCCTGGGGGAGAAACCGACATGAAGACGTGAGTCCAGCTCATTTCTGTCGTTGTGTGTTCTGCAGTCTTTCAGAGAGATTCTGACCAGAACTTGAAGAAAGCTGCTCTAAAAGTAATCGTGACTCACTTTGCAGCTGCCGCCGTTCCTGCAGGGGTTGCTGTCGCACTCGTTGGTCTCGATCTCGCAGTTTTTGCCGGTGAACCCGGGTCGGCAGGTGCAGGTGTAGCTGCCCTGGCCGGTGTTGGTGCAGGAGGCGTCGTTGCGGCACGGCTTGTGGTTGGTGCAGTAGTTCAGATCTGGAGTTAACAAACAGGACGAGAGGAACGGTGAGGTTAGCTGAATGAACCCAGCTATCAGCTACAGGTGGGAAAGAAAAAGGTTTTCCCCAAACGATGCCGTCTTTTGTTAAGCTGCTGGTCAGACGCCATGTCTTCGGATGGCGGTAGTGTAAAATTATTTTCTTGCAAAGCATTAATATCTCATCTAAATAACAATTCACAAAGCTGTTAGGTTGATTGAATGTCTGAAGAAATGAGGATGTTTTAAAGGAAAGGTCGGTGTTTGGTGGAGGTTTAACAAACATCTCAAGAATTTATGTAATTCCTGATCTGCAGATCTCAGATTTTGCGGGTTGAGGACAATAAATGTAATCTAAAACCTACAAACTCTGCTAACAGAGTGAGAACAAATAGTAGTGTGTCGCCAGATTCCAGATAGTATTCAGTTTGCTGGTCTTGGTTCACTCTCTGGTATTTCCTGATCAAACCAGAATTTACTTAACCCCAAAAACAGGGACAGGATGATGTGTAAAGCAACTTTTAAAACAAATGTTAGATTTATTGTACAATAATAAAACATCCAAAATGTGTTTTATGTCAGAAACTATAAACGCAGTCTTCAAACTAAGGGACAAGACTGAAGAACCTCAGAGATCTCATTCAGGACGGACGGACAAGAACGTGGATCGACGCTGAGACGCTGGTTAGCTTTTAGTTTGTTAGCAGTATTTGGGATGATCAGTCACATCTGATGGTTTCCAGGTCATGTTAACACATCAGAGCGCTGTGACAAACAGATACAAACATTTTACAACTGAACTGTGTCTGAAAGTGTTCCTGAGCCCACAGTAATCTCCTTTGAACCTCGACTCATCCTGACTTCTTACTTTCTATCATGATACCAGTGAACCTGTTAACCTGAGGAATGATCCCAACAGGTGTTTCTGGAGCGTTACGCAACTTTATCAGTCTTCTGTCGCTCCTGTCCCAACTTGTTTGAAATGTGTTGCTGCCATCAGATTCAGAATGAGCTAATATTTACAAAAATGCTGACGAGGTAAAACATTAAATATATTATCTTTGTACTGGTAAATTGAGTTTATGACAAAAAGTATCAGCAAATTATCGCTTTCTGTTTAATTTATGTTTTGCACAGCGTCCAAACTTTTTGGGGAATCAGAGTTGTAGCTTCTACAGGACAGACACTGCATGTTAGCACAGAACCTGGACCTTACTGAAAAGTTCTGTTTGCATCGTCAGGTTAACGATGTGAGATAAACACCTACAGAAATTTAATAATCTGGTGAAGAAAAACGAAAAATAGAAGTGGGCTGAGGATAGAGCCCTGAGGGACACCACAGGTCATCTGAACAGATGAGGAGACGTCGTGTTCAGGGATTAAGTGAAAAAAACACCCAGGAGAACAAATTAATATTGTGCTACTTCTACATTTAAACTCTTTGGGGATTTGAATACTTTTAAATACAATTCTAACATCCTGACATGTTTACAGTGTAAATATTCCTAAAATACAGGACAAGACTAATGCAAATCAGGAAACTGCAATTTGGAGCTGAAATTACAAAACGGTTATTGCTGTGGATTATTTAGTATTTCTATCCATATTTTTAGGTTAAACAGGTTCTCACATTTCACCTTCAAGTGTTTGTACAGTGAACAAAAATCTGATGACTTTCTGTAGTTAAACAGATCAGATTGAGTCTTTTTTCTTATTTCCACATTTGCAGACGATTAACAACTTTACATTGAAGTTAAACCCATTGACAGGTGTTGGTTATATGACCTAAACATTTTAATTTTATATGTTTAAATCATAAGTTTTACATTTTATTCTGCAAACAAGAAGCAGCAAACATGTGAAACTGTACAGGAGCTTTTACAGGATGTTTTTAGTGGACGTTTTCTTTCATTTCCCACAAGACTGCGGTCTACTTTTACCCGTTTATCTCGCAGGTATTGTCTCATTTCTGTATAATTTAATTGCTATTTATCTAATTTATATAATAATAAATAAGTGCACTCCTACAGAGGAGTAGAAGAGCCCAATTGTAATGTGTTACCATATAAATACATTTATGAACTATCAATAACTCACAATGCCAACGCTGCCTTGGAAAATAATGTTTTCATGCAATTAAGTATTTTGCCAAAATTTCAATGTGCCCAATTCATAAAGCGTATCTTTAAATATTTAAATACTGTTCCAACAGCAGAGATTTGAAACTTGCTTGCAAAAGTTACTCCATTACAGTCGACTTCACTTCTTTGCACTTTTGGGTTAAACGTTACTTATCGATGAGTTGTAACAGATTAAAGAAGTCTGGAAAAGTGTTTGCTGTTGAATTATGTTGCATTAATGAGCTGTGTTGGTGGAACAAAATACAAAAAAGTAGAAGACAGACGATAAAATTGCACATTTTTGAGTGTTTTTGCATAAAAAAAACTAAATTTCTGCATGAAATAAACTGAATCAGGTGGAGGTGATAAATTAAGATGCTACGACTTGAAAAATGGTTATTAAAATAAATGAGCTAAAAACATGCAACAAAAAACGACTATGAGATTAATTTGTTTGCCTTCTTTAGTTGCTCATTAACCATCTAATTAACATTTTAATTAGCACAGCCGAAGCCCAATTATGGGAACAAACCAGACAGCAGCTGCAGTCTGATGTGATAGAAGGTTAATTAAAGGGAGAAACAGACTGATTAGTTTGTCGGCAGTTAAATCATCGTCTGTGGGTCAGCAGGTCCGTTAATCCGCTTTAAACACCATCACTTGTGTTTCAAACTCCTTACTGGACAGTTAATGCTTCTGTTTGGTCCTAAAACGTGAAGGAAACCCTTTAATTGAACGTGTGAATGGACCAGTCGAGCGGTTCTGGAGCTTGGACCCACCTTGGTCGCAGTACAGGCCGCCCCAGCCCTCCTTGCAGTTGCACTGCCACGGCTGCTGGCAGGTCCCGTGGAGGCAGTACGGGTGCCGGGCGCACTCGTCGCAGCGCTCGCCCTGCCAGCCCTGCCGGCACACACACTCCCCGGGAGAGTCGCAGAAGCCGTGCTCCTCGCTGCACCCCGCGGCACAGATGGCTGATGGGAGGAGGAGAGGGAACGCAGGGAGGAGGAGGAGGAGGAGGAGGAGGAGGAGGAGGGGGGACGTCAAAGGAAGAGAGGGAAAGGGAGAAAGGGGGAGGAAGAAGGAGAGAATATTACTATGAGTGCATGTGTGTGTGTGTCTCATGTTCTTCGATGCTCGAATCACAAAACAACTCCCCTCGCAGGGCCTCTCACACACACACACACACACACACACACACACACACACACACACACACACACACACACTCCCCTACAAGTGCTTGTTAAGTACTAAACGAAGCAGCTGGCCCGCACAACAAAAGCAACACATGCCGTCTCTTTTCACGCAAGGCAGCGCACATTAAGCTCCAGCGCGTGTCCCTGTTAAAGCGGGCGGGCCGACCGGGGGCCGACCGGGGCCCATTGTTGGGCTCAAAACAAAAGGAGCAGACCTCAGAGCCAACACACACACACACACACACACACACACACACACACACACACACACTGGAAACGACAGAAGCTGTAAGATCTTTTTTGTCCTCCTCAGCCACCAGGGCACAGCGACGACGGCGTTGACAACTGCTTGACTTAACAATTTCAAGGCCACTGGACAAAAAAATGAAGCGCCAAGGGTCCCATTCTTCACCCCCCCCCACCCCCACCCATCTCCACCCACCTCCACCCATCTCCTCCCTCCTAATCTGAAGAAACGTTAGAATAGAAACTGGAGGGAGAGGAGAGGAAGAGGAGGGGTCACGCTGCTGTTAGAAAACATTTTACAGCCAATTTTGGTGTTTTTTTGTTGTTGTTTTTTTTGCAGCACTTCACTTCTGTCTGCTCAAACTCTGACTTGGATCAGAGGAATGAAACCCTTCTTGAAACCTTAGACTGCACCGACATCCCAGCGAGCCGCAGAGAAGTGAAAACACCACGAAGCAAGTCTCGACAAACTCATCGCAAAGAGCTGCACACACTCTTACTAACAAGAGTCCCTGCAGATGAAACACTTCTCTGTATCGTACAGACGCTTTACGTTTAAGTTACGTAGCAAAGACACAAACTGAACTAACAGACTCACAACACAACAGCACGATGATGCCTTAAAGGACCATTCTGGTGTTTTTGGGGCTTGAGATTTGAGAAGGAGTCAAACGTGACACTTACGGTCGGAGCAGTACTCGCCCCTCCAGCCCTCCTGACACAGGCGGTTCCCCTCGTTGTCGCAGGTGAAGTGTCCGAAGGGGTCGTTGCGGGGCCGGCAGTAGGCGGAGCAGGCCTCGCCGTGGTAGTGCTCGTTGCACACCACGTGGTAGGAGTAACGCAGCTCGCTCTGGTTGCCGAAGTGCACGTCCTGGGACCATTCCTCCCCGACCGTCAGCCTGCGGCGGGTCGCCTGCCGGCTGATGAGGTTGTTCTGGTTGTCTGCAGGAAGGAGGGAAGGGATGGAGAGAATTTCATGACGTGTGTTTGTTGACATCCTGAGAATGAGTTGAAACAAAAACCTTTCACACTTTAATCCTCCTCTCTGTCAGTGATCTGATCTGATCTCTATATGTTGATCCTGTTCATTGAAAACAGACTTAGAGAGTTAAAGTCTTCAGATTTAACACTAAAACATCCTCTGTGTTAGAAAACCCAACGACTACAACTATTAGAGATGAAAAGTTTTTAAAACTGCTGCATTAAAGTTGGTTTTCTTTCACCTAACATGACCTCGAGTCTCCAGAAGGTGTGTGAGTGTGTTCAGAGGGCAAACAGCGCCTCTGTCGCCGCCTGGCGGTGAAGCCGCAGCGCCGCAGCAGCAGCTCACCTGTAGATTCAAGTCCAGAAGACTCCGCGTTCCACGCTTCGATGATCAGAGAGAAAGTTCCCTGAAATAAACCAGAGAATCATTAATGATCGGATCCATCAGGTGTTTAAAGGTTGCACGTGCATGTTCGTGTTCAGGCCTGCAGGACAATCATTTTCTTCTTTCCTTGGTTCAGTTATTCTAAAATGTTTCAGTGTCTAGAAAGTGAAAGAAATTCAAATCGAGCGGGAGAAGCTGCTTATTGAGGAGATTACAGTCGGTGTTGGTGTGTAATCTGAGTGAGACACGCAGCTCGCTGCGGGACCAAAGGTGCTAAACTCCGACTTCTGCACAGAACGCGTGTGATTCTCGTCACCTACCGGCCACTTGAAGTGAAAAGGCACCCTGATGGGCGCGCTCTCGGAGATGGAGTTGGAGTCTGCGCTGAAGATCTCGGTGAGCGCGGTGCCGTAGGTGCACGGCGGCTCCGGGTTGATGACGTCCTGGGAGTGCTTGAGGCACACGCGGAAAAAAATCTGGCAGTCCCGGGAGGGGGAGCGACAGACGCCGCGGGTGCTGGTGAAGGAGTCGATCTTCAGCTCGAAGACCCCGGAGGAGAGGGTCTGAGGGGAGAGGAGGAGGTGTTACACAGAACATCAGCTGATACGAGAAAACAGAATGTAGATGCAGAAGCAGAAACATGCACACATGCACAGTCGGGTCATTGCTGCAAACGTTACAATAAAATATGACTCTCTCATCGTATTTCTGCAGAAATCCATGATATCTCTCTCTGCACTGCACCGTTCACTAGTAAGATATCCACAAATATGTCAAATTAAATTCTAAGTAATTTCGGTCCCACAGAAATGAAGTCAAACTGGGAGAAAAGCTGTGCGCGCTGCGCGTAAAAGCGCACGTCTCCAAACCTCCTTGCTCCCAGAAACCAGCAGAGAAAAACCGAACCACCGCTGCTGCAGAGTAAAAAATAAAATATCGTGGGCTCCTGTGAGCGTGCTGTCAGTGCGACTCACCGTCTGCGCTGAGACAAACAGCAGGAGACACGACAGTAACAAACGCGCCATGTCGGCACGGAGCGTCCAGGGCAGAACGCGCCGGAGGTCCGAGGGAGGTGAAGAAGTGCGTAAAATCCAAACGGGTCCAAAAGGAAACAGAGAGCTGAAGAAATAAAAAAGTAAAAACTCTCCGGGCAGAAATAAAAAATCAGGTTTAAAGTCAGAGGCGCAGTCAGTGTGTGTGTGTGTGTGTGTGTCTCTGTGTGTGTGTGCGTATGTGTGTGTGTGAGTGTGTGTCAGCGGTCTGATGAGAAAAAAGAAAAGACACGAGAGTAAAGATCCGCTCGGCTGCTGAACTCTGGACTGTGGCAGCTGCGGTTCACCTCAGCTTTATACCGGAGGAGGAGGAGAGGGGGAGGAGGGGGAGGAGGGGGGAGGGGGCGCTGCAAGAAATATCCACCTGAAGAACAAACCTCCGCCCGCCTCTGCTCTGTGCAGCACGCGCTAATCTCTGCGCATTCAAACCGAAACTCTTCTTCCACCGAGCGACACTTCTCGTCAGGAAAGGAGGAGCGACAGCAGCCTGCGGGCAGATATTTACTACAAGCCACCCGCACATTCCCATCAGAGCTGACGGGCTGCCAGCTCTCTGTTGTTCTGCGTTTCTCTGTTTGCTTTATGTATTTCCAGGCAGCTGCTGCTTTCTGTTCCCGACGTGCAGCGACATGAAGCGCGCGGAGAAAAGCTGCAGATCAGCGCAGGTCACTGTGCGCAGCCTGCAGCGCGCGCACTGCAACCTGCAGCCAAGGTGCACAGGGGGCACATTTCTTACAGTGTGGAGAGCCAAGGAGTGCATGGAGCCATGCATGAGGAGGAGGAGGAGGGGGAGGAGGGGGGGGAGGTGGGAGGTGGGGGGTAATAGGGGCCCCTGCTTTGATTCGCTTTCACCACCGAGGGGGCAATTACAGCGGGGCAATAGAACAAACTGTCAGGCGACAGCAGCAGCGGCCAAACGCTCCTTTTACTGCCTCCACCCGGCCGACACACACACACACACACACACACACACACACACACACACACACACACACACACACACACACACGCTACTGTACGGAGGGTGTAGCTCAGAGTCCCTCTTAAACACTGGACTGTTTCATCTGTCGTCTGAATTATTCATCCACACGAGCCCGATGATCCAAATCACTACAACACACTGCAGCACAATGTACACACAATGTACACACATTTACCAACACAGGTCTAAATATGAGTCATATATGATAAAAGATGATGAAAAGCATGAAATGTCAGAAATCATGATGATAAAAGTGAAATCTTAAAGAAATAAAATGTAAAAACGTCACAGTAACGTCACTGTTTTCTACTGTAAACATCCGAGCAGAGACGTACAGCACACACACACACACACACACACACACACACACACACACACACACACACACACACACACACATCAGCAGTCAGAGTATTACATGTATCACAGTAACGATGGCAGACACGTGAACAATTAACGCGCAGAAAGAGGAGAGAGAGGATTTAAGATTCCAGTCTGGAGACGTCAGATACATCTTTAAGTGTGTGTGTGTGTGTGTGTGTGTGTGTGTGTGTGTGTGTGTGTGTGTGTGTGTGTGTGTTGGGGGTCCCAGCTGTATGATAATGACCCCCCTCTCCTTCCTTCAGGGTGATGTCATTAACATGAAGCTCACTTCGTTATCACACTGTTCAGTGAGGAGGGGGCGGGGCTTAGATCAGGTAGCGCAGAGTAACGTTACTCAAGTACTTCAGTACAACTTTGAGGTACTTTACATTACCGTATACTTCTACTTCACTACATCTTAGAGGGACATGATGTGCTCTTTACTGCACTACACTCATCTGACAGCTATAGTTACTAGTTACTTTACATATTTATATCACTAACATGAAATATAATCATATAAAATGTGTGACGTAGCCGACTGTTATAAGTTCAGATAACCAGGACTATAAAGTAATCACACACAGCCTCATCCACACACTCAGGCAGGAACAATTATGAATCTTCATCTTCATGGTTTGTTTTGGCTGTAAATCCACCAGAACTGGGTCAGAACTCCACATCAGCCCCCCTGCAGGGGGATGTAACTGTAACTAAGTTCTCTCTTTACTCAAGTATCGATGTTGTGAGCAAAAAGTAGCAAAATGTCACACTTAAGTAAAATAGTGTTACAATATTACTTTGGTAAAAGTAAAGTCACCTGTATGAGAAGTACTCGAGTAAAAGTCTTAAAGTTTCTGATATTAAATGTACTTAAGTATCAAAAGTAAAAGTAAATGATCCATATAGTTACATGTATGTTTATACTGTGAGTGATTGATCATCAGATCAGTGTTTGATCTCATTATCAATAAAATAAATAATCTAGAAAATGTTCTACTTTGGCTGCAGAAAATGGAAATACTCTAAGTAGTACTTTAGTACAGTACTGAGTGTGTGTGTGTGAGGAGACAGGTGAGTCTGGGGGACAGGTGGGGGGAGGGGGCGGGGTTATTAGCTGACAAACTGTTGCTTTTTATTCTCTTGGCGCTCGCGACCCACCTCGCCCTCTATTGTCATTGTAATGAGGGCAGCGCGTGCCTCCGCCGGCCCTGACTTTAACCCCCCACCCAAACCCCACCCACGGCACGAGGCACGCTTCACACACACACACACACACACACACACACACAACAAGCCTCCTATTGTCCGCGTGTTTGTATCCAGACGTGTGTGTCTCCTCCGGCGGCTCGAGACAAAAGGACACACACACATGAATAATATGATATGAGCCGCACGCGGACCATAAACAAGGACTCAAAACAATGAATGAAAGTTGCCCTCGCGCGTGTCGCTGCCTTTTGTTTACTAACAACAACAGCAACAACCTGGAGGTGTGTTTGTGTCATCGTGACATAATGATCCGAAACTTCACCTGAAAAACACTCAGTTTACACCTGGAGTGTGTCGCTGCTGAGAGCTGCAGACTGTACAAACATATTCAAACTAAAATTAAATTCCTGCTTAAATAAACCAACATTCGTCTCAATGAAACGTTTAAATCAACAGTGTTTTATCATTGATATCTGATGACAAATAATCTATAACCTCATTAAAGTTAGAGAAAAGCTTCAGTGTTATTTTGAGGGAAATAAGAAATTCATCCGTCATATAATCCAGCTTCAGTGAGCATTCTGCTAAACAACTGAAGTAGCTGGAGACTTGATTTAAAACTTAAAAAATGAAGGAAACTTCATTTAAACTTAGCAGAATTAGCTGTTAGCACTTCCTGTTAGCAGTGAACCTGTGGATGTTCAGACAACTATCACTGGATCACTGTGACACTGAAGAAAACTTAAAAACACGATGTTTCTAAGGCAGGTTCTGCTCATGTGAGGAGTGTTTTTTATGAGGATTTCTAAGCAGGTTTATGGAGTCCTCCTCTCCTCCTCCTGATGATGGACTGCAGGTGAAGCTTCGTGGTCCACATTACTTCACCTACCTCTCCATCAGCATGGAGGAGGAGATGATAAAAGACGTCAGGTGAAGGTGTGTTTGCAGTCTATACTGTACTGACGTCATCTAACTCACCTTTAAAGTGACACACGGATCGGAACCGTGTTGATTGGACGGGCCACTTTTCTGTCTCAGACACAAACATCTGGTTCTGCAGCTGCTTCATAATGATGGTCATTAATGGGACGCACGCGCCACATTAATAACAGCTCTACCTGCCCAGCACGTGCGCCGTCCGCTCCCTGGAGAGCGCGGGGAGGGGGGCGCGTGCACACAAACACCAGGAAGCGTCGTGCCATCAGCCGACAATATGCGCAGATTCGACCCGAGGCCATCTGCTGATCGATCTGCTGATGCTCCACCACCTCCTCCTCCTCCACAGCATCAGACCAAGAGGCTTTATGATTTCTGTTAAATTAGGTTTTAATTGAAGGTTTGTTTTGTTTGTATCTGTGTTGTCAAAAGTACCAGAAGTCAGACTTGAGTGAAAGTAAAGGTAACTGATATATTTCTCATGTATTTACTGATTCAACATGTTTGGTGCTGATGCTGAGACTGATATCAATAAGTAGAACTATTTCCTGTATTGAAGAACTCACTCAAAAAGTCCCTCATACAAATAGAACTCATGTAAAAGTCTTAAAGTATCTGATATTTCTATAAGTTCTTTGTGTAACTGAGATGAAAAACACTCCACGTACATTTACCCAGGTTCTGATCCAGCACAAACTGAAGCAAACTGAAGTAACATTCAGTGAGTGGACCTGCGATCAGTTACAGATGAAACTATGAGCCCGTATCTGATCATCAGAACCGTGTTTATTGAACACATCTGTCCACATCTGGTTCCTGGTAGGAAGGAAGGAAGAAATCAAATCAAGGACCGGATCGGATCAGACTTCTGCTTTCAGATCTTTTATTTCATAACGTGCACGAAACACACAACCTTTTGGTTCTGGACCCTCTGGACCCCCATCATGGACTCCTGGTCCCTTCAGATCAATAGCCTTCTTACAAACACTTTCTGTGACTCAGATTATTGGTTCTGGTCGTCAGAAGTTTAAAGGACGGAACCGATATCATGACATCAGCCTGCAGATGTCTTTGATTTCTTCTCTCTGTTTCCAGTCCGGGAGGTTCTATTAAAGTTCCTCCTGCTCGGATCTAAATGTGGTTTCGCTCAGGAGGTTCCACCCGGCGGCCCGGTGGAGTTCTGGGTGTTCTGGAGGTGTGAAGCTGGGAACCGAGAGGCAGCGCGGAGCTTTACGAGTCCGAACCATTTGCCTCGCAGCAGCTCGGGATCGTTTAGCTGTCAGATGCTAACAGCAGGCTAACAGCAGGCTAACAGCAGGCTAACAGCAGGCTGCAGGGACGGAGAAGTAGCACCTTTAACACCACCTAGCACCATCAGCACCATCAGCACCACCAGCACCACCAGCACCATCAGCACCATCAGCACCACCAGCACCATCAGCACCACCAGCACCACCAGCACCATCAGCACCACCAGCACCACCAGCACCATCAGCACCACCAATACCACCAGCCCCACCTGCACCACCAGGACCATCAGCACCACCAACACTACCAGCACCATCAGCCCCACCTGCACCACCAGGACCATCAGCACCACCAACACTACCAGCACCATCAGCCCCATCAGCACCATCAGCACCATCAGCACCACCAGCACCACCAGCACCATCAGCACCACCAGCACCACCAACACCATCAGCACCATCAGCACCATCAGCACCACCAGCACCATCAGACACCATCAGCACCACCTGCACCACCAGCACCACCAGCACCATCAGCACTATCAGACACCATCAGCACCACCAACACCACCAGCTCCATCAGCACCATCAGCACCACCAGCACCACCAACACCACCTAGCACCATCAGCACCACCAACACCATCAGCACCACCAGCACCATCAGCACCACCAACACCATCAGCATCACCAGCACCACCAACACCACCTAGCACCATCAGCACCACCAACACCATCAGCATCACCAGCAGGGACTGAAAAGTAGCACCTTTAACACCACCTAGCACCATCAGCACCACCTGCACCATCAGCACCACCAGCACCATCAGCACCACCAACACCATCAGCACCACCAGCAGGGACTGAAAAGTAGCACCTTTAACACCACCTAGCACCATCAGCACCACCTGTACCATCAGCATCACAAACACCACCACCACCATCAGCCCCACCAGACACCATCAGCCCCACCACCACCATCAACACCATCAGCACCACCAACACTACCAGCACCATCAGCACCGGCACCATCAGACACCATCAGCCCCCCCAGCACCACCAGCTCTACCAGCACTATCAGCACCATCAGCACCATCAGCACCACCAGCACCACCAGCACCATCACAGATTTACTCAGAAGTTCAGTTCACATTTTCTCACATTTGTTTGTTAAATTCACAACTTATTCGATCTTTTTATCGAAACAGTTATTTTATCGATAAATACTTGTTAAATCATTTTAAATCGTCTGTCAATCAAAGAGCAGCCAATCATCTTCCAGCTCCTGTCCCTTCAGGTGGGAGGGGGCGGGACCAGCACGAGCCTTGACTGACAGGTCGGACAGTGAGCTCGTCATCGTTTTCTGATGTTTATGAATTCATCCCTCCGTTTGCCTCCCTCTGCTCCTTCTGCGCATGTCTGCACAGGTGTGAATCTTGACGCCTCGCGCACATGTATCACCCCCTCCTTCACACCTCTGCAGACTTTCCCACGGCTTCTTCTCTCTGACCCCCCCCCCTCCTCCCTCCATCACCTCCTCCCTCCATCACCTCCACCCTCCTGCGGGGGCACGCGGCACTCGCCGTGTGTTGTGTCACCTCAACAAAAGCTCGTGCCGCCTCTTGTCGGACCATGTGGGCACGTGTGAGAAGACAAAAGGTGGAGATGATAGATGTGCAGAGAGCAGAGAGAGTTACTGAAGAGTAAAAAAGTAACGAGTAACTAAAGCTGTCAGATAAAAGTAGTGGAGTACAGCTCACATGTAGAGGAGTAAAGGTATAAAGGTGCATAAAATTAAATTGGGGGGCTCCTCGCGCTGCTTCTTCACAGGTAGGTGTTAGCCCCGCCCCCCTCCTCCCGACACTTCACGCGCTGCCGTCAAACGGCGTCATTAACATGACACACGCACGCGACTGCACATTAACATTTAGCTGGAGCTTCCTGATGAACGCTCACATTAGATACTCCTCCTCCTCCTCCTCCTCCTCCCTCCTCTTCCTCCTTCTCCTCTTCCTTCTCCTCTTCGTCCTCTTCCTCTTCCTCCTCTTCCTCCTTATCCTCTCCTCTTCCTCCTCCTCTTCTTCTTCATCCTCCTTCTCCTCTTCCTCCTCCTCCTCCTTCTCCTCTTCCTCCTCCTCCTCCTCTTCCACCTCCTCTTCCTCCTCCTCCTCCTTCTCCTCTTCCACCTCCTCGTCTTCCTCCTTCTCCTCCTCCTCCTCCTCCTTCTACTCTTTCTCCTCCTCCTCTTCATCCTTCTACTCTTCCTCCTCCTCCTCCTCTTCCACCTCCTCTTCCTCCTCCTCGTCTTCCTCCTTCTCCTCCTCCTCCTCCTCCTTCTACTCTTCCTCCTCCTCCTCTTCCTCCTCCTCCTCCTCTTCCACCTCCTCTTCCTCCTCCTCCTCCTTCTCCTCTTCCTCCTCCTCATCTTCCTCCTCCACCTTCTCCTCCTCCTCCTCCTCCTCTTCCACCTCCTCTTCCTCCTCCTCGTCTTCCTCCTTCTCCTCCTCCTCCTTCTACTCTTCCTCCTCCTCCTCTTCCTCCTTCTCCTCTTCCTCCTCTTCCTCCTCCTCTTCCTCCTTCTCCTCTTCCTCCTCCTCCTCTTCCTCCTCCTGCTCCTCTTCCTCCTTCTCCTCTTCCTTCTCTTCTTCCTCCTTCTCCTCCTCCTCCTTCTCCTCCTTCTCCTCTTCCTCCTCTTCCTCCTCCCCTTCCTCCTCCTTCTCCTCCTCCTCCTCCTCCTCCTTCTCCTTTTCCTCCTCCTCTTCTTCCTCCTTCTCCTCCTCCTCCCCCTCCTCTTCCTCCTTCTCCTCTTCTTCCTCCTCTTCCTCCTTCTCCTCTTCCTCCTCCTCTTCCTCCTCCTCCTCCTCCTTCTCTCCTTCCTCCTCCTCCTCCTCCTCCTCTTCCTCCTCCTACACCTCTTCCTCCTCCTCCTCCTCTTCTTCCTCCTCCTCCTCCTCTTCTTCCTCCTCCTCCTCTTCTTCCTCCTTCTCCCCTTCCTCCTCCTCCTCCTTCTCCTCTTCCTCCTTCTCCTCTTCCTCCTCCTCCTCTTCCGCCTCCTCCTCTTCCTCCTTCTCCTCTTCCTCCTCCTCCCCCTCTTCCTCCTTCTCCTCTTCCTCCTCCTCCTCCTCTTCCTCCTTCTCCTCTTCCTCCTCCACCTCCTCCTCTTCCTCCTCCTCCTACACCTCTTCCTCTTCCTCCTCTTCCTCCTTCTCTTCTTCCTCTTCCTCCTCTTCCTCCTCCTCCTTCTCTTCTTCCTACTCCTCCTTCTCCTCCTCCTCCTCTTCCGCCTCTTCCTCTTCCACCTCCTCTTCCTCCTTCTCCTCTTCAT
The DNA here is from genome assembly GCA_039737535.1 of Lagodon rhomboides. Classification (NCBI taxonomy): domain Eukaryota; kingdom Metazoa; phylum Chordata; class Actinopteri; order Spariformes; family Sparidae; genus Lagodon; species Lagodon rhomboides. Next base: position 1,541,802 of record CM077787.1, read on the forward strand.
CCTCCTTCTCCTCTTCCTCTTCCTCCTCCTCTTCCCCCTCCTCCTCCTCCTCTTCCTTCTCCTCCACCTCCTCCTCCTCCTCTTCCTCCTTCTCCTCTTCCTCCTCCTCCTCCTCCTCCTCCTCCACCTCCTCCAGTACTCGAAGTAAATGTATTTAGTTACATTCCAGTTACAGATTTGCCTGCACACTGTCGCATATCATAGATATAACTTTATTAATTATTTTTGCTTGTTGAAGGTCAAATATCTGCCAACAGGTGAAGATTGTGTTGTTAATGCCTCCATCTCTCTGAACCTGTGTGTCTTCTGGTCAGAGTGCAGAGATACTGAGACGATACTGAGCGTATAAATATATATAATAAATATATATAATAATAATTATCTCAGTATTAATTGTGTCAGCTCGCACTCAAAGGAAGCAGCAGAGATCATATCTGAGTGTTTCTCGTGTCAGGAGTTTGTCCTGGTGGAGGAAGTTAATCTGTAATAATGCAGATCTCTAACACTTCTAATCTGTGAAAACAGGATTCATGAGACATTTAAAACTGTGCAAACATCAGCTCTAATCTCTGATCCACAGCTGGACGCCGTCCTGAGCCGCTCGGCTTCAGACGCTCTGGATAAATAAGATCAGCTCTCATGTGTTTGAGTGTGTGAAGCCTTTAATCCTTCAGCTCCGACCGGACCAGAGGAAACATTCACGGTCCGGTCGCTTTAAAGAGAACAGATTCCTCCGGGTTTTCTGTCCAACATGCAGTTTACGAGGCTGTTGGAGTGTTTTATGATCCCTCATTTATTTCTTGTTTTAATAAGGAGCTTAGATTGTGTGTTTTCACTTTTCTCTGGAGCTGCTGCTGAAGATTCTGTTGTGTTTATCCGTCCACGAAGCAGATCAGCTGTTTGTCAGCTGTACAGAAGCTCAGTCCTTCCTAAACACAAATGAAAAAGTACCAATGATTCAAATTAAACATCCACGTCTTTATTTACTAAACACTGGTTAAAGCATTTCTTTAAGCTCCTGTCTGCTGAGGTTGTTCAGGCTGAGGGAAAGATCATGTTATAGCTCAAGACAGCTGTTATTTTATTGTCACAACACGACTGGAAATGTTCTGACATCTTGTCAAAAATGTTCAGATGTGACGCAACAAACACGACAGGACACAAGTCACAATGTCTCATCGAATATATTCAGTTTTGACGCAACAAATGTCCAGATTCATCACAGAAAACACCACAAACAGCAGAAAATATCCCGACATCTCGCAGAAATATTATGTTTGGACGCTACAAACACGGCTGGAAAAGTCAAATACCCGGTTTTGTCGTGACAAACCCGACTGAAGACGTCCTGATGTCTCCACCAACAAATGATCTGATGCCGAATTAAAATAATGAAACTATGAAAAAGCATCTCGTTATTTCAGTTTGGTGACTCAGAAGAAGCCTGGTGGTTTGGTAGAGATCCAGAGCTGCTGGTGGAGCTGAGGAAACCCTCCTGCTGCTCCTGTTCTCATGTCGGTGCCAACACCAGACCCATTATTCCCTCCGAACGCCGGCTTGTTTCCACAGCAGGCTGACGGGTTCAAGCGGCGCCCGGCATCTTTAAATGGTGATAATGGTGCCGACACCTTCGAGGCTTTCAGAAACAGGTGGTGGTGAAGCCGAGAGCCAACAGGGAGGAGAGAAGAACAACAGATTTACAGGTTGAAGGCACAGCAGGGCGCCGGCTTTAAACCCGGGAATGTGGAGGATTCCTGAGGTCTGGTCGGGTTTCAACTACGGGTTTTTTCCGTGCATTGTATCGAACGTACACACGAGAACGTACACAGGTCGCCTAGAAACATCCCGTAAACTGTCTTTACAATCTGTAGCTACGAGGAGAAAACATCAGGAGAACAACAACAAAACAAGCTCAAGTTACTCAATGAGATTAAATTGATTGTCGGCTGTTAACATCATTACTTATTCACCATTATGTGACATCTACATGAGGTGAAAGCTGTCTGTATTTGGGTGTTTCATTAAAAACATCCAGCGAGGTGAAGTTCGGTTACGAGGGGAACTTTCCTGGTCGTAAACAGGGAAAGAAAAGATTTCCCTCACATTATTCACTGCAGATCAACGAGCCAGTCGTCCACAGACCAAACTGTCTCCAAGCGTCGTTAACTTCCCCGTTGCGGTGATGGTAAAATGCTAACGTTAGCTTGTGGCTAGTCCATCTGTTGTCTCTTACAGTCGCTGATCAATGAGGAGGACGTGGTGAAATTAAAACAATTTGAATTTATACGAGCGTGACATCAGAGGAAAACGGGGATTCATCGATAAATAAATGCACTTCCAAAAAATGAAACTACACATTTGTGATGTGTTTTTATTTTTCTTTTTTCTTCAGGTGGAACCAATGAGCTCGGATCAGACAGCCACAGACACGTACACACGAGAACGTACACAGGTCGCCTATAAACCTCCCGTAAACTGTTTCTTTACCATCTGTAGCTACGAGGAGAAAACACAGGGAGAAAAACAACAAAACAAGCTCAAAGAAATGAGATTAAATTGATTGTCGGCCGTTAACATCATTATGTGACATCTACATGAGGTGAAAGCTGTCTGTATTTGGGTTTTAAAACATCATTAAAAACATCCAGCGAGGTGAAGTTCGGTTACGAGGGGAACTTTCCTGGTCGTAAACAGAGAAAGAAAAGATTTCCCTCACATGAAGGCAAATTATTCACCGCAGATCAACGAGCCAGTCGTCCACAGACCAAACTGTCTCCAAGCGTCGTTAACTTCCCCGTTGCGGTGATGGTAAAATGCTAACGTTAGCTTGTGGCTAATCCATCTGTTGTCTCTTCAGTGACGTGGTGAAATTAAAACAATTTCAATTTATACAAGCGTGACATCAGAGGAAAATGGGATTCATCAATAAATAAATGCACTTCCAAAAAATGAAACTACAACATTTGTGATGTGTTTTTATTTTTCTTCAGGTGGAACCGATGGGCTCGGATCAGACAGCCACAGACAGGAAGTCAGACAGTAAACACACATTGTTGTTTTTTTTGTTATGTGATTTGTTGACAATAAGAAAAATGTAGGATAACAGCAGACAGAATGAAACAGACGAGGAGGAAGACTTCGTGTCTTCTCTCCAACCGAGTGGCTCAGCTGCTGATCCAGAGTCTGTAAAGCTGAGACGTTCGTCTCCGTCACCACCGCCCGACACTCCGACATGTTCAATAAACTCTCCGTTACACTATTTATTGTTTATTTCCATTCTTTTCTTTATAAACAACATTATTTTAACATCATCTCCAGCAGCAGCCCGTCAGCTCAGTCTGAGACACACAGAGGAGCACAGATTAAATAGAATACACGTTCTGAAGGTTTGGACAGAGCACGGCTGATCTCAGGTCAGATCCTGTGAGCGGCGGGGCAACCAGCCAGCCTGGAGTGGCGATAACAGCGCTGATCCTGGATCCGCCTCCAGCCACCAACAACAAGAGTTCAGCCTGACCTGGATCCTCTGCCTCCTTATTTTTTAGCCAATCAGCAGCTTGAGACGCATCAGGTGACACCGAGATGACCGAGGGAGGGGGCCGCCGACACCCCGCCTCCTACAAACCAGGAAGTGCCTCTCTCATTGGTGCAGTGGCCGGCCAATGTTCGAGCACCGCAGACCCGCCCGCTGAGACGTGATTGGTTGCTTGTGACGCTCAGCTGCAGCACGCAGGTCTCCCCAGCCTCCCCCTCCGTCCTCTGGCCCCTCCCCTCACCTCGACGCAGATGGCGAGCCGGGCTGCGATTGGTGGAAGTGTGAGGGGGGCGGGGCTCACTGCTGCTTGGAGCGCCAGAACCGCGATGCGATGGTGCCGAGAGAGAGTCCCTGTTTCTTCTGCTGGGAGAGCTCGGCCAGACGCTGCTCCTCCTCCTGCACACAGACAGCCAATCACATCAGACCAGACGCGTCACATCAAAGGCGATCCAGCCAGCGGAACCGGGGCGCGTTTGATTTCTCCACCCACCTGTGCCAGCTGAGCCTGTCTTCGTTTGAAGGCGTCGATGGGGTCGTCCTCCAGAGCGTAGTTCTCCAGCACGGTGCGGACGTCGTCCACGCCGCTCAGAGCGATGGCTGGAAGAGAGACGGAGGTCAAACACACGTTTCTGTTCACATCACAACGCTCACACATCACAAGACCACCGATCGTTTGGTTATAAATATCAGTCAGAAACGGTTCCTCCACTTACAGGAGGATATTTTAGGTCATGATTAAAACAGGAAAGAGAAAATTAAAAGAGATAAAATCATTATTTCACTGCCCCGAGAGGAACAATCAGGCTGTAATTAAACCTCAACAGCCAGAGGAACTTGAAAAAGTGGATTCAGGATGTAAAATCTCAAGGAAATTGAACCGAACGCAACTGGATTTGGTTTTTGTCTTGAAGATGTTTCACCTCTCATCTTGGATGAGATAACTATGACCTGGATGAATGAGAATATTCACAGGCAGGATGTAAAATGATAAATTGAAAATGCAAAGTGAGGAAAAGTTGAATTGTAAAGATGAAAATGAAAACAGATTGAAATGAGACAAAGGAAACAAGATGTCAACAGTGTAACTTTAGTCAGAGATGTTTTAAAAGGCTGATGGAGTCAAATCATTAAGAAAAACACAGTCGAGACCTTTATCTGCTTCACTACACTACAGATTCAACATCTGATTCATTAGTTTGGTTCAGACTCTCAGAGAGGAAGCAAAAAACTTCCCTTCTAAACTCATGAACGGCGAATTGAAGATGAAACAAAAGAAAGAGCAAACTGAGCGCTGAAAGAGTGTTTTTGTGTCTTACTCTTGAGGAAGTTGGCGAGGTCGTAGAGCGTCCGGTCCTCGGAGTTCCCGTCCCATTTCTTCAGAGCCATGCCGTTGAAGGGCTGCAGGCTGAACGCCTCCCGCTTACAGTCCACCACGATCACCTTGCTGGTGTCCCGGTTCAGACACGACACGTCCTGAACACACAGAGACAAAAAGAGAAGCGTCCAGGTGTTAAACAGACCAGAGACGAACATCACAGCTGATTCACCTCGAGAGAACATTCAGTTTGATTTCTCCACAGATGAAAAATAATCTAAGAAAAATACAATTAAAAGACACTTTGGGTTGTTGGTGTTGTCGCCCGCTCCACCCTCCTCCATCCTCCTCCTCCTCCACCCAAACATAAGCTGCAGGACCTGCTGACCTTCTTAAAGCCTAATCAAATACACAACTTTATTATTATCTTAATGATCCTCAATATTCAAATTACAAGCCGCAAAACACACACACACACACACACACACACACTCTCTGGTAGCTCACAGCTGGTGACTGTCAGTGTGTGTGTGTGTGTGTGTGTGTGTAGAATGTGTGTGTGTGTGTGTGTGTGTGTGTGTGTGTGTGTGTGTGAGTGTGTGAGACAGATGGAGAGGGACGCTGCTCGTTGTCTCCATCACCAGGCTCATCTGGTGCCCAGCCTCCACCCCAAAACACTGTGTGTGTGTGTGTGTGTGTGTGTGTGTGTGTGTGTGTGTGTGTGTGTGTGTGTGCAACCTAAACTGAAGTGTGTGTTAAACAATTATGACATTTAGGATCATTCTCCCCCGTTTTCACTTCAGATAGTTTGACCCACTGGGGTCATGACATCATCCTGAGGCTCTGCAGGATCAGCAGCAGCAGCATGTCGCTCTGTGTTTCCTCTGAACATGCTGATTGTGATCAACACTCACATGTTGAGACGATTCAGACTGTGAACACAGGATCTCACGAAGCGTGACTTTCACTGACACGAGCTGAGGAGAGTTCGCAAGTTAGCCTGATGCTAAATGAGTGTTGTTGAGTAAACATCATGAAGTGAACCTGCACTTATTAAAAGAACTGAACACAACGTGGCATCAGAAGAGGAGCGTCTCTGAGCGAATGGAGTCGTGGTTGGGAGAAGTTTTAGGTGCAGGTACTGAATAAAGTCAACCTGGCTAAACGTAGCGCCTGTGTTAGCATTAACAGTTGGCGTTTTGTCAAAAACACCCACCTTCTCTGGTAATATGGTAATAATAATGGATTTAAATGGCTTAATTGGAAAGTACGGCTTAGAGACAACGACAGGAAACGATATGAGAGAGGGAGGACGACATGCAGCAGAGCTACAGGTCGGACTCAAACCCCGGGCTGCACCAACTGGCTTCTTTACTGAAAAAAGCAGAAGGTTCCAGTTCTAACAGGTCGAGGTGTGTAAGCGTGACGGCTGGATGATATGGACCAATATTCACATCGAAGTTTGACTGAGGTTTACTCTTCTTTTAAAGGAAAACTAAAACAATGGCTTAGATCACATCAAAAGTGTGACCACTAACTGGACTTGCGACGACTTGAACATTACTCTCTACTGTATTGTTATATCCTGTCTGGGTCTGGTATGTATTGTGTTGTGTGTGTGTTGTCTTCTCTATTTCTATTTTATCTATTTATTCGTTGTCTTTAATATTTGTATTTCCTTTTATTATTTTCAGGGACTACGGATGCAAACTTGCAGCTTTGCTATAATCCGGCATATTTGCAGAAATGTTTTTTATGCTCATTAATGTGCATTGTCCCTATCCAAATAAATTGAAATTGAATTGACTCTCTGCAACTTTGATGAAAGTGTAAAGTGTTGGTTCTCCTTGCTGCTTGAAAACACAGCTGCAAAACCTAAAAATGAAAAATGGTATAAAAGGTTTTGCACATAGAGTCTGCAGCAAACGACGAGTATGAAAATATGAATGAAGTCCAGTTAAATTTCACTTAAATCCACTTAAAAAACGTGTGTTTACAGTAGGGCTGGTGAAAAAAATCGATTATTGATTAATCGCGATTATAATATTGACAATTATGAGTCGATTATTAAATTTCCAAAAATCGATTATTTAATTTTTTTTTTATTTTATTTATTTTTTTTTTATTTAAATTTTTTTTATTTATTTATTTTTTTTTTTAAATTGTAATACAAACCGGAGTCCTCCTCTTACTGGCTGTCATACCTGATTTAACCCGGAGGTGCAAGGTATTACACAGCTGTCCTGTGACCACAGAAAGTTCCAAAGCATCTGCATCTTTGTTATATGGAGAATAACATAAATAAATAGAATTTGGACATTTATTCACAAGTGTGGACATTTTTTTAACAATGAAAGAAGACATTTAAAACAAAGTAAAAAATAATAATTTGGATATTAGTAAAATAATTCAGCAGCTGACTGATGTTAAACGGAATATCAATAATCGTAATAATCGAATTCGAGACTTTAATAATCGGAATCAAATCGAATTGGGAAATTGGGCTGATTAACCAGGTGGAGGCTGCAGCCACAGATGGCTGCTGCCAATAACATCACAGCACCGATCTGACGGGAGGCATTTTCATACAAAGAGCGGAGGGAGGACAAGTTGTCGGGCCGCGACCTTTCATTGATGTGACTGAGTGTGTGTGGACGACTGCAGGCAGGAGGGAGAACCACCAGCCTGGAACCAGCTCCTGGTCTGAGCTGGGTCTGGATCAGTTATTACAAGAACAGAAGAAACGAGTGTCGGTTCCAGCTCGTACAGAACAGAGCATCTTTAAATTGTACACTGGTTTCCAGTTTGTTGTTCTGGTTCTTAAAATCACTGAATGACCGCTCTGACGTGGTTTAAACATTTGTGCCTCCGACTCAAACTTCATGACTGTTCCTCAAGTCAGGACGAAAAGACTCAGAGAGGAACTGCTCCCTTATCTTCTTCCTCTTTTTCTTCATCCTCTACCTTCATCCTTCTCCTTCCATTCTGCTCCTTATTTTATTCCACTTCTTCTTCCTCACCATGATTATTATCATTATGTTTAGTTTAGTCCTGACATGATTTTACCATTTAACTGTTTTGTAATTGTATTAAAATAAACTGACAGCAGCTGAAGAGGCAGCTTGTGTTTGTGTTGAGTCGGGGGTCATCATTAATAATAAATAAATCAGCTGTAGCCGTATAAACAGGAGGATGGGAGTTATCTCCTGACAGTAAACCCTGCGTGGACAGCAGGCCGGAGTAAATACAACCAGAGTTGGAAGGAAGACAGTTAATCCAACTGTTGTGTTGTGTTTCTTATCCCGGCAACAGCCAACAAACAATCAGACGTCTGATCCATCTCGGGATGGCCCGCAGCCGACGCTCAGATGCAGGCCAGCGAACAATAGCTGCATGTTGTTCAGGTTCATAAGAGGCTGAGGCTGAGGAAGGGTCAGCGCTGGAGCTAATACCAGCAGAGCTGTTTGTGCTTATTACAACATTTCTGAAAGCAAATCAGACGGATGGAAACAACACAGCTGGTGGAGGGAACATCCAGACGGTGTGAGTCCAGCCGAGACGTTCACAGATCACAAACTGAGCATCAGAGCGTGTTTGTGAACTTTCTTTAGTGAGATAATTTGACAATTAGCACCAACAACATGTGAAGTTTGTCTGTGAAAACCACCAGACCTCTTCAAACCGATCACCTTCTCTACCTGGTCCTGTACATCCCATCCACCACACACTCTTCTCACTGACATGGCTTCATGTAAGTGGTCACACCTGTGAAAAGGGTCTATATAAAGAAGAGGAAGTGTCAAGATTCAATTCTGTGACTCCTCACGGTCACGGTCGACCCTCGACGAGCCTCCTTCTCCCCTCAAACGAGACGATGAAGCGACTACGAGACTCCTGACTTCTGAGACGTCTAACAGTCAGAGCTCCGATGTTTCTGAGGATCTGTGCACATGTACACGAGTATTCCCATAAGCCTTTCGTAAGTCGTGTTTACAACCTGCTTCCTGTTTACAGCAGCAGGCTCGTACCCCATGTACGTGTTGACTGGGTCCAAATGACTTCAGATACAGATCTGCTCTGCTGGTCTGAGATCAGATGATGACACACGCCAACATGTGTGCACCATCCTCGTAATAAACTTCAGTATTTCCTCCACTCAGAATAAAAAGCGGCGGCTGCAGAAAATTTATTGCAATGTTGACATTTACTTTATAAAGTGTTTCTGTGCAAAAAATAAACCCAGAACAGCTTCAACAGAGAGTCTTTTTGTTTTCTGTGCACTGAGGTGGATTTAATGTTTCTGGATTATCGACGGCAGAGAAAGAACAACCAAAACAACATTATTTAATATGACGGGGCTGACTTTCTCTGGACATATGCAGCTTTAATAACTCTCCCTCAGCATATGGAGCATTAATAACTCTCTCTTAGCATCTGTTGCATTCGGCGCTGTCTTGGCGTTATGGAGATGAGATGATAAGTGTGTCTTTTTGTTTTCTGGGAAGTAGGTTAACCAGCTCCTTAAAAGCCTCCAGACTGGTCGTCAATAACACACAGAGATGACAGTTGGAGGGAGACAGAAGGAAGAAGAGGAGAAGGGAGGAGGAAGGGGAGGAGGGAGTGAAGAGAGAGAAATGGAGCAAAGGAAATGAGGAGGAGGAGGAGAGGAAGGACGGCAGGGGTGAAGGAGGGTGAACGGGAGGTGAGATAAGAGGAAGAGCGGCGAGAGGGAGGGAGGCAGAAGGTTAATGAGGCCTGAGAGGGGAGACAGAGGGGAGGAGGAGGGAGGAGGAGGAGGAGGAGGGGAGGAGGAGGGGAGGAGGAGGGAGGTCTATTGTGGCGCTGAGGAGGAGGACAAATCAATGGCAGCGGCAGAAGGCAGCTAAAGAGCGGAGACACGGGGGGCGACGCAGCCTGTCGAAACACCAAGTGTTCAGGTGTCTGATGGAGAAACAACTTCGTCTGTTCAAACTAAACTACAATAAAAATAAGATTCTTCAGAAACACATTTAAGAGATAAACAAGTTCAGATTAACGGTCGGAGTGTTTTCGATCAGGTTTTAATTTCATTCACATGTTTTAAACGGAGGATGAACAGAACCGGAGCCTTGTCACGTCGAGTCAGTGTGAATAAATCACAATTCTTAGTGGCAGTAAATTAAAAAATAAAGGCAGACTTAAAACAATCGCATCATAAAAAGTTAAGAGAAACTTCAACACAAACATAATGTGTCAGGAGTTAAATTTCTCTCCTGTAATAAATCAAACATCCAGTTTTCATTGGTTTCACTGTGTTCACCTGACACCACGTACCGGTCTCTCTCACACAGAGGGTTTGAGTTGGACCCAGTTTATTCTGGCTGGTTCTAACTCAAGCTGATCATTAACTCTGGGTTGTAAAAGCAGCGACTGGATGTTCACATCGCAGCTGCAACAGTTGGAACTCAGTTAAACTAAACGTGGTTTCATTTAAAACGAAGAAGACACAGCAGAAAGAAACAACTCCGTCTGCATTCTGATTCCTGAGTGAAAAGTTACCGTCACGCCTCAGACACAGCAGCGTACCTTCACGTGATGCCCCTCCATGTAGTGCGTCGCGTCTCTGAAGAGGCGATACATGACGAAGCCCTGAGGGTCGATGCTGTCGATCAGAGGATACGCCGTCTGTGCACAGAGGAGAAAGAAAGAGAATGATCATCATCCACAGTCCGTAACACATCAGATCACTACATCTTCTATTTGACAAAGGACGACTGTTCTCTGCTTCCAGCTTCTCTTGTATCACCAGAATCAAATATTTTAAGGCTTCTGGACAGCTGAAGACGTCACCTGAACATCTTTCAACTATCTTCATACATGTTATAGAAAATAGATGAAAAAATTAATGTAGAATAACTTTAAAATGAGTTTGCACTGCAGGAGAAGCTCTGTGAGGGAAACCGTCGGCCTCTCCGAGTGTTTACGGCCTTCAGACGACTGTAAACAAGTCGGCACACTTCACACACAAACACAGCAGAGAGCTGAGCTACGACGGCGTTAGCATCTCAAGAGGAGCAACAATTAGCTCTGTTTATTACAAATAGCTGAGCGCATGAAACCACAACAGTTGGATTCAGCTAAACAGATCGTACATGTTAATTATCGAGCTTTAAAGGTGCCGAATTTAACTTGCTTCTTACTGAATGAATGAACAACTGTTAATAAAGTGAAATAACATTAAATAAAACCTTTGAGGCCCTGCAGAGGCTCATTTCTTTTGGGATTTGGTGATTGTTGTGATTGTGGCTGCTATTTTGACTCATGTGTTGTCTTTTAAATTATTTTATTGTATTTTTTATTTTATTGCTACTCCTGTGTAAACCTTTTATTTATTATGTCCTATTTATCCTGTAAAGCACTTTGGTCCTTTGTGGTTATTTAAAGTGCTCAACAAATAAAGTTGGATTGGATTGTTGAATGTGTGTGGTTGCTCCTGAACAAGCCCGTGGAAAAAGGACATAAAATCTAAATTAAATCAGCCCACTGAGGTCAAATTTAATTTCAGTAACTCTTCTAAAAAACAGAAGTCGGCTCATCAAACTGTTCACGTGTTATTAAAATGACTTTTAAACTGTGTGATTCCTTCAGGCAGCAAACAGCACATCAGCATGACAGTGAAACACCGAGGGCTTATTTACTGATAAACAACACGTAATTAACTACAGGCTAGTGTGTGTGTGTGTGTGTGTGTGTGTGTGTGTGTGTGTGTGTGTGTGTGTGTGTGTGTGTCTCACCATGCCCGTCTCGGCGGTGAAGATGACGATCTCGTAGAGCGGCGCGAGCTGCTGGAACAGGTAGTCGATGCCCGGGCGTTTCTTAAACCTCCAGCCTGTCGACAACTGGAAACACAGACGGAGAAACTAAAGATCTGACTCATATTTGCTGCACTTCAGTAAAAATCAAGGACCACACATTTAGATTTTGAGGGATCTGAGAAATTCAGAAACTCACATGTTCACACATCAACTCAGAAAACTTGTGTGGGATTGTTTTTGTGCCAAAAACCCAAAAACCGAATAAAACGGAGGACGGTCGGGCTGAGAAGGTGGATTCAGCAAAAATTATACATCTTGCAGGGAGACAAAAGTCTAGTGTGTGTGTGTGTGTGTGTGTGTGTGTGTGTGTGTGTGTGTGTGTGTTGGTGACAGCCGTTGTTTAGTTACGGTCAGTCACTCAGAGGTTGTGACCTTTTCCACTCAGGTCGGCTCCTGTTTTGCTGCTGCTGCTGTGACAACCTGAGGGCTGTCAGACGTGTGTGTGTGTGTGTGTGTGTGTGTGTGTGTGTGTGTGTGTGTGTGTGTGTGTGTGTGTGTGTGTGTGTGTGTGTGTGTGTGTGTGTGTGTGTGTGTGTGTGTGTGGACAGAGAGCAGTGCTGATGTTTTTAAGCAGTTAGCATTTTTCATTCATGCTCAGAACTTGTTGATCATCTGCAGCTTTAATGAGGTCGATAACATGTTGGTGACAGTTGAAGCAGTTACTGTGTGTGTGTGTGTGTGTGTGTGTGTGTGTGTGTGTGAGAGAGTGTGTGTGTCTTCAAGTGTAAGCTTCAAGTGGGTGGGCAGGTGTGTTCGTCTGTTTTAACAGGCAGCAGGTGTCATGTTACGGCTGCTGCACACCTGTCAGGTAGGTGGACAGAGTGTGTGTGTGTGTGTGTGTGTGTGTGTGTGTGTGTGGTGAAGGGGGGAGTGTCTGAGCGGACAACAAGAAGTCGACAGGTGGTGGGACACACCTCCGACACACACTCCGTATCCTCCACCTGTCCCATAAACCCCCTCAGCTCCGTCACATCTTCAACTGTCACCTGATTTCTTTTCTTCTTCTGCTTTTTGTTTGTTGTGAGATGAAAATCTGTTAAATGTTCTGCGTGAAGTTTGACTCATAGTCTCTGTGTTTGATATCTTGAATCGGACACATTCATCAGGACAGGTGCAGTGACACACAAACACTGAGCTATCAACAGGATCAGCTTCATGTTTGAGGTAGATTTAAAGGAACAGTTCACCCAAAAGCTAAAGTTCACTCATCCTCTCCTCCCTCCACTCTAGCCCCTTTCAGATAGAAAAGGCTGCAATGTGCCTCCTTGTCTGTCTAAAAGGGAGGTGTAATATTCCTCCTTTTCCAAACAGCCTCCACTTTTCCTCCTCTGGTAGGCGTCAACATGTGACGTGACGTGAAGCAGGAAGTTGGGCGTGAAGAGAAGCAGGGCAGTTTCTGCTTTTCTCCCAAAATCCTCTTCCCGTTTAACATTGGGGCTTATGGGGCAGTTGCTGGAGTTTGTGTCGGTTAGACGCAGATAATTCAAAAACCGTACATCCTCCCGATAAAGTGGACACGTTGCCAGACAGAAGACAAGTGTGGCTACGTTCTTGGAAAATATCACTATTGTAGTGTGAAATCTGTGGCTAGGATCGTCATCTAAAGAAACATTTTCGGAGAGTTTTTTTCAGGCTCCCCCACTCTGCCAGTTGGTGCTGCGCGAACATTCCGCAATACACACTCATTGAAAATCCTGAATTTTTTCGAAATCACTCACGATCAATTAAGGGTCACCGTTCAAAAACTAAACATCGTAGAAAGAAAGTTCAAATACAACTCAAATAGATGAGACTTGTGCCTACATTTTAAAGTTTGAATGGTGTCTCTAGGTCAAAGTCTGCCAGAGCAGGAGATGTTTGAAAAACGTTGATGATTTTGCGACTTTTTTGACCCCGTCCCATTCATTCCTTATGGGACATTTTTTTTTCTTCAAAATAAGAGCTTTACATTGCACCCCATCGGAGTTTAGAACTGGGTTCTTAGCGGGGGGCTTTTAATTTGAAAGTAGCGACCGCTATTAGCTCGCCGCTAACAAGCGGACAACCAAGACAGCTACAGAGAGCGAGGAGACGCTAGCATCTCCCGGATCTCAGCGGCTTTCCAGCTGCTCATCTTGGTGGATGAAGTGACGAACTGACTGCTGTGATCAGCTGTTTCCTGGTTTTAAAACTCCCGGCTGTGGGTGCGCAGCAGTGCACGCCATCCACACCTCCGCCCATCTCAGCATTTGCCACCACATTGCCGCCTCGGATTTACAGCAATGGAGGTGCAAATAAGTGTAACGTTACCCTCCGAGGGGCAAAACTGGTGGAACAAAACAGACCAGCAATTTGCTGCCTTCTGTCTAAATCCGCAGAGCGAGACACCAAAAGGACGGCAGATTGGTGGCTTACTGCCCAGAATAAAAACGGCTACCGATATAAAGTCAGACGAAGTGTCGTAGTCCACAAAACATTTCTGGAGCTTCACAGAAAAACAGAGTTGCAGCATTCTGGTAAACAACTGAGAACTCAGACACTCAGAATTAGCTGTTGGCACTTCCTGTTTGCAGCGTCTTTTTATTTGCAGAGTTTGCTGAGGAGACGTACCGACCACTCCGGGTGCAGCAGGACGTCGGTGAGCTCCAGCACCAGGGTGTAGGGCGGCTGGTAGTACGGCTCCTTCAGCGGGTCGGGCAGCAGCTTCGGGCTCGTCGGCTCGATGATCATCTGAGCGACACACACAGAAACAGCAGGTCACATTCTGCACTCATGAATCCAACATGTTTCACAACATCTTCTAGAGTCAGATGAGGAAGTGGGCTTCAGGGGAACATCTTGCACAGTATTTCCGTTTAAAGTCAGAATTGGCTCTGAAAACCCCAGACAGGAAGACAGAATCAGCCCGCGTTTAAACAAACGTATAGATTATACATTCATGTACGTTTTTACGTCACAACCTTCACAGAGAAAAACCCCAAAATACAATAGAATCCCTGCTGCTTAAAGCTCCTCACCGCAGAGATCTGCTAACAAGAACATTTCCCCGTCTGGTGCCTGGTTTCTACAGGATTGCCTTATTTCATATCGTCACTATTAATTCTGGTAACTCAAAACAGAACGAGTGTTTTGGTAAATCACATTCCATCGTCGCGTAACAGAGATGTAAAAGCGAAAGAAAGAAGAGACAGAATACTAAGAAACCCACGACCACGAGGACGATTGCGAGAACGAGGACATTTAGATTTGAGCTGCTCAGAGAAGTTTTATTGACCTTTATATTACTGACACAGTCCAACAAAAGCAAACAAAACACCAAATATGTTTTGATTGCTGATGTTTTACTTTCAGTTCATTTGGATGATGCTAAAAAAACCTCATGATGTATAATGAACGTGTGCTTCCTGCCCAAGATTCTAATCCTCGTCCATATATATAAATATATATTGGTATTTGCATATATGCTGTGTTGGGGGTAAAAGTAATATATTTAACGTGTTATTAATAATATTTCAGTACATGTTTTACTACAGTTATGTCACGTAACGCGTCACAATCTGCGCCATCGACTGAAGAGAAGTGTTTATTGTTGTTTTTTTAAGAATCGTCTGTGGCCTAAAATAAAAAGGCTCGTCATGTCATTACAGGCGACATTATAGAAGCTATATGTCAGCCTACAATTAAAAATATTTATTATATCTCATAATATTTCAGACCGATGATCCTCTGTCTGCTCATCTCTGTGTCCAAGGACATTCATTTATTTATTTAAACAGATCTCAGCTGTTTAATTGTTAATCTACGCAACATAATATATTACGTTAAAATGAAGGTAACTAGTAACACATAATATATTATAGTTTGGAAGCAACCTCTTAAATCTGGAGAAGAAAATGTCCTTTTTCTTTGGGTTCTTATTAAACCTCCACATACAGCTGCATGTCTGTTCCTAAAGTTCAGATATGAACCAAACCTGACGACCTCAGATTCATCACTGGAGGCTCCACAGTGCTGCTTCCTCATTTTAAACTGAATGATTTGATCCTCCTGCTTCAGGATGTGTGACTCTGCTCACCTGTCTATAGTCCTTGAAGTACTTGTAGGTTCTTTTCAACTGTTGGACGACCGGAGGATCTGAAACACACAGAGAATGAGATTCAGCAGAATTCATTTTAAAGGAAAGACAAAGTGAGAAAAAAGCAGGAAGTGGAGAATCATCCGGAAACACTCTGTGGTTAGATCCCCTTCGACTCGGACAGAGGTGAACCACAGCGTCGTAAAAAACTACAACTCCCTGAGGAGACGCCGTCAGGAACAGCTGATAACATCTGAGCAGCTCGATGAGTCTGTCTGGACAAACAATCAGTGCAGCCGAGTCATTACTGATCCTGGATTCTAACATGTTTAATGACAACATGTTTAACGTCTCGTCTGCAGACGGCTCTTCTTTTTAATTTGTAATTCCTCTGAACGTTTCTGGCAAATTCATTCTTATTCTCATCACGCAGCTTCTTTAGCAGCTGATCATAGTGTATTATATCTCACATTATGAGGAATATGATCAGGAAAAGCTCCATATGTGTGGATTAAAAAATATATATTACTTTATTTACAAACTGACATTTTGTGTGTTTGTATTTGTACATTATGTAACTAGATTTGTATTTAAGTGAGGCTTTATGTGTGTATTTAATTAAATTAAAGTGTTGAAGATGTCCTCCTGTAATGATAATCATTACATCAACTTGCTGAACGTATCCGATCCACTGATGATCATATGTACCTCGATTTCTGTTGACCTGTTGTGTTTACATCTTCAAATAAGGGGACATATCTTCCGTTTTTACGTTACAAACTGGAGGAAAATAGCCAGAAAGAAGCTCCTGGCGACAGACACCACAGTTGTTGGGGCTGTTTCTGCACAATAAAGACACGATCCAGTCAAGTTATGAGAGTAAAATGAGAGGAAAACATGGCGAGGCCACATTTCCTGCAAGGCAGTCTGGGTAACTGCTGTGTTATGGTCACATGTACCACAATGTTTGTAAACAGAGTCAATTTGATCAATTTGATGCTTTTGTGGTTTATTCATTTAGGATATTTTTAGTATCACAATTTCAATGTCTGAATTTTCTCGAGAACTAAAAGTTCACTGTTCTTTGACGGGACGCACCTGCATCATTTTGCTGTTTTATTATGATGTCAGTGGCACAAAACGCTCATAAAAGGCACTAATATTGTTCATTGCTGTCAGTTCTGGGGACAATAAATCACCCCAACCTAATCATGCAGTTGCAAATATCCACAAACCATAAAAACTCTAACTATTATTATCAATCTGTCAACATCCAAGCGTAAGGATGCGATCTGATTGGTCGGATACGATCAGCGCTGTGATCAGGTGTCACCTGGTTTGACCTGCAGCTCCAAACTGTTCAGTGAGCTGCTGCTGATGACGCTGCTGATAAGCCAGCGAGCCGAGTCCTGCTAACAGCTCCTCCAGCTGTCAACGCGCTAATGACTAATAATAATAAAGACTCAGTTTCCCAGGGGGCCGCGGGCTCATTACTGCAAACAGGAGCACAATGACATGATACACACACATGTGCGCGTGCCTCTCTCCTCGTCCATCTCTCTCTCTCTCTGTCCAAACACACGCTGAAGCTAGCACGCTCCGATCCCCAGGGACTCAATCCCCCAGAGTTCATAGCAGCGTGCTGAAGCAGGAAGCAGAAGCCATCTGCCACGGTCCTGCTGTGAAGACGCGCTGACGCTTTCACACGTGTGGGTGCGTATAAATGTGTGTGCGTGTGTCAGCAGATGGGGAGGTGAGCGAAGATCAGAGGTGGAGCGAAAGGTCAGAGAGGACGGATGTACAGGAAGTCAGCTTCACGGGTCAGAGACGTGCAGAGAGGTTTCATTCTCTCTCACAGTGAACTTTTAAATGATGAAACAGCTTCTCTACGGAACACAAACTGAATTCTGATGCAGCACAACTGAAGAATAGTTTGGGAGCATCAGAGTTTAATGATGTGTTGAAATGAATCACCAACTATTTTGATGATCGATTTACTGGTTTGAGTCCAAATTCTCTGATGTCTGCTTGTTAAACGTGAATATTTTCTGGTTTCTTTCCTCGTCTGTGACAGTCGGCTGAACATCTTTGTGTTGTGGACAAAACAAGGACGTCATCTTGAGCTTTAAAAGAAAACTTGAGTCAAATAATGACACTTTGGGGTTGTAGGACGGGCTGTTTTTGGACCTTTAAGAAAAACTGATCGACATGTTGCACCATTTTCTGATATCTAATAGATCAAACAGCTATTCATTGATTGAGAATATAATCCTGGTGAGCATGCAGACATCAGGGGAGGAAAGAACCAGAAAAAAGCTCCTGGCAAGAGAAAGAAAACACAGTCAGACGGTCCGTTTCTGGACAATAAAGATGTGATCCAGTCAAGTTCTGAGAATAAAATGAGAGGAAAATATGGGGCCACATTCCAGCAAGGCCTTGTGGGTAACTGCCAAGGCCCCCGGCAGGTAAATCAAGCCAGTGGAACAGGGGAGTGTTTTCATGGTCGTCTTTTATATTCTGTCTGTTATATTTGAGCATCATATTCTGCTGATACGTTTCTCTTCTCGTGCACTCGTTCGCTAAGCCGACGAGCCAATGAGAGTATCTCTGTCACCGTCAGACGCCGCAAAAACTATACACTTCAGATGAATTCAGGTTCTGGACCTTTGAGTTTAGACTCTCGTTCATCTGAAACCATTTTCTCCACTGAGACGCTTCAGAGCTCGTTTCTGCTGCATCATCCGAAACAAACACACCGGGAGGAAATAAGTAAACAGAAGGTGTGTGTGTGTGTGTGTGTGTGTGTGTGTGTGTGTGTGTGTGTGTGTGTGTGTGTGTGTGCGTGTGTGTGTGTGTGCGCGCAGGGGAGCAGGTTCGACACACACCGAACGCGTGCAGGCGATGATGGAGTGTAAGCGTGGCTGTCGAGTAACCTCTCCCCTGGGAACTAACCACACACACCCATTAATAGGGAAGCCGAGTGTGTGTGTGTGTGTGTGTGTGTGTGTGTGTGTGTGTGTGTGTGTGTGTGTGTGTGTGTGTGTGTGTGTGTGTGTGTGTGTGTGTGTATGCAGTATATTGCAGTGTATCCCCATGATGTCAGCCTTTCAGTATGTGAGGAAGCCTTCTGTGATGTGTGTGTGTGTTTTCGGGCGGGGGGATTAAAGCAGCTTTTATTATGTTAATTGTTGAAGGCTGGGGGTGGAGGAGAGGTGGAGGAGAGGTGGAGGAGAGGTGGTGGAGAGGTGGTGGTGGTGGGGGAGGGGGAGGATGGAGGAGTGGAAGTGATGTCTCAGGGTGGCTGATGGGTGGATGAACAGAGGATGACAGGGAAAGGATGGCGAGGAGGAGGATTTGTCAGCTTCCACAGCTGAGTGGAGGAAGTCGTCAACATCCAAAAATGTCACTTTCATCCTCTCGCGATCCGATCAGGAGTCAGAAAGTCTCTAATTTGTGATTCTTGTAGTCTTATTATGCAGATTTTCTCCAACCAGAGTGAATGTTTAGCTCGTACTGGTGCTTGTTCACAGGAGAGGAAGTGAATGGCCTCACGTCATGCTGATGATATTCTGGGAGTGAAGGACGAGAGGCCACCTTCTCCTCTTTCTTCTTCTCTCCTTTCATCTCCTCTCCCTCTCTAACGGTCTTCCTTTCATAGTCAATGTCGGCTCTTTGTGTGAGAGGCCTCGCTCCGTCGAGCTGTCAGGTCGGGGCTGTTTGTGTTTTCCCTGAAACCGGCCTGGGTGGGCCGACGCGGGCCAAACAACTTTCCCTCCGCCGTGAGGCTGATCTGGCTGATGCTGAGGCTTAATATATCCTGGCCGAGGTTATTATACTAGTTAAAACGTAGAGATTTGGCTACTAGGTATACGGCAGCGTGGAGGCAGATTTAACTACGAGGATGTTGAAGCAACTTCAACACACAAAAATGGAAAAACAGTAATTATCTCCTCCCTCCATGCTGATGGAAAGTCAGACTTCATAGTCCACAAAACAAACAGAAAAACAACCAAAAAAAAAGGAAACTCCCAAACTCCATTAAAACTGAGCAGAATCAGCTGTTAGCACTTCCTGTTAGCAGTGAACATGTGGATGTACAGACAACTATCACTGGATCACTGTGACACTGAAGGAAACTTAAAAACATGACTTTTCTAAGGCAGGTTCTGCACATGTGAGGATTTACAGAGTCATGATCTCCTCACAACCATCCTGACACAAAGTCAGGAGAAGTTAAATAGTCCACAAAACATTTCTGGAGCTTCACAGAGAGGATGACTCCATAAATCTGCTTAGAAAGCCTAAAAAAGACGCTCCACATCTTACATGTGCAGAACCTGCCTGAGAAACATCATGTTTTAAGTTCTCTTCAGTATCACAGTGATCCAGTGATGGTTGTCTGAACATCCACAGGTTCACTGCTAACAGGAAGTGCTAACAGCTAATTCTGCTAAGTTTTTAATGGAGTTTTGAAACAGTTCCTTCAGTGGTTTAGGACGATACTGAAACGCTGTTTTGCTGTGAAGCTCCAGAATTATGTTTTTCAGGGAGGAGATAATGGCTGAATTTCTCATTTGGGATGAATTGTTCCTTTTATGTCCCCATTTCTGTGGATTACCTGTTTTACTTTCACTCTTTATTACTTTATGTTTATTATGGTGTATTATATGTTGTCTGCATCTTGTAGTTTTGCTGGATCACTGTGACACTGAGGAAAACTTAAAAACATGATGTTTCTGAGGCAGGTTCTGCACATGTGAGGAGCGTCTTTATTGAGGATTTCTAAGGAGATTTATGGAGTCATCATCTCCTCCTCCATGCTGATGAAAGTCAGATGAAGTGTCGTAGTCCACAGAACAGTTCTGGAGCTTCACAGTAAAACAGAGTTGCAGCATTCTGAAGTAGCTGAAGACTTGATTTAAAACGGAAAAACAACCCAAAAAACATAAAAAGGGTCCATGTCATCAACGTGGAGGGAGGAGATGGTGACTCCATAAATCTGCTTAGAAAACCTCAAACAGACGCTCCGTACATGAGCAGAACCTGCCTGAGAAACATCAAGCTTTTATGTTTTCTTCTGAATCAAAGTAACCCAGTGACAGTCGTCTGCAGACAGGACGGCTTTGATCACTTTACGTCTGAGAATAATCAGATCAGTTTCTATGATGTGTACTGTTTGTTGATGTTGACGTTGTGCAGAGAAGAACAACATCTGATCTAAAATTGCCAAATGAAGTAGAAGCAGATGATGACGGTCACTGGAAACTGGATTTACAATGTGGAAAAAACAAGTTATATTTCAATCATGAAATAAAACGGAAGCAGCTCCACATAGTTTGAAAGTGAAGTAAGGCTTTGTGTAACATGTGTCGCGGTGGTGTGGGAAAATATTTCCTTTTAAAGCAGCAATAAGCTGTGAAGAGTGGATGAAGAAAAGAAGGAGAGGACATAAATAGAGAGGAGGAGGAGGAGGAGGAGGAGGAGGAAAACAAGTCGACAAAAGCCAGTTAAGGAGGGAAAGAGGAGGAATGAAGGAGGGAGGGGCTGATGAAAATAATGAGAGAAGAGATGAAAGAGGAGGAAGGTAAACAGAGAGAGACGGTTAGGAACGTAGAGAAGAGGGGAGGAAATAAGGAGAGAGGAAGAGGATGGAGGGAGCAGGACAGGAAACAAAGTATAAGAGTAGAGAATGTAGGATGAAGTAAAGGCAGGAGAAAGATGATGAGTAAGAAGGATGAAAGAGGGATGAAGAAAGGATGTAAGGAGTGAAGGAGGAAAACGAGGGAAAAGAGCAGAAGAAGGTAAAGAAAAGGAGGTGAAATCAGAGGAATGAGGGTGAAGAAGGAGGTAAAGATGGAGGTGTGGAGAGATGGATGAAGGGGCCTCCGTCCCAAACAAAAGCGGCTGTGGTCAGGCTCAGCATCTGCTTCACAACAACACCTCCTCCTCCTCCTCCTCCACCTCCTCCAATCGTTTGTTTTCTCTCTGGGTGACAAACGGCAGCGTGGCCAGGCCTCTGTAATGTTTGGATCAGAGTGTGTGTGTGTGTGTGTCTGTTCCACTTTAACAGAATCATTCAGGTTATTTTAAGTTCAGATATTTATAATTCTGAAACACTTTAACTTGGGTCGATTCATCTGTAGAATATTTTATCGGGTCATCATTTAGTTGTTCGGTCTGTACGACGTCGGATCAGAGCTCAAATGTCACCGAGGAGGAAAGAATCATGAAAGTATTCATATTCTTTTTTAATCGATTATCAAAACATTTGGTGATTCATTTATTACTTGAAATCTGATGGATTCATGGACTTAACTCTCGTGATCAGTACGTGCTGGTTGGTTCTGATAAAGGTTTGTATTTTAGCCTACTTTCCTATTTCTTAACTTGTTTTAATGTTTGTTTTTTTTTAAGTCTTCCTACTTGTTTTTAATGTATTTTAATGTAATTTTTATGCTCCTGTGTCTGACTTGTGCTATACAAATAAACTTGTCTCGCCTTTGACTAGACGATGTGGATTCAGGAATGATGTCTTGTTTTTATTTTTTTATTTTATCTATTTATAAATCCCCCAAAGAAAGAACGCCAAGTATTCAGAGAGCCAAAGGAACAGCAGGAATTATTATTATTGTTCTTTTACTTCAGGGGAAATCCCAAAATGTAAACCTCGACTCGACTCTAGATTATTTTGTAACACATATTTGTCTGTTTTTTTTGCGTTTGTCAGAAAACACAATTAACTTTAACATCACACACTGAGGAGAGGAGAGGCTGGATAAATGTTAGCTGTGAGGATCAAGGGTCAATCCAAGTGTGTGTGTGTGTGTGTGTGTGTGTGTGTGTGTGTGTGTGTGTGTGTGTGTGTGTGGACGAGGTGTCACATTTCCTGGTTGCTATGGTAACCGACGCTCCTCTGCATCACGCACACGAATGCCGCCACTTGGCACACAAACGGAGTCTGTAGCCAAACACGTCCCATAAGACCCATCGCTCCCTCCATCCATTCATTCATTCATCTATCCATCCCTCTGCTCACCGTCTGCTGCTCCCAGAGGAGGAGGAGGAGGAGGAGGAGGAGGAGGAGGAGGAGGAGGAGGAGCGACAGAGGGGAGGATAGAAGAAGAGGATGAGAGAGGAGAAAGACAGGATGGAGGAGGAGAAGAGAGGCTGAAGGCGAAGATAGAAAAGTTGGAGAGGATTGGAGGAAGAGGAGGGAAGGTGAAGGAGATGAAGAGGGTCCCTGAGGGATCGTGAACTTTTACCCTGGTCTCTAAGCTCATCAGGGAATATTTGTCCGCGGCCCCCGAGGTCCCTAAGAGGTCCCCGAGGTCATGATTGGCCCTCATTACTCTGATGGGAAATGAGCAGAGGGGCGTTCAGATCAGAGCGATGTCGAAGTCAGCGGGTAATAGTTCAAAATCATTCATCACCTCTCAGGTAAAATCAATATGTGATGATGTAATAATCATACGGTGATGCAACGATCATGTGACCGCTGGATCGGGATGAAAACAAACCATATAAACATCATGTTGTGGGTTCAGCATCACACCAGCGCCGCTCTTTGTCTCCAGCTACAGCGACTCATAAAGCCTCAAATATAAAGATCCACGTTCGTCCATCGATAAAATGCAGCTTGTTTGTGTGAAACTCATCCAGCTACAACAAAAAGACGTCAGCTTTTACTGTTGCTGTGTCAGCTGAGGTTAAATTACTTTAATAAAGACAGTTATTTTTTTTATCATCAATGAATTTACTGTTCATTTTGATCAATTAATGTCTTTATCTGTGTAACTAACTGTTACTTAAATGTCCAGTGTGTAACAAAGTAGATTTTTGATACTTTTTGATACTTTTTGATGAAGTTGATACTTTTTTGATACTCGGGTCGGCTTTTTTCTATAAAAAAAAACACCTCACAAATATAAATTAGTTAATCTTTAACTAGAATGGCACTCAGTAGAGTGCATACCTCCGCCAAGGCACAACAACCTGATTTAATTCACTGAAGCCTGATCAAAAAACAAGCTAAACACATTTCAACACACTCGATCCAAAATGTTGGCTTATATGCATTCACATGTGTATACGCGTGTGTGTGTGTGTGTGTGTGTGTGTGTGTGTGTGTGTGTGTGTGTGTGTGTGTGTGTGTGTGTGTGTGTGTGTGTGTGTGTGTCTCTCAGCAGGGAGGGTTTACACCTGGTCGATCTGCCGCGACAGAACTTCTGCCTTTAAACGAATTCTGATCGCCTGCTGATGCCAATAATCTCTTCGTCAATACCTCCGTGTCCCGGAGGTCCAGTCCTGCCAGCACCCACATCCCTCCTTCTGTCCATCAATCAATCCATCCATCCATCCATCTCTCCTTCTGTCCATCAATCAATCCATCCATCCATCCATCCCTCCCTCCTTCTGTCCCCTCTCTCTCTCTCTGCACACCAGACTTCATTCACTTTTTCTGCAGTTTTAGTTTCAGTGTAGAAACATCAGCGTTGGTCAGAACCAACGATCCGGCGGCTGTAAACAGAACATTATCTTTATGATCCGAGGACCTCGGGGAGCCAGAAACCAGCAGAGAGACGGAGACAGATGGACGGACACGTAGAGACAGACAGGATGAAAGAGGTGAGACGGTAATAAAGTTACAGACACAGAGGGAGGGATGGAGAGACGGAGGTCTGCAGTCAGATGAGGACAAAATGGACCTCGGGGAGTATTTTATGATGGATGGAGGAGCAGAGGGGAGGACTCAGGAGGAGGGATGTGTGCCGGCAGGAGACGCAGACTGGACCTCGGGGACAGAGAGGTATTGATGAAGTGATTATTGGTAGCAGCAGGCGATCAGAACTCGTTTAGAAGACGATTCAAATCTCGGCAGATTGATTTAAAAGCGTCATCGGCAGCTAAATCATCTGAACTCCTGAACGTGTGGAGATGTTAAGAGATCGCTTCTGATTATTGACGATCGGAGCTGCTGTTGTTCATTAAAACCATTTCTAACCGTGTCTGTGTGTTTGTTGGACATGTTAGTTTCAGTTCAGTCGAACATGGTTAAAATTCATCCAATTGATTTCAGGCTAAAAGAAAAGGTTGATAAAGGTATGAAGGAGACTTGTGCAGGACGAGTTCTGGATTACATGACTGTTTAGGAAAAAGGTTAATTATCATTCGTTGGGAGTCGAGAACAAAATTAAGGCCGAATTTGAAAATGGACACGAGAACTAATGCAATACATCGAAAACAGGGAGGCAAATTTAAGTACGTTTTTGAATTAATGGTCACATTTTCGATTAATCATGAATTATATATGAAATATGTTTTATTATTTGATATTTTTCCTTCAGAAAACTGTTTTAACCACTGACATGATCTGTGTTTGATGTAAAATCAGAGCTAAAAGAACAGAAAGGCAACAAATAATCAACTAGATTGAAACAATATAACGACTTTGTTGTGATGACGGAGCTTCTGTCCGTCACTTTTCAGCAACTGGCAACAAAATCAAAACAATACTGAAGCAAATTAATTGTATTCTAATTAAATCAATTTTCTCACAGCAGTATTTTGTGTTTTATTTGGATATATTTGGAATGCAAGTATCTGTAATCTGTTATTGTAAAACATTTCCTAAATCATATTTGTGTCCGTCTCTGACTGTCGATTAAGTCATTTTTAACTTCAGTTAAACTCTTAACAGTGATTGATTGATTCCCGATCAATAACGTGAACATGTTTCTGGGCACCGCAGCTGGTGTGATCCAATCGCAGGAGGATCTCTAGTTTATTTTTGTCTTCTCTTTTAAAGCCAAAGAAAACATCGAGATTTTATTTTCAAATTCTATTTTTATTGTCCTGTTTTTCATCTGCGATATTATATCAAGATTCAATCACAAATATTGTTTGAAGAAATCAATTTCTTCTCGTCAAGTCTCGTCTTTGTCGCACAATAAAAGGCTGAAGATTTTTTTAGAATCTGATCGGTGTTTTCCGGACGGTCTGAGCGGTAGTTTTCTTTGACTTCTCCAGGAGTGTTTTTAATAATAGTTCTGCTTTCCTGTCGGTACATTCTGAGCGACCTCTGACCTCTGAGGCTCAGTCTGCTGCCGAGTCTCTTTCTCTGGTAAATAAGCAGAATGTAAACACATGTGAGCTTTGTGCTTATCGGGGCGTCGGACAGGCAGTTTGGGGGGATGAGTGATGGGACGGGGGCATATGGGTGGTTGGTAGCAGTTGGCAGTGCCAGCGACACTCTGTGGACACATCCATCATCCCGACAAACACCGACACCGACACACAACACGTCGCTGCCAGGGTGTCAATAACAACACACATGTTCAGGAGGAGACGGAGGAGGATCATCTGGACTCTTTCAGTCTGCAAGCTGCTGCTGCTGCTCGTCTGACAAACATGAAATCTGACTGCAGCTTCCAACAAACCAGAGTTTCAGCTAAATTTCATTATGAATTAATCTGCAGATTGTTTTCTCACATATTCAATTTGTTGTTTGATCTGTAGAGAAGAAGAGAAATAAGCTGGGACAGAAACAAGAACTTTGTTTCTGCTAATTTCTTTCTTCTCGTGTCGCTGCAGAATGTAAGTTAAAGATCCCGTTATTTTGATTTATTCATTTTCCAGGACGTTCTCAGTGACGATCTCGCTGGTACGACAGACTTAATTAATTCATTTATAACCCTAACGCCTTTTTCTCTTGTGAATTACAGTGTATGATGAATGGCTGCCTGAACATCAGTAACTGAATAGCATGAACACTGATAACAAAGAGCTGCTGGAGGTTTTGCTTTCATCAAGAGCAATTTTAAATATACAAAAGAAACAATAAGTTCTCTTAAAACGAACAACTCACTGGTTTCCTTTAAAGAAAAATCTAACTTTTTTACAATACTTCTCAGACCAGAGTTTAGATAATGTTCCAGGACAACACAAGATTTTCCAGGACGCGTGGGAACTCTGCTTATTTCCGACCCAAACAGACGAAACATCATGACAACCAGGAGAAATTAAGAAAATGCTAATCAGATATAAACTTGCAATTAAAAATAATCTCACACCCTAAAAAGAAATTTAAACTGGAGCCTTTAAGACAAAAAAAGAGCCGTTTAAAACCTTTTGTTATAAAATAATAACAGTCGAGACGAGCAGCTGCACACGAGTCAGATAATAGACAACATCAGTGTGTTCACACTCACCTCTGTCGAACTCGTCTGGAATCTGTCAGAGACACAGAAAAGAGAGCAAAGTGATTTGAATGTCTTCACACAACAGTTGGCTGATAATCAATCAATAAATCAATCAATAATTAGGGTTCTGTGTTGACAGTAAACGTGTCAGCATCACATCTGGACCGATCGGAGCGTGTGATGTGACGACTCAGCGTTTGTGTTCGCGGTGATGACAAAACACAACAAATCAATCAGTTTACGGTTGAGAAGAAACCAGCGAGATGCTGCAGGAGGAACCACGAAAGGAACCAATCATACTGCTGATGTTTTATAGAACAGTGAGGGAATACCTAAAAACAAGGTGTTGCAGAAAAGGAGGGAAGAAGAAGACTTGGAGAAAGAAAAAAGGGAAAGAAGAAGAAGAGAAGTGGAATAAAAAGGACAGAAAGAATGAGGAAGACGAAGAGAGACACGGAGGGAAAAGGAAGAGAAAATGAAAGTATAAAAGGAGGAAGAAGAGAAGAAAAAACAGGAAGCTGGAGAGAGGAGAGGGAAGAGTGAGCTGGAGGAACATGAATGGATCAGATGGAGAAGGAGATGGAGCAGACAGGATGGTGTAGAGCTCCACCTGGTGGCCATGAGGCAGAAGAGCAGCTGTATTCAGACTCTCCGACTGCTTTTACAACAAAGATAAGGAGTAAAAGACATGAAACCTGATGGATCATCTGCTCGTTGACCTCAGATTAGACCTTCTGAGTGGGTATAAACGGTCCGATCACTCTGAATCTATTAGTTTTGCTGTGATATTTATCGTTCTTCCTTATTTTAATCAGTGAAATCAATGTTTCCTCTCTGGTTCAAAGGGTTTTGTTGAACCTGGGTGGTTCACGCTTCAGATGAGAAAACATCTACCAGCGATAAGAAAATATAAAGTGGGTATGACTCGAGTGTTTAATGATTAGAAAACATGTTCGTCAAGCAACAACGAGTACATTTCCTGCACTCTGAGTGAACTGTACTGACTGTACGACTCAGGAAAAGGATTTTTAAATTCCCTTTTGCAGTGAACTCAAACAGACAAACACGATGCTACGGGAACGGCATGCAAACTGAGGGAGCGGTGAAGAGGAGTCATTAGGAGGGAACCAGGAGCTCACACTCGGGGGTGAATTGATGCAGAGCTCAGCTGCTGCAGGTCGTGTTGTGATGTGTGGCTCGGTGTGGACGGAGGTGTGAAACCGGCCGTTAAAAGCTCATCGACACCTCGGTACGACTGCAGAGCTGCAGCCGGGAGAGCAGCAGGGGGACGGGTTCCCACACAGCAAACACCAGCGAACTGCAGGACTGTTACAGAGTCAAGACGATCATCTGCAATACATGAGTGAGAATATCTGGAGAAGAGAAGAGCTGGATGCTTTAGATAAAAGATGTTTAAAAGCTGGAGAGAATCATTCCAGCTTGTTATTCAGTCTCGCGATCGATCCTCGCCACTCGTCACGTCGAGTCCCGCAGCAACACCTCGGAGGCTGGCACACTTTGTCACACCTCCCCGACACAAGTGTGCACTTTGAAGAGGAACAACTGTCCAGCTCGGACACATGGAGTGTGAGATAAGTGTGCCGTCTGCGACATCGGCCTCCAGACTGAAGACATGAAGATATCTGTTTGTTCAGCTTCTTAAAATGTGAGGGTTTGCTGCTTTTCTTTGTCATTTATGACGTTAAAAGAAGAGTCTTTGGTTTCTAAAAGAAGAAATCTGAAGGCGTCACTTTGGTCTCTGAGAAACTGAAGAGCAATCGAATTAAATCCTCTGATGGCATCAAGGCTGAACTGAGACCAGTTTCCCTTCAGATGTCCTAACTCCCCAGACTTTCACCTCACAGCCTCCGGAGAGAAGTTTGAAAACAAGAAGATTTAAAGCCGATGTGTCCTTTGAAGAGGAACAACTGTCCAGCTCGGACACATGGAGTGTGAGAGAAGTGTGCCGTCTGCGACATCGGCCTCCAGACTAAAGACATGAAGATATCTGTTTGTTCAGCTTCTTAAATGTGAGGGTTTGCTGCTTTTCTCTGTCATTTATGACAGTAAATGAAGAGTCTTTGGTTTCTAAAAGAAGAAATCTGAAGGCGTCACTTTGGTCTCTGAGAAACTGAAGAGCAATCGAATTAAATCCTCTGATGGCATCAAGGCTGAACTGAGACCAGTTTCCCTTCCCAGACTTTCACCTCACAGCCTCCAGAGAGAAGTTTGAAAACAAGAAGATTTAAAGCCGATGTGTCCTTTGAAGAGCTTTTTCCCAGAGCTTCTCCTCTGACAGCTGGGACAGGAGGGTGAGGACGGTGGGGGTGAGGACGGTCGGGGGGGAGGACGGCGGGGGTGAGGAGGTGGGAGAAGTGTGCCTGGACTTTGAAGTGCTTCAGTCTGCCTGTTGTCCAGACAGGATACAGCCCGAGGGGTTTATAATGTGTGACGACGGGAAGCAAAGATCTTTACAATACAGCTCGGAGCAGAAGACCAGTCCTGGTTCCCGCATCGTCACAACACCTAACAGCACTTTGATTACGTGTGTTGATTTCACGGCATCTGCACATTAAATCTCGACCCGACGTTCATCACGAAACAAGTTATTTATCTTAAGAAAGTCCAGAAAATATGCAACCTCACACAAGACATGTGACTGAAGTGAATGAGCAGCAAACTGAGTCAGAAAAGGACATATCATGTCTCAGGACGGGCCGTGATTGGCTGTTAATCATTGCAACTCAACCTGTAACTGTCATACTCGCACATCACATGACTGCCTCCCCTCAGAAGAGAGAATAAGATGATCCCGGCGTCAGAGAGGAACGAGAGTGTCGACTCGGACCTCCACCTTCTCTGGTGGAAATCAATTTCCATCCAGCCTGAAGGTTTCTGTGTTCGGAGCGAGTGTTCAGCACAAAGTTCACACGTTCGTTACTTTCCCTGCTCGAGCATGAAGAAGTAAATCTGCTCGTATATCTGGTGAGAAAAGAGTCTAATGTTGCCGTCTTTAAATCATTGTTTGAGTGGCATCATTGTATAATAATCTTTGTCTCATTTAAGAAAAATGGAGCGTAAAATACTGTACAACAAATAAATTACAAATACATTTTCGGGCCAAGATATATTTCTAATCTGCTGCCACGTTATGAACCATCCAGACCTCTGAGGTCTTCAGGTCCAGGTCTGCTTTTAGTCCCTAAAGTCAGAACTAAACATGGAGAAGCAGCGTTCAGTTATTATGCGCCACGTATCTGGAATAAACTCCCTGAAAACTGCAGGTTTGCTCCACCTCTTGCTCTTTTAAATCAAGACTGAAGACCTTTCTGAAGCCATTTTAAAGCTTTTAACTGCACTGTGATTTTTATTTTCTTGTATCTTTTAAACCTTTTCTATTTTAGCCTACTTCCCCTTCTCTTAACTTGTTTTAATGTTTTGTTTCTTGATTTATTCTAACTTGTTTTTAAATGTTTTTTCTTTATATGCAGTTTTTAATGTCTTCTTATGATTCTGTGAAGCACTTTGAGTTGCCTTGTGTATGAATTGTGCTATACAAATAAACTTGCCTTACAAGCAGTGAGTGCTTCACATAAACTGCAGCAGTGCTACCATCTGGTGGCAGAAACTGGTATAGCAGCCCTACACTGTGATCTGTCATCAGAAGACAGCAGGAAAACTTGTAGGAAACGTCAACGGTTTCAACACACACACAGGTTCTGATGTGTTCTGATACTAGACTATTACTGAGCCTACTTCTTCACAGAGATGATGGAGGAGACTCTGGGTTCAGAGAGCTGCTGTGGACGACAGCAGAGTAGTGTTGCTTTCGTCAACGAAAATTATGACTAAATATCGTCGTCAACAAACCTTTATCACCTGAGGAAAACGAGACGAAACGCAACGAAAACGCTGGTCATGTGACGATAATGATAATTGAATATATAATGCAATATTGTAGACGAATAAAAACGAGACTAAATGTGGTTTAAACTATACTAAAATGTGTCTTCATTTTCGTTGACCAAAACGAGACGAGACGAAATGTTATAACAAAAATCCTTAACCCTCTGGGGTCGAAGGACGCACCGGACGCACCGTGTTTAGTGTGTTGTGTAGTCGTTTTTTTGTTTTGTGTGTCAGAACAATGAGGAGACTGTTGAACGAGGAGCAGCAGTGCAGCTCCTCATTGAGCTGTGAGGACCTGAGGGAGGCCTGAGCCTGAGGCATTGCCTGCATTTAAATGTAAATAGTTACATATAACTTTGTAAATTTCAAAAACTTATGTACAAAATAAGCAAACAACAAATTAAATTTGCATTCTAAGTAATAAAAATGGTTCGTTAAACATATTTGTGGTTTTCACAGTAAAAAATCTACTTTTCCTGCTGATTTTATGATTTTTGTGTGATTTTAGGTCCACTGTGTTAATACAGTATGTCAAAATTAAAAAATAACTGTACAGTCACATAAGTGAGGTTGTGCTGAGAAAAATGACACCAAACAAGGCAAAGTAAACAGTTTGTTGGAGAGAAAGAGTGTAAAGTGGGTTCTTAGTTAAAATAAATATGTTGTAAATTCAAATCAGAGCATCTTCTGTGTCTGGAACGGATGTATTGTTGAGTCTATAAGGTAGCAATAATATAATAATAAGATAACCTTGTTTGAATTGTAAAATGGGTTTGGCTAAATACAATCTTTGACTAAAACTAGACTAAAATGCTCAGACTTTTAGTCGACTGAAACTTGACACGACTAAAAGGAGTCTGAACGTGACTAAAACTAATAAAAACTAAAACGACAGCTTGACACAAAGACTAGACTAAAACTAAAAGTCAAACAGGCCGCCAAAAACAACACTACAGCAGAGGAGATGGCTGGAGGTCGTTACAGCTGCCTGACCCGTCTGCAACTGAGGCAGATATCCAGCATGCTCCAACCGTCCTTCACAGGAGCTGCTACAGAGAAAATCCTGAATCTGGAAGCTGGACAACATGGCCGAGACCACACACACACACACACACACACTCCTGGCTGCATCCTTTGAACTACGTTTCCCAGACTAGCAGCTCATAAACAGCTCCGACACATGTTGCCGTCCCGTTCAGCACGAGAAGACGAGGAAGAGTCCGAGGACGAGGAGGAGGCGAGATAAGTGTGCCGTTTGAAGGCGCTGACGAGCGGCACAAGACGGCTGCAGCGCCGACGTGAGAAGTGTGTCGTCTGATGGGAGCTGGACGCTCCCGACAGGAAGTCCGGGCGAGATAAGTGTGCTCTTTGAAAGGACGGGAGCGAGGCGGAGACAAAAGACAGCTCCAGCTTTCCCACATCGCATCACAGCTGCTTTTGGGAAATTGAGAATTAGGATCACGCAAAGATTTACCCACATATGACTGTAGGATTATGAGGGTCATGATGTTTCTCCTGCTGGTTATCAAGGGTCAAAATGTGGGTTCTTGTGCTCATGAAGATAAAGAGACTCTCAATTTATCAACTGCCCAAAGGACATGAAAATTAAAAGGACAGCTGAATACTTGCTAAAAAATGGCCATGACGTCACTGGAGGCTCCAGTTTGAGCTCAATCTTCTGAGTAAAGAAAATAAGAATCGCTTCTCTCTGGACGACTCTTCTTTCCCGGGCTGACGGCTTCAAAGTTCTTGTGCTCATGAAGATAAAGAGACTCTCATTTCATCTACCAACAGCCCAAAGAGTTTTGAAGGACACTATTTGAACCTGGATATGAAAGTTAAAAGGACAGCTGAATACTTGTCTTGGTAAATAAAAGGTCAATCTTCTGAGTAAAGAAAATAAGAATCGCTTCTCTCTGGACGACTCTTCTTTCCCGGGCTGACGGCTTCAAAGTCATCATGACAAAGACCACTTAGCAGGAAGCCGTCCCGACACGTTTGGCTCTCTGGTAGCAACAAAAGGACGCTAATGTGAGAGAAGTGTGCCCTTTGAAGTGGCTCGTCTTCCCACAGCGACGCCTCCGACAGCAGATCCTGTCTGAGAGCCTCAAGATCTGATCTGAATATAGGAATCGTTGAGAAAAACTGAACAATTTGATGCAATTTGGACGATTAGTTTTCATAATGATGAGTTCTTGACTTCTTTAGGACCTCCTGAAGAAGTCTGATGATGCAGAAGCAGCAGTTTTGCTATAAGTGTTAATGTGACTCACACAAACACAAGTACAGTAAGAATGTCATCCTCAAAATAATCGATGTCGCTCCCCGTTCGCTGGTCGTGCAGCTTAAAAATTATTATTTCTTTATGGTCCACACGGAGGCCGAAGCCCAGATGTGTTGAAACTACAAATCACACGATGCATTTCACTGTCCCCAGGTGTATTTTAGCAAATCAAGACGCATTTCTTCAGTCAAATGTCTTGAAAACAACCACATCATCCTAAACACGCTCGAAATAAAACCACAGCAGATGAATAAAGTCGGTCCTTTTACACATTTTGCTTCCGGTATTCAGAACCAGTGTCGAGATCTCGGATCTAACTGCTGATGACTTCAGCCTCTCCAACCTTGTGATTTATTTCTTCAGTCCAACACTTGCCTGTGAATATTCTCATTCATCCAGGTCATAGTTATCTCAAAGAAATTGAATCGAATGCAACTGGATTTGGTTTTTGTCTTGAAGACGTTTCACCTCTCATCCAAGAGGCTTCATCATCGATGAAGCCTCTTGGATGAGAGGTGAAACATCTTCAAGACAAAAACCAAATCCAGTTGCATTCGATATTCGATATTTTTGTGTCTTTTATTGACACTGAATTGTTCCATTATTGATTGTAATATTGAAATTGTACTTAACAAAAGTTTGGAAGCTCTTCAGATGTGACAAACTTTACAAAACTAAGACAAAGTTGGGTTACAATTATATAAAACGGGGGAAAAAACACAAGTCCTCAACTGCAATTAACAAATATTTGACATGTTTTCTTGATTAATTGATTAATGTTGTTACCAGGTAGCTTCCTGTTGACTAATTGATTCATAGACTATTTAGATCTAGTCTTTATTAGTGCTGTTTAAACTCTACAAAACTCTCTTTCATAAGTCTCAGATGTTTAGAGCTGCAGCGTTTAATTGATTAGTTTGTAAGTTGTCAAATACTAAAAGTGTCTAACTATTGATAACTGATAAATCAGTTTGAATCAGTTGTTTTAATGATTCCAGCTTCTTAAATGTGAATATTTTCTGGTGTCTTTCCTCCTCTATGACGGTAAACTGAATGTCTTTTGGTTGAGGATGTAATCTTGGGCTTTCGAAATTGCTGAGCTACATTTTTTTTCATGGTATTCATTGGTTTTTGTCTTGAAGACGTTTCACCTCTCATCCAAGAGGCTTCATCGATGATGAATGATGAATCTTCAAGACAAAAACCAAATCCAGTTGCATTCGATTCAATTTCCTTGAGATACGTAAAGACACTTCCGTTGACTCCAGAGACAGCAGGCTAAGGTCCTTACAGTAGCGCTGCTGTGTGCTTCATGAGGAAGTGGCGGTCATTAGCATGTGGAGGGAGGTGGGATAATTGGGCTCTTTGATGTTCCTGCCTTCCCCAACCTCGCAGCTCAGACGGACCTGATGTCTCAGCTACCTGTCGAGTGTGCTGCTGTATCACAACGAGCAAAAGGAGGCCGGCGGAGGTGACGTAAGTGTGCTCCTTCCTTTCCCACGCAGACGCCTCCGACAGACGGACACACGCCGCCGCCGCCGCCTGTGATGTGTGTCCTTTACAACAGGAAGAGGATCTGCTACCTGTGAGGCGAGCGAAACGCCACCACACATCAAATGGGAAGAAGAAGGCGGCTGAGATTCACGTGAGGGCGCCGAAGTGTGCCGACGCAAACCGGCACATCAGAGACCGAACAGACGGATCAATGTGTCCTCACGGTGTGGACACAAGCTTTTAGAACCACCATCACCTTAAAACACAGTCAGACAGGTGACGTGTGCAGAACCACACCTGCAGGGATGATGTGTGTGTGTGTGTGTGTGAGACAGTAAAACTCACCATGTTTCCTTGTTCGTCCACTGAATTCGTGCCTAAAACAGAAAGAAACACAAACGTTGATCAGCTGTGTGGAAACAAACATCTTCATTGTTTCTCACTGAGCTTGTTGGTTGGACAGCGGAGAGCTAAAGGAAAGAGCTCGGTACAGAACTTTTACGGTACCAATCAAAACGTCTCCACTGGACCGAATATCAGACACTGAAGTTCTGACAGCTGTCATCAAATGTCTCGACTCTCTTTGGCTCCTCATTTAATTCAAAATACAACTGACGATTACTTCCATCGCATTAATTGATTAGTTGTTTTCGGTCTATAAAATGTCAGAAAATGGTAAAAAAAATGTAGCTCAGCAATTTCGAAAGCCCAAGATTACATCCTCAACCAAAAGACATTCAGTTTATTGTCATAGAGGAGAAAAGACACCAGAAAATATTCACATTTAAGAAGCTGGAATCATTAAAACAACTGATTCATCAATTATCAATAATTAGACAATTCTAGGTTTTGACAACTTACAAACTAATCAATTAAACGCTGCAGCTCTAAACAGCTGAGACTTCTGAAAGAGAGTTTTGTAAAGTTTAAACAGCACTAATAAAGACGAGATCTAATTAGTCAACAGGAAGCAAACTAGCAACAACATTAATCATTTAATCAAGAAAACATGTCAAATATTTGTTAATTGCAGTTGAGGACTTGTGTTTTTTCTCTGTTTTATATAACTGTAACCCAACTTTGTCTTAGTTTTGTAAAGTTTGTCACATCTGAAGAGCTTCCAAACTTTTGTTAAGTACAATTTCAATATTACAATTTTACAATAGTCAATAGCTTAATCAATAATGAAACAATTCAGTCTCAATAAAGACACAAAAATATGAGTCATACTTACAAGAGAGAAAAAAGGACAAAACATAAGACACTGAAATCTCCAAAAGCATCTTTTCAGCCTTTTCTACACACGAGTTTCTTTAGTGTTTCCTCAGTTTTTTCACTGTATCCACAGCAGCATGAACACTTGCACCTGCAGTTATCTGCATGTCACCCAAATCTAAAGTATTTCACAAACCTATCTGCAGGGAAACCACACACAAACATGTGGACATGAATAGTTTCCAGCACTCGTCAGGTTATAATCCAAAATCTTCCTTCTTCCAAAGGGTTAATCCACACGGCAGAAATGTGATTAAATTCCACGTTATAAAGAGCAGATTCTGATCCGGTTCTTATTATTATTCCACAACACGGGTGAGATGAGGAAACAGTGGAAGGGATAGTTAAAAAGATGGTAAATCTCCGACAGATCCCAAAGTAGTTCCTGAAATAATAAAGATGAAATATTTCCGTCTCGTTTGCGCTCCATCCGTCCGTCCTGCCATCGCTCGCTCCTCTGCAGACCCAGCGGCTGCCAACGAGGACGGAAACAAACCAACTTCAAATAAAAGAGTAAAAATCCAAGCGTGACTTCATACCAGAATAAAAATTAAAACTTCAGGGCCTGACGATCGAAAAGACAGAAGCAGCAGCAGCTTCCTGAAGGCAGCAGATGAAGCTGACAGACCACTCGGCCTCTGTTCAGTTTGTCTTCACGGACGACAACACTTCCTCTGAGCTCCTGGGAGAATCTGCTCACTGACTGACTTGTTGTTTTGAGAAGAAAATTTCCAAAAAGTCTTCGTCTTCGCTTAAAACCCAAACTCCCAAAACCTCAGATACCAGCTCTTCTTCCTCGCAGGAAGTTAAAACTGAAATCTCTTTCCTCTTCTGCTTCTCTTGTCACTGACTGAAAACTCTTCCAGCTCTTTCAGACTTCACTCCTGACTCACGTGAGTATTTTCTACCTGACAAACTGAAGATTTAAGCCTCTTCATGGCTCTCAGTCCGACTCATCTCTGCTGCTCACCTCGACTGACAGCTGCTGGCTCCACCCACATGTGGGCCGTCCCTCTAAACAGGAAGCTGGGGGCGATAAACCAATCACACCCGGCGTTTACAACAGCGTCTTCCCCTCAGTGATGGAGAGGGAGCTGCTGATCGGATCGGCTCGGTCACACAGACTTTTATTTTCTCAATTAATTGACTTTGGACAGATTACAGATTATTCAGCAGAAACACAAACATTCCTCTGGTTGCAGCTTCGTGTCTCAGTAAACTGAATCTTGTGGTTCTGGACGGTTGGTCGGACTAAACAAGACAAATGAAAACATCACTTTGGGCTCTGAGAACTTTAGTAGTTCAAATAATTATTCGACTAACTGAGAAAATCAACAGCTGATTCTTTAATCATGAATATAAGTATTAAAAAAAAGGTAAGACAAAGAAAAACTGTCAGTACCTAAAACTGAAAAGCTGAGAAGCTCTTTTAAAAATGACGCTATAATTATTATATAGCCGATTACATTTTTATTGATTATCTAACTGATTAAGCAACTGATGATTTAAACTCTGAACTTCGCGATCAAAGCCTCAAATATTGATGCTTAAACTTTACAGAACACTAAATCCAAATTATTCTGGACGATCCACAGCAGAACCGGCACTCAAGAACATATAATCATGATTTAAGTTTGTGTTCATTAACATTTACCCTTTAAAATAACCTGTTTTAAGATCTGTTCCAGATTAAAGTAAGCGGTGAGAGTGCAGCAAGTCTCTGAGAGATGTTTCTTCACTCCAACCACGAGGCTCCAGAGGTGAATTACAGAGCTGAATGGACAGACAGATAAACTGAGAGCGTGATGTTCGGTGTTCCAGCTGACCTGCAGTGACTCCTCTGTTATTCACTGTCTCACAATCTGCATGTTTCCCATCAAGAGTCTTTAAACAAACCGAGTCTGTCTGAGATCAGAACACCTGAATATTTCGTCTTCCTGATGAGCTGCTGTAGATTAAATGTTTCGCCACTCACCGAATACGTAGACCATGCCGACCGCCCCGCCGAGTCCCATCAGCCCCGCCAGTCGCAGCACGATCTTCTTGGCGTAGGCCTTGTTCTCCTTGTCCTTCTGCTTCTTGTCGTCCTTCTGCTCTCCCTCCCTCTCACCTTCACCTCCCTCAGGAGGAGGCTGGCCCTGGATGAAGAGGAACATTCGACCGTCGTTAATGACGTTATTGTGAACTGCTGGTTGATTATTACCTGATTATTGTGATGTCATGACCTTATCAATGATAGTAGGGCTGTGACTAGAGATTAAATTAAATATTAACCTCCCATCTATTTGAGACCCAGTTAACCGTCAGAAGTCTGCATATTAAAATACCATGATTGCTTGTAACCACTGAATATCAAACATGAGAGGAAGGGAGTCACAATAATAAAAAAGTATTTCTCTAAACCTGAGAAAACAAACACAGAGAGGTGAAGAACAGTGTGAGCTTCAGTGCAAGCTGATCAAAACTCTACCAGCACATCACAGGTTATTTCAGTCCGTGCTATTTATAGATCATCAAAGATATTCAGACACTGAACAACATCATCGTTTTAAAGAACAACAAACAGTACAACCTCTGACTTTTCATGACATTCTTTAGCAAATAGAATATTTTGTGGTTAATGCATAAAAAGTTTAACCTCCATGTGATTACAAGCTACAAGGTTTGACTCAGTGGGGAGATTTCCACCTGTTTTTGTGGCGAGCTAAGCAGGTAGGCTGTTTTTAAACCAAACCATGATGTTATTCTCACTCCTAAATACCACTTAGTAGTTTTTCTGAGCCTAAACCTAAGAGAAAAATACAAAATGTACCGTGATTTTTCAGAAACATTCTTGCCTAACATTTATTCTGGTGATTGGGATGTTTATTCTAATAAATTTAAATCAAAATCCTCTTAGGTTTATATGTTGGACAGCTCTTTAACACCATGTTCCTGCCAGTCTTTCCTGATGGAGCTCTTTGTGTGGCTCATTTTTTTATGATTGTGAAACAGAGAAATATCTGGGTCAGTGGTGCTGTCAGGTTTTTCCATTCAGCGTCAGTGTGTCAGATAGTGAGGAGTGTTTTGTCTCACTGCTGTGTGTTAGCAGCACGTCAGACACACATGGTGTGTGTGTGCTACAGATTTGGGTTTCAGTGAGGTGGATCTGAACGTGAGGAGGAGGAGGAGGAGGAGGAGGAGGGGGTCTGTCCTGACCTTCAAACCAAACAAACCTTGGCTGCTAACACGGTTTATCTAACAGCTCCCACAGATAACATGGAGCTCGGCCGGACGCGGTTAGTTTGGTGTGTGTGTCTGTGAGGAGCTGATACAACCTCAACATTACAGAGAGCCACACAGACATGACACAGGTTACAACAGCAGGGCTGATGCTAGCCACATGCTAACTGTCACAGCTAGCCATGATAAGAAACCACACACGAATTAAAACATATTTCAGTCAGGAAATGCAGCGACTGAGCTCAGGTAACGGCTGTCAGACAGGTGTGTCTCTGACATGTGTCACAGAGAGACATCCAACCTGTCAGTCCAGTAAAAACGCATGCTAATATTAGCTAGCTAGCCTGTTAGCTAAGCTAATCCCAGGTTCATTCATTCAGCAGAATGCGGGACATGCGCAGTAAGGAGCAAAAATCTGACATTTATGAAGTTGGCATTTGTCGTGAAACAATAAACATTTAACACAGTCCTCCTCTGTCCGTCCGTCAGCTTAACGTGAAGATGTTAGCTAGCTTTCAGGACAACCGGAGGGGGGAATGTCACAGAAGCGGCTCCGATTTGATTCACACGGGCAACTCGTGTGGGCGGGGTTAACGTCCAAACCTCGAGCTGCAGTGTGTTTGCTCTCCCCGCCAACATCCCAGGCTGCTCATACGCGACACAAATCGAGCGCACACAAGCAGGCTAGCTTCCTCACCTGACTCTGCTGCTGCTGCTGGAGCCTCTCCTGGAGGATAGCCTGAGCCAGCCCGCCCGTCGCGCTGCCTGTCCCGGCCGGCGGCTTGTCCGTGGAGAGCGTCCGGACGATGTCCACCACGGCCGGGGAGGAGGCGCCCGCCGCCCCGCTCCTGAGCCGCAGCAGGCCCCGGCTCGCCCGCACACACATGGGGAACACAGACGTAGCCGACATGTTGGATAGCAGCTCAAGCTGCCGGCGCACGTATGTGAAAAGGACAAAGGCAGCCGATTGGCTGGAGCCGGTTTGAGTGGCAGGCGGGAGGAGCGCTGAGAGCAGCGAGAGGCCACATGGAGAGGGTGGGGGGCGGGGCGTAGAGCGTCTGGTCCAATCAGAGGCAAGAGTGAGTCTGACCTTCGGTTGCGACAGAAAACTGCCATGATGGTTGATGGCAAAGTGCCCAAAGTCTGCTCAATTATATCACCTGTATGAAAAAACACGTCAGAAACACATCCGCAAACAACTTTATTATATCAGGACAGGAAATGTAAATAAAAACCTGAACTCAGCCTGAACAGAATCTGTTTCTGACACGATGACAGGTTTATCTGACAGGTATTATACAAGCAGTTTGACTGTCAACATACAATTCCTAAAGAAAATACATATTGACATAAAGTGAAGATGAAGCTTACAGGTTACAGTGCTGTAATAACAATAATAATAATGATAATAATAATAATACCATGTGAGTGATCTGCATACATGAGCTGAAATATTACATCATCCACAATTAATTTATTCCAGCACTCTTTGCACTTTAAAGAATGTTGCCTATATTCTGGCACATAACTCGGTGAGACCCATTTTCCACCAGCACAAATAAAGATTTTTCATTATTCAATGTTTTTTGGTTATGACCTGTCAGTTATACATTTCCTTTACTCTTGAACACATTGTGTGAAAGCAGCCACATTCAGATGACTCGTTCATACAAACTTGAACTGATTTAATGGCATTTTCTCTGAAATCACAATCTTAATTCTATGGACATTTTGCAATTTGTTGTCACCAAAGTCTAAACTGCACCCTCTGCATGGAACAATCCAGAGTGATCTCATTGAGCCACTGAACTATTCTCAGTCTTTGTGTTCATTTGTGTGTGTTTCTCTGAATTTTACTGTTGTAACTCTGTGTTGCTGCCATTCCTGGCCAGGTTGTAAAAGAGATCCATCCTCTCAACGGGATTAACCTTGTTAAATAAAGGCTAAATTAAAGTATCAAAAGCCAAACATCACATGATATAGGTACCTTTTTTTTTCAAGCCAGTATTATTGACTGCAAAGGTGGAAAATAGTGTTCAGTCTATCTTAAATATACTAAAGTCCCGCTACTCCAAGTTATTTAATACAATGAACAAAAATGAAAAAATAAGGGTTAAAGTTCAGTCTTTAAACATTGAGCATGTCATTTATCGACGCCTGTGGCTTTGTGCTCTTTTTATGTATTTCTTTAAACGTTCTTCTCACTAACACCACATCATGTTTACACTGTTTATATGCCTCAACATAAGGTGAAATTAAAATGCCTTTCATTTTGTAAGGTTGTCTTTTTATTGGTTCAACAACAAACTCTCACTATAGGATCACACCAGCCTGTCAACATGTTCAAGTTCTCACCCACGACCCCTCGATAGTCATTACCACATCGTCACATGAGAACACAGCCGTCTTTGAACTATGACCTTACACCTGTGAAGTTTAGTGACTTCACCTTACATGATTGTGTCGTTATGGTGCTGACAAAAATCTGTCCACAGAAAGACAGATGGAC
The DNA here is from genome assembly GCA_039737535.1 of Lagodon rhomboides. Lineage (NCBI taxonomy): Eukaryota > Metazoa > Chordata > Actinopteri > Spariformes > Sparidae > Lagodon > Lagodon rhomboides. Next base: position 1,583,451 of record CM077787.1, read on the forward strand.
ATATAAACTCATGGCAAAATACTTAAACACTGTTTGAGTTATGTGAAAATGTTTACAAAGACTTTCCACAGATTAATTAAGCGGTAGACTCCTAAATAAAGATGGTACAGTTTGGATACAGTTGTAGGCTGCATACATTTGCAGTCTTCTTTTTTTTAAAAAATCTCCTTAAAGTCGCTGAGGATGAATTTGATCTCCTGAAATCATCTTGTCTGTGCTCTCATCAGACCGGTTCGACCGGTTCAGTTCAGTTTTCCAAGCAGACTGCACACATGGAAAAATCAGAAAGGATAAGCAGCATCTCATCGACGATTATGGATATAACTTTTCTTCAGACCGATGGATCCTCCTGTCTCAAGCAGACATCTTCGGGACACAAATGACCTGCTGGAATGACGGACATTCACAGGCCTAACTCAGGTAATCCTTACTCTGTTTAATTTGGGGAAATCCTCTTTATTATGACAGTCTCTTTACCTCAATGATATTTAGTTCTTTTTGATTATAATGCCCTAATTCATGTAATCCTCAATCCAAAAACAGACACTTAATGGTTAATGGTGCGTTTCTACTTTTACTTACAGGTGTGGCGGCATGTTCCAGCTCGAAAAGGTACAGTCAGCTGTTGAGATTACAGTTAACTGTGTTAGCATTGTTTCACACAGGAGTGTTTATTATGGTTGGATTTAGTGGGACAGCAGGTTAAAACAGTATAAGGCTTCAATTCATAGTCAAAACTGTTATTTTTCCTCTCTTTATCATCTTTGGGACACAAATGACCTGCTGGAATGACGGACATTCACAGGCCTAACTCAGGTAAGCCTTACTCTGTTTAATTTGGGGAAATCCTCTTTATTATTAAAGTCTCTTTACCTCAATGATATTTAGTTCTTTTTTAGTATAATGCCCTAATTCATGTAATCCTCAATCCAAAAACAGACACTTAATGGTTAATGGTGCGTTTCTACTTTTACTTACAGGTGTGGCGGCATGTTCCAGCTCGAAAAGGTACAGTCAGCTGTTGAGATTACAGTTAACTGTGTTAGCATTGTTTCACACATGAGTGTTTATTATGGTTGGATTTAGTGGGACAGCAGGTTAAAACAGTATAAGGCTTCAATTCATAGTCAAAACTGTTATTTTTCCTCTCTTTATCAGCACCCAGCACAAGAGACCAGACTCCCCTGAACCCAGTTGTGTCCTTGAAGAGTGACCTTTCTATGCGTCATCCTGCTGCTTTCAAAGATGGACGGCTCTACTGATGAAAAGTAAGGATTTGAAACTGAGCGTCAATTACCGAGAGGCACTGCTTCTCATAATCGAGGCTACAGCAAGGTGTGGTCTGGTTTTGCCGGTTGTTTTTCTGCCTCTCTGTAAATGGCTGGCATCCAGAAGTGACAGCTGCCTCTCATCTTCTTGATATCAACAAGATCTGTTGTTTGTCTGTGCCTTCCAAACAACTAATTTTCTGATCTGACAGCCTTGTTGACAAGAATATTTATTTTGGTCCATTCCAATTGAAACATTGAAAGTGTTGGAAAGCAGTTTTTTAAACTTTCTGCGACTTAGGGAAGGCAGAAACAAGCTGTTAAGACAACACTAACTAAGCAGTGTTTGTGACCAGTTTATTTTTGGACAAAATGCTCTGAGCAGTTTAAAATTTGGGAACAGAACTGGATCCATGGTGGTGGAAAATATCTCACTGTTGCCCCTTGTCCACCAACATTGAACTGGGTCCATTCCGGTTCAAGCTCCTTATCTTGAATCATTCAGAGCATTTCAGATGAAAAAAAAAAAAAAAAAGGTTGATGGTGCAATCTTGATCACAATGGTTTTGCTCACAACTGGAGGAAAAGTGGACTTGCTCGATTCACAAGCACCAAGATTTTGAGAATCTTGAACAGAATTGGTTCAAGTATGTGGTGGTGAGTAACTAGATCATGATTATGGCAATAAACTTCTTGTGGTATGGTTAAGGTTAGGCTAATAAAAACCAGGTTGGTTAAAGAATGTGGTTATGATAATCATACTTGATAGAATGATCTTCTGCTTTAAAGTACGATGAGCTATATTCATCCTGTAGTTATATTTTTCTGTTGTTCCCGCTACAATGCTGTTGTTTTTCTGGTGAGGACAGCCTTTCTTTTTAATGCAATCATTACTGTTTTGTCCATCCTGTGGTACTTTTAGGATCCAGCAGGAGAGGCCAGAGTCCCCTGAACCCAGCTGTGTGTCCATGAAGAGTGACCACTCGATGGACCATCCTATTGCCTTCAAAGATGGACACGACTCTACCGAACCCAGCTGTGTGTCCATGAAGAGTGACCACTCGATGGGCCATCCTATTGCTTTCAAAGATGGACACGACTCTACCGAACCCAGCTGTGTGTCCATGAAGAGTGACCGCTCGATGCGCCATCCTATTGCCTTCAAAGATGGACACGACTCTACCGAACCCAGCTGTGTGTCCATGAAGAGTGACCGCTCGATGCGCCATCCTATTGCCTTCAAAGATGGACACGACTCTTCCGAACCCAGCTGTGTGTCCATGAAGAGTGACCGCTCGATGCGCCATCCTATTGCCTTCAAAGATGGACACAACTCTTCCGAACCCAGCTGTGTGTCCGTGAAGAGTGACCATCCACAGTCTAATTGCCTCCCATTAAAAGCCAGGTGCCCTCCTTCTGGACAAGGGTAATGAGTCCAGACTCTCCGTCATGACAAATAGAATTTGTGTTTGAAACTCAGTTGATTCATTTTCATAGTAACATGCAGTCATGAAAGTGGTACTTACACACATTTTACCTCCTTCTTCCTCAGCTTGACTACAATTTAACTACCCTTATGTGAGTTAATCGTTACACATTATGTGTCATATTTCCTCCACAGAGACCCTCAGAAAAAGTCTGATGTTGCCAGTGTTGAATCTGCCAAGAAGAATCAACCAGACCTGAACTCCATATTCATAGTATGCACATTTACAGCTCTTCTAAAATCAACATAAAACAACCATGCTGGTTTAAATCTGCATGCAACACTGGTTAAAGCAGTATGGGTCGTCCTCAACTCATGCAGTCTTTCGTGGATATGTGATTTTCTACTTTGGTGTCAAAATTTAAATGTGTGTAATTTTCTGTTTCAGTTGCTTGAGAAGAACATTGCTGCCTTTGTGACAAATGAGCTGAACAGGATTAAAAGGATTCTGAGTCCAGATTACCCAGACTGTTTAGAAGTGGAGGAGGAGGAGGTTGGAGACAGTATGGGTAAAAAGCAGAGGAGGAGCAGCAGAGAAGCGTTTTTGAAGATCACTCTGCACTCTCTGAGGGCAATGAAACAGGAGGAACTGGCCGATTCTCTGCAGAGCAGTAAGACACTTTAGTTTGCTGAAACAGGATAACAGGGGTTCATTTCTACAACCTCCTATTAATGTGTTCTGAAAAACTTGCAGTGACAGCCAGAAATTTGTCAAATATGGCTTTGATATGGCTAAGCAACCATACTTGACTACAGACTCAATTTGACCTGCCCAAGAAAAAAGTCACATGTCTGTTTATTTCATGGTAACAGTAGAGAAACTTCAGAGCATCTACAGGAAGTGCTTGAATAAGTTCGATCCATTGAGGCCCCACCTCACAACCGACGGGACTCAAAGGATCCACTAACACTCTGGTGCCAGACACCAGAGGACACCCTCAGAAGTGTCAAGGCCTCGATGGTCAGAGCCTGGTCCGATCACCAGTGGAGCCTCCATGGGTCGGACTTGTTCCATCATGTCCCACAGATGCTTGATCAAATTGGGATTTGGGGAATGTGGAGGCCAGGTCACGCATTCAGCTGTTTGTCATGTTTCTTTGGCCTTTCCTGAACAGTTTTGGCGGTGTACCCGGGCACAATGCCTTGCACGAGGGGGCATTGCAATATAATGTGCTAATGAATAATATTGGGCTCATCTGATGACTTGCCCCCCCCAAAAAACGACTTGAGACCCAAATGCCTTTAGTCACTATGTGTTTATTTCATTGGGACAGTACAGAAATGTCACAGCATCAATGGGAAGTGTTGGAACAAGTCCGATTCATGGAGGCCCTACCGTGGATTGTGCTTGGCTCAGACCCGTTAAAGGAGTCCTGTGGTGTCTGGCAACAGGGCGCTAGATCCTTTGAGTGCTGTGGATAGTCAGGGGTGGCCTCCTTTCCCGGCACTTCCCACTGATACTCAATTGGATTGGGATCTAAGGAAGGGGAAAGATCTTTCAGGCCATGCCGACACCTTTATGTCTCTCCCATTTCTCTGGCGTTTCCTGAGCAGTGGTGCTACACCTGTGTTTGGGTGGGTGGCATGTGTCAAGTGGCGTCCACATTAATGCCAGGACCCAAAGTTTCCCTGCAGAACATTGCATTCTATGGAGATGATAAAAATATTAATTTCACCTGTTTGTCTTTTTAATGTTGTGGCTGATTGATGTAACTCTGCAATGCTAATGAACCACTAGTAACTGTTCAGTGATTTGGTCGATACTGTTCTGAATGTCAAGGATGAATGAACTTTAGAATCTATAAATTACTTTTGCCACCTGTACTGTAACATCCACCAACTGACGTTGTTGTTTCTTCGTTTAGAAACTCATGTCATCATCTGCCAGCGTGAACTCAAATCTAAACTGAAGAAGAAGTTCCGTTTTTTGTTCGAAGGGGTCGCTAAAGCAGGAAACCCAACCCTTCTGAATCAGATCTATACAGAGCTCTTCATCACGGAGGGAGGGACCGGAGAGGTCAATGATGAACATGAGGTCAGACAGATTGAAACAGCTTCCAGGAAAACAGCTACACCAGAAACAACAATCAAATGTGAGGACATCTTTAAAGCCTTGCCTGGAAATGATAAACCAATCAGAAGAGTGATGACAAAGGGAGTGGCTGGCATCGGGAAAACAATCTTAACACAGAAGTTCACTCTGGACTGGGCTGAAGACAAAGCCAACCAGGACATACAATTCACATTTCCATTCACTTTCAGAGAGTTGAATGTACTGAAAAGGAAGAAGTACAGCTTGATAAAGCTTCTTCATCACTTCTTCTCTGATACCAAAGAAGTAGGAAACTACAGCTTCAACAAGCCCCAGGTTGTGTTCATCTTTGATGGTCTGGACGAGTGCCGACTTCCTCTGGACTTCCATCATAATAAAATCCTGACTGATGTCACAAAGTCAACCTCACTAGATGTGCTTCTGACGAACCTCATCAGGGGGAAACTGCTTCCTTCTGCTCGCCTCTGGATAACCACACGACCTGCAGCAGCCAATCAGATCCCTCCTGAGTGTGTTGACATGGTGACAGAAGTCAGAGGGTTCACTGACCCACAGAAGGAGGAGTACTTCAGGAAGAGATTCAGAGACAAGAAGATGGCCAGCAGAGTCTTCGTCCACATTAAGACATCACGAAGCCTCCACATCATGTGCCACATCCCAGTCTTCTGCTGGATCACTGCTACAGTTCTGAAGCATGTGTTAAAGACCGGAGAAGGAGGAGAGCTGCCCAAGACCCTGACTGAGATGTACATCCACTTCCTGGTGGTTCAGTCTAAACTGAAGAATGTCAAGTATGATGGAGGAGCTGAGACAGATCCTCACTGGACTCCAGAGAGCAGGAAGATGATTGAGTCTCTGGGAAAACTGGCTTTTGAGCAGCTGCAGAAAGGAAACCTGATCTTCTATGAATCCGACCTGACAGAGTGTGGCATCGATATCAGAACCGCCTCAGTGTACTCAGGAGTGTTCACACAGATCTTTAAAGAGGAGAGAGGACTGTACCAGGACAAGGTGTTCTGCTTTGTCCATCTGAGCGTTCAGGAGTTCTTAGCTGCAGTTCACGTCCATCTAACATTTGTCAACCATGGCGTCAATCTGCTGCTCGAGGTGCAATCCAAATCCAAATGGTCTGAACTATTCAAGGATACATTTGCAAACCTCTATCAGAGTGCTGTGGACAAGGCCTTGCAGAGTTCAAATGGACACCTTGACCTCTTCCTCCGTTTCCTGCTTGGTCTTTCATTGGAAACCAACCAAGCTCTTCTTGAAGGTTTGCCAAAACGTAAAAGACGTAGCTCAGAGAACAACCAGAAAACAGTCCAGTACATCAAGAAGATGATCAGGAAGTATCATTCTCCAGAGAGAAGCATCAATCTCTTTCACTGCCTGAATGAGCTCAATGACCACTCTCTGCTGGAGGAGATCCAACAGTACCTGTCTTCAGGCCGTCCCTTCACAGATAAACTGTCTCCTGCTCAGTGGTCAGCCCTGATTTTCTTCTTACTGTCATCAGAAAAACACCTGAGCGTGTTTGACCTGAGGAAATTCTCTGCCTCAGAAGAAGGGTTTCTAAGGCTGCTACCAGTGATCAGATCCTCCAACAAATCTCTGTAAGATAAAATAATAATTATTGGGGGTGCATCGATTTATCAGCCACTCATTGGTATCAACCAATATTCACCTTGTGACTGCTATTGGGCTATCGGCAATTAAGGTGATGTTCACTAAAGGCGTCAGTACTAAAAAAAGTGACTTGACTGATAGCATTAAGTTGTGAATGAATTGCTAGTATCCATGCCTTTCTAGCTCCATCAAATAAATGGCAAATGGTATTGAAGACGGCATATTGGATATGTCCAGTGGCTCCTTTTTATGTAAAAGCCATCAACAAAAATTGATTACGTACGAGGGTCTTGAGGGTTGTCCTATTTCATAGGGGAGATTTCAATCACAACCACTTATGACTCCATTCCGAGGGGCAACAGGGCACTCGAAAACAAGGGGTGGGGGTAAAACAAGCACAGGACTTAACACAGGTTACCGCTGTCCATGTCCCGAGTGAAACCAAACTCATGACAAATATTAAGTTATGTTCGTACTCAATTTAAGTTCTATATGTAACGTACGTATTTTAACCAAAACCATGATGTTTTCCTAAACCTGATTAAATAGTTTAATAACCAAATACCAACGGTATGACAAAGGTGCGCTAACAACAAAGGTCAACAACAACAAAAAAAGATCAGCATCAGCTATCAGCCAAATTGTTATTTTAAACATCTGTATCAACCCATAAAATCCACAATCGGTGCATCCCTAATATATACATCAACACACGAATAGTGAAAGATTTAACATACTTAAATTCACAGTGAATGTGTTTTCTACCTCTTTTCCTTCAGGCTGAGTGACTGTAACCTGTCAGAGAGCAGCTTTGCAGTCCTGGCAACAGTTTTAAGCTCCCAATCCTGCAGTTTGACAGAGCTGGACCTGAGTAACAACAAGCTGCAGGATTCAGGAGTGAAGTTGCTCTGTGCTGGACTGGAGAGTCCAAACTGTAGACTGGAAACCCTATGGTTAGATAAAGCTATTGTGTTGTTTGCCTTTTGTTTAGCACAATCACTTGTATTTCTTCTCTAGAGCGAAGACTGGGTTACAATACAAACTGTACTGAACTCTGTCAGTCCTCCCTGTTATGTTGCTCTCTGGGAGTAAGTTTGTCTGGGCGGCTTCTCACCTGAAAGGATATTGTTTCATTTCACTTGTAGGTTGATTCAAACCAGTCTCACAGAGACATGCTGTCAGGAGCTCTCGTCAGTCCTCGCCTCCGGGTTCTCTACACTGAGAGACCTCTACCTGAGTAACAACAAGCTGCAGGATTCAGGAGTGAAGTTGCTCTGCGCTGGACTGGAAAGTCCAAACTGTAGACTGGAAACCCTATGGTTAGATAAAGTTATCGTGTTGTTTGCCTTTTGTTTTGCACAATCACTTGTATTCCTTCTCTAGAGCTAAGACTGGGTTACAATACAGACTGTACTGAACTCTGTTTGTCTTGGCGGCTTCTCACCTGAAAGGATATTGTTTCATTTCACTTGTAGGTTGATTCAAACCAGTCTCACAGAGACATGCTGTCAGGAGCTCTCGTCAGTCCTCGCCTCCGAGTTCTCTACACTGAGAGAACTCTACCTGAGTCACAACACACTGCTGGATTCAGGAGTGAAGCTGCTGTGTGTCGGATTGGGTAGTCCACACTGTAAAATGGAAGGTCTCGGGTATGATCAATTTAGATTTTTCCTCATATTAATGTCTAAACTGCCAAAAAAGTCTCTCATGAATATGTTTATCTGAGCATTCTTTGGAGCCCCTGACCTGAAGTTGTATTGTATAATGGATATTTTCATAACTCAGACAAATGTTAGATGATTGATCTCTTCACCTTTATAATAAATCACAGGAGGGAGGGGTACATTCAAACTTTACATTTTTTCATGTTGCAGCTTGATGTTTTTAGATTGAATTTTCAGTTTCATGTTGTGACCACCCTTTGCTTATGGTCTGGTATGGTTTAGGCACAGAAAACTTGGCTTATGATCAGGAAAAGGTTATGTTCAGACTTAAAATACCTGGTACCATAGCTGGAAATGTCCTGCCATCTCACTGAAAAGATTCAGTGGTTTCGGGCCAACAAATAATGAAATGCGATCCAACAGTGGTCTCGGACTGGGCGGCCTTCTTGCTGGTGACAGAACAAAAGATGCAAAATAATTTTCTTTCTTTCTTTTTTTCCTTCAGGCTGAGTGACTGCCGTTTGTCAGAGAGAAGCTGTGAATTTCTGGGTTCAGTTCTCAGCTCTGGATCCCCCAGTCTGAGAAAACTGGACCTGAGTATAAACAATCTGAAAGATTCTGGAGTGAAGCTAATCTCAGCTGGACTACAGAGTCCGCAATGTAAACTGGAAACACTCAGGTCAGGTTATGTAGTGTTATCACTACAATATTGCATGCTAGATTTCTCATGTTGGTTTGTTTATTCACTTTAATCCCTGATGAAAAATATTTAATTTGATTCCTTCAGGCTGAAGTTGTGTTGATCTGACAGAGAAAAGCTGTGGAGTTCTGGCTTCAGTTCTCAGCTTGAAGTCCTCTCGTCTGAGAGTGCTTGATACAAGCGACAACGACCTAATGGACTCAGGAGTGAAGCAGCTCGCTGCTGCACTAGGAAGTCCTGGCTGTCGACTGAAATCTCTCAGGTGACAGTTCCTGAAACTTAACAAGAATAAGAATAAAAACCTTAACTCTCTAACTACATATGCAGTCATGCTCCCCAAGACTGGTAAACACTGCTCTGCTCATAACTCACTGCTCACTGACAAAAACTAATTCTGACAACTGCTTTTATCTGACGTTGTCTGAATCATTTAAAAAAATAAACATTTAACTGCATTAACACGAGTAAAAAAGTCTCTGTTGGTTTCTTTGTAGCCTGTCAGGCTGTCGGGTAACAGAGGAAGGCTGTGATTCTCTGGCTTCAGCTCTGAGCTCCAACCCCTTCTATCTGAGAGAGCTGGACCTGAGCTACAACCACCCAGGAGAATCAGGAGTGAAGCTGCTTTCTGCTAAACTGAAGGATCCACTCTGCAGACTGGACACTCTCAGGTATGGAGGGCCTTGCTGTTATACATATTTGTCTGTCATGTTTGTAATATTCTCGCCACATATATAAGTTATTATTTAGCTCTCATTAGAAGGGGCAAGATATGGAAGACATCAATTTAATGCTCATGTTTCTATAATGAAATATATTATGATGTCTGACATTGTTTACCACTCGCTTCAGGGTGGACAATGGAGGAGCCCAGAGGCTCAAACCAGGTCTGAGGAAATGTAAGTATTTTATTTGTGTGACTTCTCATTGGAAAGCCACTGCTGAAACAGTGACATCATTCATTCAGACCTTGATCTGCTATTGATGATGTCGCATCATAAAGGATTTGGATTTAATAGAATAAATTATTACCTCTAGTGAATAATAACCAATTTTCCTAAAATATGGATATTTAGAAACATCTATTGATAGACGGGGGAAACAGATGTCAAGCCACTGCTCTTTCTTACTGATACAGCAACTACAAGATGTATGTCATCACAACAAGGTTTCCCCCAGAGTTTAGAGTGGAGGCATCCCACATCACCTGAAGCAAGGACAACATCTGCCAGTATCAAAGGGAAATTTAGCCACATATCACAGCAACTTTATTAATTGTGTCACTTGGTATTTTTCTCCATCAGATGCCTGCTATCTCACACTGGACCCAAATACAGCCCATATTGACCTCAATCTGTCTGCAGACAGGAGGAAGGTGACAGGGGCAATGCTTTCATTGCACCATGGTAATTTCACACGCCAAGTGCTGTGTGAAAGCAGCCTGACTGGTCTTTGTTACTGGGAGGTCGAGTGGAAAGGATGCGTGTCCATCGGGGTAACTTATAAAAGAGTCAGAGGAAATGGTGAGGGTGCCCAGTCCTGGTTCCTGGTCTGCTCTAGAGAAAGGTACACTGCCCTGCACAATGGCAAAGAAGCAGGGGGACGCAGTCTTCCCTTTGTCTCCAAAAGAGTCAGAGTGTTTGTCGATTTGCCTGCTGGCATCCTGTCCTTCTACGCACTGTTCTCTAACAGAGGGTTTCACCTCCACACCTTCCACTGCACATTCACTGAGCCTCTCTACCCGGCAATTAGGCTCTGGTTAAGTGCTCAGATGTTGGCGTGCTCAGCAACTTTGTGTGACCTGTAGGAAAGAGAGTGAACTCTGAGCTAACCAACAGCTGCTGACAAAAATAGTTCAAGATGTACAGAGCACGTAAAAACACTGTTAGCTGACAAATAAGCCAAAAAAATGGTGTACTCAAAAATATTTCATTTGTTTAACCTGGTACTATCATTATGGTGACTTTGGGTTTTGGAATGAGGCCACATCAGTGTAGCTATAAGAAAGATGAAGGGTCAAAAAAAATATGAGCCGTCAGGTGATGAAGCAGGTAGAAAGGAACGTAAAGTTTAAAGCATATTTGAAAGAGAAGATGAAGGCTGTTGGTAAAATTATTACCCAGTTATCATCCAAAGGTGTCCCAAAGTTGTACAAGCTGACCAATCAGAGCAGACTGGGTATTCAGGAGGAGGAGCCTTAAAGAGACAGGAGCTACAGCTGCAGATGTGTTTTTTGATGTATTTTAATGTTGCATTCTTTGTCTCAGTTGTAAAATGTTATTTAAACACAAGCAGCTGCAAAATAAGTGTTTTAAGACATTTCTGTTGGTGTTTTCAGTGATCACAGTTATTGTCCGCAGCCCTTTAAACTGAATATTAGTGAGCACAATCATAGTATTCACAGAATGAATGAATCACTTTAATGAACAAGACTTAAACATATTTTACTCCTGTAACATGTGATGAACAAGTGATCAACAGCCTGTTGGACATTAACAAATCCACGTTTCTTTTTTAAATTTGATGTTGTAGATTTGTTTTTGTTTTATAATATATGACATTTACTGAGATTGGTGATGGGAGGATTGATGGTCAAAGTGATTCTGTGGACTATCATGACTGTTTGTCCTGTTTGCGATCAATGACTCTTAATTTTGTGAAAGTGTGAAGGCTCTGCTATTAAAGTGCTGTCTGTGTGACCACACTGTGCATTGTGTTGACTGGTTTTGACTGTTAGTTTGATCTTCTAGTGATTATTTATTTGATTAATCACTTATACAGACATCACACTAACCTCCGGAGGACAGTTTAGAGTTACACACAGCTAGAAAACACAGATGCAAAACAGCTGTACAGACTGTGAAGGTGGAAACAGAAGCAATTTAATATTATATAGGTGTCAAAATATACAGTATTCTTACACAATGTGACCACCAGAGGGCAGTGTGCACTCATGGTGGAATCAATCAATAATAGATACATTACATGATTATAAACACTCTCATTGCAGTCACACACACACATTTGGTGCATCTGATGCATTAAAGCATTTATAATCATGTGTCCACACTGTCCTCCAGTGGCCACAGGGCAACACTTCAAAATAGACAAAGATGTTGTTCCACCCTTTGACCACCAGAGGGCAGCGTACACACATGAACACAAACACTTACATGGAAACCAACTGTACCAGGTGTGAAAGCAGCTTTTCTGTATTGATTAAATAAAAGCAAACAAGACAATGAATCCAAAAACTCAAAGAAAAAAAGAGTATATGATGTGTTTGTGTTTCTCACTCAACTATTAAACATGCAATCTACCAGATAGACCAGCAGCGTCTGACTATGACTCAGCAGAAGTCAACAGAAGTTTGGTCTCATAAAATATAATTTAACCCTTGAAGCTGCTCTGCTCAGCAGGTCTCAGCTTCAACTCTATTTTTTCTTCGTTACCTGAAAGGATTTTGTCACCAAGTCGAATATATTTTGTGTTGATTGTCTGGTAAATCCATTCTGTCATAATAATAATTAAAAAAACAATGTTGTCCCCAGAAACTTTGCACACAGATTCTGATGTGTCAATGTGATAAAATTTGTAATCGTATGTAGACGATAACATTAAGAACGACAAATGTAAAGCATCAACATCGTCCTAATCTTCATGGAGGACAGAACCTGAAAGTATCTCTTGATTAGTAATCAGATTTCCTGGTGTCTTCTTATAGTCAGTGGTAATTAACTTATTGGTAATTGAACAAAATATTTTCTCTGTTTGCAGGTGTGACACCAGCGTGAGGTGAGTTAAGGAGGGCTCAATAAAGGGAGACTGGGAATGGAGATGGAGGCGACGGGGCTGGTGGGAGGAGAGGAGAGGAGAGGAGATGAAAGCATAGCTGGCAGGTTTAGCTTCGAGGCCAAGCGAGCAGGAATACTGGGTGTTGATCCTGAGCCACAGAGAGGTGAAGGTAAATACACAAAAGAATCAGTCACCAGAATATAAACTAGGATGTAGAAAAACAATGATCAGAATCATGTTTCCAGGATGACACAAACACACACAAACATTTGGCGGCTGGCAAATATTCATGTCATTGACCTATTTTAAGCACAGTGACATGTGTCCTTCAGGTATGAGACTGAGAAATGTGCCATGGCAGACATGCGTACTAGGGAGATACACATTCACTGTTCTTTCATTTTCTGTTTGAGTTATGTGAAAATGTTTACGAAGACTTTCCACAGATTAATTAAGCGGTAGACTCCTAAATAAAGATGGTACAGTTTGGATACAGTTCTTAAAAATCTCTTTAAAGTCGCTGAGGATGAATTTGATCTCCTGAAGTCATCTTGCCTGTGCTCTCATCAGACCGGTTCGACCGGTTCAGTTCAGTGTTTCCAAGAAGACTGCACACACAGAAAAATCAGAAAGGATAAGCAGCATCTCATCGACGATTATGGATGTAACTTTTCTTCAGACCGATGGATCATCCTACTGAGATCACCGTGAAGCTCCTGTCTCAAGCAGACATCTTTGGGACACAAATGACCTGCTGGAATGACGGACATTCACAGGTCTAACTCAGGTAAGCCTTACTCTGTTTAATTTGGGGAAATCCTCTTTATTATTACAGTGTCTTTACCTCAATGACATTTTGTTCTTTTTTAGTATAATGCCCTAATTTATGTAATTCTCAATCCAAAAACAAAGACACTTAATGGTTTATGGTGCAGAAGCTAACACCAAGCTAACAACAACTTTATTTTTCTACTTTTACTTACAGCTTTGGCAGCATGTTCCAGCTGGAAAAGGTACAGCCAGCTGTTGAGATTACAGTTAACTGTGTTAGCATTGTTTCACACATGAGTGTTTATTATGGTTGGATTTAGTGGGACAGCAGGTTTAAACAGTATAAGGCTTCAATTCATAGTCAAAACTGTTATTTTTCCTCTCTTTATCAGCACCCAGCACAAGAGACCAGACTCCCCTGAACCCAGTTGTGTCCTTGAAGAGTGACCGTTCTATGCCTCATCCTGCTGCTTTCAAAGATGGACGGCTCTACTGATGAAAAGTAAGGATTTGAAACTGAGCGTCAATTACCGAAACACTGCTTCTCATAATCGAGGCTACAGCAAGGTGTGGTCTGGTTTTGCTGGTTGTTTTTCTGCCTCTCTGTAAATGGCTGGCATCCAGAAGTGACAGCTGCCTCTTATCTTTTTGATATCAACAAGATCTGTTGTTTGTCTGTGCCTTCCAAACAACTAATTTTCTGATCTGACAGCCTTGTCGACAAGACTAAACCTTACCATCAGACAGGAATATTTATCTTGGTCCATTCCAATTGAAACATTTAAAGTGTTGGAAAGCAGTTTTTTAAACTTTCTGCAACTTAGGGAAGGCAGAAACAAGCTGTTAAGACAACACTAACCTGTTGGCAAACAGTTGCGAACATCCAACAACAATAGCACCATTAGCATTCATTTGGAGCAGTGTTTGTGACCAGTTTATTTTTGGACAAAATGCTCTGAGCAGTTTAAAATTTGGGAACAGAACTGGATCCATGGTGGTGGAAAATATCTCACTGTTGCCCCTTGTCCACCAACATTGAACCGGGTCCATTCTGGTTCAAGCTCCTTATCTTGTATCATTTAGAGCAATTCAGCTGGAAAAAAAAATGGTTGATAGTGTCTTGATCACAATGGTTTTGCTCACAACTGGAGGAAAAGTGGACTTGCTCGATTCACAAGCACCAAGATTTCGAGAATCTTGAAGAGAGTTGGTTCAAGTATGTGGTGGTGAGTAAGTAGATCATGATTATGGCTATAAACTTCTTGTGATATTTTTAAGGTTAGGCTAATAAAAACAAGGTTGGTTAAAGAATGTGGTTATGATAGTCATACTTGATAGAATGAGAACTCTGATCTTCTGCTTAAAAGTTCGATGAGCTATATTCATCCAGTAGTTCTGTTTTTCTGTTGTTCCCGCTACAATGCTGTTGCTTTTCTGGTGAGGACAGCTTTTCTTTTTAATGCAATCATTACTGTTTTGTCCATCCTGTGGTACTTTAGAATCCAGCAAGAAAGGCCAGAGTCCCCTGAACCCAGCTGTGTGTCCATGAAGAGTGACCACTCGATGCGCCATCCTATTGCTTTCAAAGATGGACACGACTCTACCGAACCCAGCTGTGTGTCCATGAAGAGTGACCACTCGATGCGCCATCCTATTGCTTTCAAAGATGGACACGACTCTACCGAACCCAGCTGTGTGTCCATGAAGAGTGACCACTCGATGCGCCATCCTATTGCTTTCAAAGATGGACACGACTCTGATGTTGCCAGTGTTGAATCTGCCAGGAAGAATCAACCAGACCTGAACTCCATATTCATAGTATGCACATTTACAGCTCTTCTAAAATCAACATAAAACAACCATGCTGGTTTAAATCTGCATGCAACACTGGTTAAAGCAGTATGGGTCGTCCTCAACTCATGCAGTCTTTCGTTGATGTGTCATTTTTTTACTTTGGTGTCAAATTTTAAATTTGTGTAATTTTCTGTTTCAGTTGCTTGAGAAGAACATTGCTGCCTTTGCGACAAATGAGCTGAAGAGGATTAAAAGGATTCTGAGTCCAGATTACCCAGACTGTTTAGAAGTGGAGGAGGAGGAGGAGGAGGAGGTTGGAGACAGTATGGATGAAAAGCAGAGGAGGAGCAGCAGAGAAGCGTTTCTGAAGATCACACTGCACTCTCTGAGGGCAATGAAGCAAGAGGAACTGGCCGATTCTCTGCAGAGCAGTAAGACACTTTAGTTTGCTGAAACAGGATAACAGGGGTTCATTTCTACAACCTCCTATTAATGTGTTCTGAAAAACTTGCAGTGACAGCCAGAAATTTGTCAGATATGGCTTTGATATGGCTAAGCAACCATACAGACTACTACAAACTACAGACTCAATTTGACTAGCCCAAGAAAAAAGTCACATGCCTGTTTATTTCATGGGAACAGTAGAGAAACTTCAGAGAATCTACAGGAAGTGCTTGAATAAGTTCGATCCATTGAGGCCCCACCTCACAACCGACGGGACTCAAAGGATCCACTAACACTCTGGTGCCAGACACCAGAGGACACCCTCAGAAGTGTCAAGGCCTCGATGGTCAGAGCCTGGTCCGATCCACAGTGGAGCCTCCATGGGTCGGACTTGTTCCATCATGTCCCACAGATGCTTGATCAAATTGGGATTTGGGGGATTTGGAGGCCAGGTCACGCATTCAGCTGTTTGTCATGTTTCTTTGGCCTTTCCTGAACAGTTTTGGCGGTGTACCCGGGCACAATGCCTTGCACGAGGGGGCATTGCAATATAATGTGCTAATGAATAATATTGGGCTCATCTGATGACTTGCCCCCCCAAAAAAACGACTTGAGACTTGGCCCAAATGCCTTTAGTCACTATGTGTTTATTTAGTTGGGACAGTACAGAAATGTCACAGCATCAATGGGAAGTGTTGGAACAAGTCCGATTCATGGAGGCCCTACCGTGGATTGTGCTTGGCTCAGAACCATTAAAGGAGTCCTGTGGTGTCTGGCAACAGGGCGCTAGATCCTTTGAGTGCTGTGGGTAGTCAGGGGTGGCCTCCTTTCCCGGCACTTCCCACTGATACTCAATTGGATTGGGATCTGAGGAAGGGGAAAGATCTTTCAGGCCATGCCGACACCTTTATGTCTCTCCCATTTCTCTGGCGTTTCCTGAGCAGTGGTGCTACACCTGTGTTTGGGTGGGTGGCATGTGTCAAGTGGCGTCCACATTAATGCCAGGACCCAAAGTTTCCCTGCAGAACATTGCATTCTATGGAGATGATAAAAATATTAATTTCACCTGTTTGTCTTTTTAATGTTGTGGCTGATTGATGTAACTCTGCAATGCTAATGAACCACTAGTAACTGTTCAGTGATTTGGTCGATACTGTTCTGAATGTCAAGGATGAATGAACTTTAGAATCTATAAATTACTTTTGCCACCTGTACTGTAACATCCACCAACTGACGTTGTTGTTTCTTCGTTTAGAAACTCATGTCATCATCTGCCAGCGTGAACTCAAATCTAAACTGAAGAAGAAGTTCCGTTTTTTGTTCGAAGGGGTCGCTAAAGCAGGAAACCCAACCCTTCTGAAGCAGATCTATACAGAGCTCTTCATCACAGAGGGAGGGACCGGAGAGGTCAATGACGAACATGAGGTCAGACAGATTGAAACAGCTTCCAGGAAAACAGCTACACCAGAAACAACAATCAAATGTGAGGACATCTTTAAAGCCTTGCCTGGAAGAGATAAACCAATCAGAAGAGTGATGACAAAGGGAGTGGCTGGCATCGGGAAAACAGTCTTAACACAGAAGTTCACTCTGGACTGGGCTGAACACAAAGCCAACCAGGACATACAGTTCATATTTCCATTCACTTTCAGAGAGTTGAATGTGCTGAAAAGGAAGAAGTACAGCTTGATAAAGCTTCTTCATCACTTCTTCTCTGATACCAAAGAAGCAGGAAGCTACAGCTTCAACAAGCCCCAGGTTGTGTTCATCTTTGATGGTCTGGACGAGTGCCGACTTCCTCTGGACTTCCATCATAATAAAATCCTGACTGATGTCACAAAGTCAACCTCACTAGATGTGCTTCTGACGAACCTCATCAGGGGGAAACTGCTTCCTTCTGCTCGCCTCTGGATAACCACACGACCTGCAGCAGCCAATCAGATCCCTCCTGAGTGTGTTGACATGGTGACAGAAGTCAGAGGGTTCACTGACCCACAGAAGGAGGAGTACTTCAGGAAGAGATTCAGAGACAAGAAGATGGCCAGCAGAGTCTTCGTCCACATTAAGACATCACGAAGCCTCCACATCATGTGCCACATCCCAGTCTTCTGCTGGATCACTGCTACAGTTCTGAAGCATGTGTTAAAGACCGGAGAAGGAGGAGAGCTGCCCAAGACCCTGACTGAGATGTACATCCACTTCCTGGTGGTTCAGTCTAAACTGAAGAATGTCAAGTATGATGGAGGAGCTGAGACAGATCCTCACTGGACTCCAGAGAGCAGGAAGATGATTGAGTCTCTGGGAAAACTGGCTTTTGAGCAGCTGCAGAAAGGAAACCTGATCTTCTATGAATCCGACCTGACAGAGTGTGGCATCGATATCAGAACCGCCTCAGTGTACTCAGGAGTGTTCACACAGATCTTTAAAGAGGAGAGAGGACTGTACCAGGACAAGGTGTTCTGCTTTGTCCATCTGAGCGTTCAGGAGTTCTTAGCTGCAGTTCACGTCCATCTAACATTTGTCAACCATGGCGTCAATCTGCTGCTCGAGGTGCAATCCAAATCCAAATGGTCTGAACTATTCAAGGATACATTTGCAAACCTCTATCAGAGTGCTGTGGACAAGGCCTTGCAGAGTCCAAATGGACACCTTGACCTCTTCCTCCGTTTCCTGCTTGGTCTTTCATTGGAAACCAATCAAGCTCTTCTTGAAGGTTTGTCAAAACGTAAAAGAAGTAGCTCAGAGAACAACCAGAAAACAGTCCAGTACATCAAGAAGATGATCAGGAAGTATCATTCTCCAGAGAGAAGCATCAATCTCTTTCACTGCCTGAATGAGCTCAATGACCACTCTCTGCTGGAGGAGATCCAACAGTACCTGTCTTCAGGCCGTCCCTTCACAGATAAACTGTCTCCTGCTCAGTGGTCAGCCCTGATTTTCTTCTTACTGTCATCAGAAAAACACCTGAGCGTGTTTGACCTGAAGAAATTCTCTGCTTCAGAAGAAGGGTTTCTAAGGCTGCTACCAGTGATCAGATCCTCCAACAAATCTCTGTAAGATAAAATAATAATTATTGGGGGTGC
Organism: Lagodon rhomboides; assembly: GCA_039737535.1. Lineage (NCBI taxonomy): Eukaryota > Metazoa > Chordata > Actinopteri > Spariformes > Sparidae > Lagodon > Lagodon rhomboides. The sequence continues at coordinate 1,602,129 of CM077787.1, forward strand.
ATCGATTTATCAGCCACTCATTGGTATCAACCAATATTCACCTTGTGACTGCTATTGGGCTATCGGCAATTAAGATGATGTTCACTAAAGGCGTCAGTACTAAAAAAAGTGACTTGACTGATAGCATTAAGTTGTGAATGAATTGCTAGTATCCATGCCTTTCTAGCTCCATCAAATAAATGGCAAATGGTATCGAAGACGGCATATTGGATATGTCCAGTGGCTCCTTTTTACGTAAAAGCCATCAACAAAAATTTATGATGTACGAGGCTCTTGAGGGTTGTCCTATTTCATAGGGGAGATTTCAATCACAACCACTTCATTCATCCATTCCGAGGGGCAACAGGGCACTCGAAAACAAGGGGTGGGGGTAAAACAAGCACAGGACTTTAACACAGGTTACCGCTGTCCATGTCCCGAGTGAAACCAAAAGTCAACTGTGATTTATTCTTCTGACAAATGTGGTAAACTTACGACAAATCTTAAGTTATGTTCGTACTCAATTTAAGTTTCATATGTAATGTACGTATTTTAACCAAAACCATGATGTTTTCCTAAACCTGATCAAATAGTTTAATAACCAAACACCAACGGTATGACAAAGGTGCGCTAACAACAAAGGTCAACAACAATAAAAAAGATCAGCATCAGCTATCAGCCAAATTGTTATTCTAAACATCTGTATCAACCCATAAAATTCACAATCGGTGCATCCCTAATATATACATCAACACATGAATAGTGAAAGATTTAACATACTTAAATTCACAGTGAATGTGTTTTCTACCTCTTTTCCTTCAGGCTGAGTGACTGTAACCTGTCAGAGAGAAGCTTTGCAGTCCTGGCAACAGTTTTAAGCTCCCAATTCTGCAGTTTGACAGAGCTGGACCTGAGTAAAAACAAGCTGCAGGATTCAGGAGTGAAGCTGCTCTGCGCCGGACTGGAGAGTCCAAACTGTAGACTGGAAACCCTATGGTTAGATAAAGCTATTGTGTTGTTTGCCTTTTGTTTTGCCCAAATACAAGTGGTATTCTTCCTCTAGAGCGAAGACTGGGTTACAATACAAACTGTACTGAACTCTGTTTGTCTGGGCGGCTTCTCACCTGAAAGGATATTGTGTCATTTCACTTGTAGGTTGAATCAAACCAGTCTCACAGAGACATGCTGTCAGGAGCTCTCGTCAGTCCTTGCCTCCGAGTTCTCTACACTGCGAGAACTGTACCTGAATCACAACACACTGCTGGATTCAGGAGTGAAGCTGCTGTGTGTCGGATTGGGTAGTCCACACTGTAAAATGGAAGGTCTCGGGTATGATCAATTTAGATTTTTCCTCATATTAATGTCTAAACTGCCAAAAAAGTCTCTCATGAATATGTTTATCTGAGCATTCTTTGGAGCCCCTGACCTGAAGTTGTATTGTATAATGGATATTTTCATAACTCAGACAAATGTTAGATGATTGATCTCTTCACCTTTATAACAAATCACAGGAGAGACGGGTACATTCAAACTTTACATTTTTTCATGTTGCAGCTTGATGTTTGTAGATTGAATTTTCAGTTTTATGTTGTGACCACCCTTTGCTTATGGTCTGGTATGGTTTAGGCACAGAAAACTTGGCTTATGATCAGGAAAAGGTTATGTTCAGACTTAAAATACCTGGTAAATGTCCTGCCATCTCACTGAAAAGATTCAGTGGTTTTGGGCCAACAGATAATGAAATGCGCTCCAACAGTGGTCTCAGACTGGGCGGCCTTCTTGCTGGTGACAGAACAAAAGATGCAAAATAATTTTCTTTCTTTCTTTTTCTCCTTCAGGCTGAGTTCTTGCCGTTTGTCAGAGAGAAGCTGTGAATTTCTGGGTTCAGTTCTCAGCTCTGGATCCCCCAGTCTAAGAAAACTGGACCTGAGTATGAACAATCTGAAAGATTCAGGAGTGAAGCTAATCTCAGCTGGACTACAGAGTCCGCACTGTAAACTGGAAACACTCAGGTCAGGTTATGTAGTGTTATCACTACAATATTGCATGCTAGATTTCTCATGTTGGTTTGTTTATTCACTTTAATCCCTGATGAAAAATATTTAATTTGATTCCTTCAGGCTGAAGTTCTGTCATCTGACAGAGAAAAGCTGTGGAGTTCTGGCTTCAGTTCTCAGCTTGAAGTCCTCTCGTCTGAGAGTGCTTGATGCAAGCGACAACGACCTAATGGACTCAGGAGTGAAGCAGCTCGCTGCTGCACTAGGAAGTCCTGGCTGTCGACTGAAATCTCTCAGGTGACAGTTCCTGAAACTTAACAAGAATAAGAATAAAAACCTTAACTCTCTAACTACATATGCAGTCATGCTCCCCAAGACTGGTAAACACTGCCCTGCTCATAACTCACTGTTCACTGACAAAAACTAATTCTGACAACTGCTTTTATCTGACGTTTTCTGATTCATTTAAAAAAATAAACATTTAACTGCATTAACACGAGTAAAAAAGTCTCTGTTGGTTTCTTTGTAGCCTGTCAGGCTGTCGGGTAACAGAGGAAGGCTGTAAATCTCTGGCTTCAGCTCTGAGCTCCAACCCCTTCAATCTGAGAGAGCTGGACCTGAGCTACAACCACCCAGGAGAATCAGGAGTGAAGCTGCTTTCTGCTAAACTGAAGGACCCACTCTGCAGACTGGACACTCTCAGGTATGGAGGGCCTTGCTGTTATACATATTTGTCTGTCATGTTTGTAGCATTCTCGACACATATATTAGATATTATTTAGCTCTCATTAGAAGGGGCAATATATGGAAGACATCAATTTAATGCTCATGTTTCTACAATGAAATATATTATGATGTCTGACATTGTTTACCACTCGCTTCAGGGTGGACAATGGAGGAGTCCAGAGGCTCAAACCAAGTGTGAGGAAATGTAAGTATTTCATGTTATTTGTGTGACTTCTCATTGGAAAGCCACTGCTGAAACAGTGACATCATTCATTCAGACCTTGATCTGCTATTGATGATGTCGCATCATAAAGGATTTGGAATTAATAATAAATTACCATACCTCTAGTGAATAATAACCAATTTTCCTAAAATATGGATATTTAGAAACATCTATTGATAGACGGAGGAAACGGATGTCAAGCCACTGCTCTTTCTTACTGATACAGCAACTACAAGATGTATGTCATCACAACAAGGTTTCCCCCAGAGTTTAGAGTGGAGGCATCCCACATCACCTGAAACAAAGACAACATCTGCCAGTATCAAAGGGAAATTTAGCCACATATCACAGCAACTTTATTAATTGTGTCACTTGGTATTCTTCTCCTTCAGATGCCTGCTATCTCACACTGGACCCAGATACAGCCCATAATGACCTCAATCTGTCTGCAGACAGGAGGGAGGTGACAGCGGCAATGCTTTCATTGCGCCATGATAATTTCACGCGCCAAGTGCTGTGTAGAAGCAGTCTGACTGGTCGTTGTTACTGGGAGGTCAGAGTGGAAAGGATGCGTGTCCATCGGGGTAACTTCTAAAAGAGTCAGAGGAAATGGTGAGGCTGCCCAGTCCTGGTTCCTGGTCTGCTCTGAAGAAAGGTACACTGTCCTGCACAATGGCAAAGAAGCAGGGGAATGCAGTTTTCCCTTTGTCTCCAAAAGAGTCGGAGTGTATGTCGATTTGCCTGCTGGCATCCTGTCCTTCTTCGCACTGTTCTCTAACAGAGGGATTCTCCTCCACACCTTCCACTGCACATTCACTGAGCCTCTCTACCCGGCAATTAGGCTCTGGTTCAGTTCTCAGATGGTGCCGTGCTCAGCAACTTTGTGTGACCTGTAGGAAAGAGAGTGAACTCTGAGCTAACCAACAGCTGCTGACAAAGTAGTTCGAGATGTACAGAGCACGTATAAAAACACTGTTAGCTGACAAATAAGCCAAAACAACTGTGTATTAAAAGATATATTTCATTTGTTTAACCTGGTACTATCATTATGGTGACTTTGGGTTTTGGAATGAGGCCACATCGGTGTAGCTATAAGGAAGATGAAGGGTCAAAAAAAATATGAGCCGTCAGGTGATGAAGCAGGTAGAAAGGAACGTAAAGTTTAAAGCATATTTGAAAGAGAAGACGAAGGCTGTTGGTAAAATTATTACCCAGTTATCATCCAAAAGTGTCCCTCGTAAACATCGTGTGGCGTGTACAAGCTGACCAATCAGAGCAGGCTGGGTATTCAGGAGGAGGAGCCTTAAAGAGACAGGAGCTACAGCTGCAGATGTGTTTTTTGATGTATTTTAATGTTGCATTCTTTGTCTCAGTTGTAAAATGTTATTCAAACACAAGCAGCTGCAAAATAAGTGTTTTAAGACATTTCTGTTGATGTTTTCAGAGATCACAGTTATTGTCCGCAGCCCTTTAAACTGAATATTAGTGAGCACAATCATAGTATTCACAGAATGAATGAATCACTTTAATGAACAAGACTTAAACATATTTTACTTCTGTAACATGTGATGAACAAGTGATCAACAGCCTGTTGGACATTATCAATGCTCAAATCCATGTTTCTTTTTTAAATTTGATGTTGTAGATTTGTTTTTGTTTTTATAATATATGACATTTACTGAGATTGGTGATGGGAGGATTGATGGTCAAAGTGATTCTGTGGACTATCATGACTGTTTGTCCTGTTTGGGATCAATGACTCTGCTATTAAAGTGCTGTCTGTGTGACCACACTGTGCATTGTGTTGACTGGTTTTGACTGTCAGTTTGATCTTCTAGTGATTATTTATTTGATTAATCACTTATACAGAGCATCACACTAACCTCCGGAGGACAGTTTAGAGTTACACACAGCTAGAAAACACAGATGCAAAACAGCTGTACAGACTGTGAAGGTTGAAATAGAAGCAATTTAATATTTCTATAGGTGTCAAAATATACAGTATTCTTACACAATGTGACCACCAGAGGGCAGTGTGCACTCATGGAGGACTCAATCAATAATAGATACATTACATGATTATAAACACTCTCATTGCAGTCACACACACACATTTGGTGCATCTGATGCATTAAAGCATTTATAATCATGTGTCCACACTGTCCTCCAGTGGCCACAGGGCAACACTTCAAAATAGACAAAGATGTTGTTCCACCCTTTGACCACCAGAGGGCAGCGCACACACATGAACACAAACACTCACATGGAAACCAACTGTACCAGGTGTGAAAGCACCTGGTGTCGTTCAGGACTGCAACTCTTCGTATTGATTAAATAAAGGCAAACAAGACAATGAATCCAAAAACTCAAAGAAAAAAAGAGAACATGATGTGTTTGTGTTTATCACTCAACTATTAAACATGCAATCTACCAGATAGACCAGCAGCGTCTGACTATGACTCAGCATTAATGTGTCAACAGAAGTTTGGTCTCATAAAATATAATTTAACCCTTGAAGCTGCTCTGCTCAGCAGGTCTCAGCTTCAACTCTATATTTCTTCATTACCTGAAAGGGTTTGGTCACCAAGTATATTTAAATATATTTATATATTTAGTTTTGATTGTCTGGTAAATCCATTCTGTAATAATAATAATTAAAAAAAAACAATGTTGTCCCCAGAAACTCTGCACACAGAGTCTGATGTGGTAATGTGATAGAATATGTAATCGTACGTAGACGGTAACATTAAGAACGACATATGTAAAGCATCAACATCGTCCTAATCTTCATGGAGGACAGAACCTGAAAGTATCTCTTGATTAGTAATTAGATTTTCGACATTTTAGACAGGCTGTAAAACAAAGAGATGCTTTAAAGATACAAACATGGCTTCAGTTTTAGCAGTTTTGCAAACCACTGATACGTCCAAGGTTGACATTTGTACCAAGTGTTGTATATCAGGTTCACATTATATGATTATTAACCACCTTTTACATCAGGAGGTGGAGGTGATGATGGTGGCTGCCAAACGGCCGACCACAGTTCAGGTCACATCACCGAAAATCTTTAAGGACACCTGGAGACATTTCCATCCGTTTTTGTGGCAGTTTTGTGGAAGTTGGACAATCTCCGTCTGTGATCGTGGCGACTAAAACAGATGTTCTTCTTGTTTTACTAAACCTGACCAAGTGGTTGTTGTGCCTAAACCTAAAGAGAATCAGCACAGCGAATTCAACCGAAGTTGCAACATGAAGAAATGTTCAGTTTTGAACTTTGAACGTACTCAGCAAACATTTATTCTGGAGATTTGGTTGATTAAAATTCGGAAAGACGGAGGTGAATACCCGTCCATGTTTCACTCACATTTACGGAGAAATCCTACACATTATCTCTAAATATGACTGTTATATAAGGGCTTTGACAGCTGTCACCGGAATCTGCACCCAAAATGACCGAGAAGTAACCGAAAACCATGTGGAAGCCAAGGTACAACTTACTGAGAAGCAATTTTTTGACAGGACAAGAGGGCTACCCAGCTACAACTTGTCTGTGCGAGTCGGGCCTTTAAGAAACTGGGTCACTGCTCTCTTTGGTGCAGCTGATGGGAGTGATCTGTAGAGGGGCAGGTTCTCTCCACTCAGCACCGGGTCTGAATAAAGGGAAGATCCTGGTCTTTGTTTGGGCCAGCGCTGATTAAATGATGAATTCCACAGATATGGTGCACTTTCTGTGAAGACACATCTTGTAAAGGAGTAGATTAGAATCCTATTATCCACATCGTAGAAACAGACCGACCCTCCTTCATAGTCCACAAACACTCCGACCTTCTCAGGGTTTTTAGACAAGGACAGGACGACGGGAGGATTAGCGTTAGCCTGGCAACGTCCCCAGTACGACCCCAATGTCCAGCATCCGTTTTCAGGGCTGAGGGACAGAGCGACATCCTTCCTGTTGATGGACTCTCTCGTCACTCCGACTTCCCAACCTTCTTGACCTTTAAGCAGAACTTCGTAGTAGAACCTGCCGGAAGAAAACCCCTCGTTTCCGAGAACATAATGATAAAAATCAAACCTCATTGGTTTGTCACGGACTCTCCTCTTCGCGCCTCCATCCCTCACTTGTTTCCTGTCCTCTGAGAGGATGAGGGAGGGGTGTGCCGTGTTGGGGTCCAGAGTCACATTTATTGCATACTGACTCTGGATTTTCCCAAGAACATCGTCAAACACCTTCTCTGCTTGCACCGGTTCCTCAACGGTCTCCTCTTTATCTATCAGACTGAGTTCTCTGATAATGTTTTCCATCTGTTCATCGAGCGTCTCCTCCATCTTGGCCACCGCGCTCCTCACTGTGTCTAGATGCAGGAGATGGTGTTGGAAGGTGGTCGTTGGAAGGGAGGGGACGGATGGAAGGTCCTGCAGGAGCCTGAAGTCGTCCTCGGTCTTTGAGAGCTCTTCCAGCTCGATTCTCGTCCGATTGTCCTCGACCATCTCCAGCTGCAGTTGTCTGATTAGTGCTTTGGACCGCCGCTCTGCTGCTCTCTGTTTCTCCTCCAACAGCTCCATCAGCTTCACCTTTTTGGACTCCAGAGCAGCGAACGCCTTGAGGGTTTCTGCTTTCGTTCTCCTCACTTCCTGCTGATCTTGCATCATTGAGCTCCTAATCTTACTAGCCTTGGAGCACTTCTTCTTCTGCACGCTGTTGACTTTTCTTTTCATACGCTGCAGCTTAGTTTTCCTCTCCTTAAACTCAACCTCTAAAGAGACATACTCGTGCGTCACGTGGTCATCCTTCAAGCACATGACGCAAACACAGCTCTGCTCTCTCCTGCAGAAAAACTCCATCACCCTGTCATGTTTCTTGCACACCCTGTCCTCCAGGTTCGACACAGGGTTGATGAGCTGGTGCCACTTTAAGGCCTGGACTGTGTGATGAGGCTCCAGGTGGGCGTTGCAGTAAGAGGCCAGACAAACCAGGCAGAATTTTAGAGCCTTACGCTTCGTCCCGTGGCAGAGGTCACAGGGCACCTCCCCAGGCCTGGCAGGTGAACCGACGATATCACCTGAAGCTGCCATCCTCTTGAAAACCTCCACCATGTCTCTGAATTCTGTGTTGACTCGCAGCTTGGGGGCTCCGTGGAAGTCCTCCTTGCACAGCGGACACTGGCTGACCACACTGACGGCCCAGTAGTCTTCGATGCAGGCCTTGCAGTAGTTGTGTCCACAGGGTGTAGAGACAGGCTCAGTGAAGACATCCAGACAGATCGAGCACAGAAACCGCTCTGCAGACAGGGCGGTGTCGGCTGAGGCCATACTGGAGGAAAAAGAAAGAGTAGAAACATCATGAAGTTAATTTAGTTCATCCTGAGGGGGACGTGAAGGAAACTTGTTTATTGGAAAGTTGCAGTTGATGGTCATAATACTTGTAAATGGTTAATAAATACTGTGTAGCTCATCTATAATCATTATTTGGACAGGTTGCAGCGGATGTTTTTAACATTTACAGTCACTTTATAAATGTTTGATGAACCATGTCATTGTTTCTTAACAGAGAAAGTACTTAATACTTAATAACTGTAAATTTACTCTTCATTAATGATGGTTATTATAAAGTGCATCCTCATGTAGCGCTCCCCTCAGTAGTCATATTGATGAGGGCAGGGCTTTTGGGTTCTTTTAAGGTTTCTATCAACTATTTTTAACCCTGATTAACTCAGTTTTAAATATTATCTTGGATTTCTTTTTAAACTTCACACATGAAACATTTTTTTTAACCTACCTATGAATTCACCTTTCTTAAGTTATAGTTTCAATAAAGATTTTTAACCAAAAGTGTCAGTATATGTCTCTCAGAATGAAATGATAGCTTCTTTCCAGGTAAGTAATAAAGTAACACAACACAAGGTTTTAGAAAAATATGTCCCAATTATTTACTTAATAAAAAAAAATCACTATTTCTAATGAAATAAGAAAATTAAATAAAAATATGACTGTTTTCTTTGTTTAAACCTTCAAAATAAAATGTCCCCTTTCTTCAGGAAAACACTGCAAATTAATTCTCCCTGTTTTTTAAGGAATACACTGTCCATACTGTACCATATAAAAATATGCGCTGACAACAATTTAAACACTTTTAAGCCTCAAATGGATTATTTCAGAAAACCTCAATTTACCAACATCAAAGTCACAAACACAATTTGTGGGCCCCCCACACACACACACACCTTAATGAACTGTCTAAAGTTCTTCGGCAAAATAAAATTATTACAAAACTAAAATACCGTAGCAGGACTGATGCGGTGCACGTGTTTGTTGTGGCCCAAAACTTAATGGCCGCTTCACTCGTCAGCGAGCAAAATAAAATAGATAATACTGAAATCAGTGTTTTTTGTCCCGCCTTTCCTCCACCAATCACAGGTCAGCGTCTCAGCATGGACGTTGTAGGTTTCTCATTTCTCCACACACTTTGACAGAAGAACTCACGACGTCCTGGTTGCTCCAAGCAGACAAACCCCTCAAACTGTTGAACTGAGGGAGTCCAGCTTTAACTAGGAAATGTCAGTTCACTTGTACTGAACTAATTCCGGCCTATACGTCATGGTAGCTAAGCGTTAGCATTAGCAGTAGCACAAAACGTAAACAGTCTCTGAAGTTCGTGTAGAAATTCCTCCTGTTTCTCAAAGTGCAGCTTGTCGCTCTTCTCACTGGTTGTCAATAGACAATCATAAGACACAAGTCACACACTGGTTTGTCCACTTCTAACTCACAATTCAACTCTGAAAATCTCTGAGTCACGCTCATTCTTCTTCGCTGTCTCACCTGCTGAAACACCTGAGACGTGAGGCTCCGCCCAATCGCTTTTAACCCCATAAATGCTGGTTTAGACAGTTTCCAGAAACACATTATCTCTTAAATAAAACAATAAACATATAGCCTAATAATTTTTAAACTTCTTTTAACATTGTTATCATAACTTTTTTAATTAATTTCAGCCTTTTTAACTTGCTTTGATTAAATTATACTAAAAGCATCACCTGTTACCTCATGCTTTTAACCGGGTTACACTCATATTGATTAACGGTGTGAGAAATGCACAGATTTCTACTTTAGTCTTCAGAAACTGAGGAGGTTTTTTGAAAGTTTGGCACAGTAAGAATTTTTGGGGAGTTAAAATAAAACAATTGTAAATCATTTTAGTTTTTTTAATTCAGGATATAGATCTACATTTGTGCAAAGTGGGGACATTTAATAAAAATATAATTAAGATAAATTGTGATTCACACATGATAATAACAATGTTACAGCCTGTCATCAGCTTTTATTCAGGAATCAGTTCATATGTTTTATGCTGTTTGTGCTTTATATCTTAAATATAATCAATGCGTGACGTCAGCACGCTTCAGTGACGTGAACTGAATTAAATGAGAGAGAGACAGCGGAGCATCAGTGTTGTGATCAGAGGCTCAGCACAGAACAACCAGCGGCTTGTCTTCAGGTAAAAACACCTTCAGCTCTCATGATTATTGTTTACGATGCTGAAGATATCGATGATGATGATGATGATGATGATGATGATGATATTGATGGTGATGAAGATGATGATGCTCTGTCAGTGTCTCGTGCTGTTTCTGTTGTGACGCTGAGGACAGAATCGGAGACGAACCGTGTTTTATGAGCCTGATCACGTGTCTGTTTCTGAGACAAACAGCTATTTTTAATATCCGTCTGATTTCCACGTGAATCCTTCGTGTCTGTGCGGGTCTCGTGCCTGTGCGGGTCTCGTGTCTGTGCGGGGCTCATTGTGTGGCTGCGGGGCGTTTTTCCTCCATCCTGCTCTTCACTACGCACATTGGCACAAATCAACCCGCAGCCGTCGCAGTTTGAATCTGCTGTGTTTTGGATGATAATCGTCTCTGTTGGGGTTCAAACCGAAGCTGTGCGGGACGCTGTCCGCCTCCTCGCTGCGTGTTTTTGCGGTATTTTGTGCGTCAGGCTCGGTTTGTTGTAAAATGGAGGCTGGGTGGAGGAGGAGGAGGATGCTGCCATGGCCTCCCTCCTCCTCCTCCTCCTCCTCCTCCTCCTCTCACAACCTGCTGTACACATCACATGGCGATCACACACCTAAAAAAACAACGGATATCTTCACCAATCATCAGTTTATTGATCATACTGTAGATGTGTGCGGGCTGTGCGGGCTGTGCGGGGCTCAGAGCTGAGTGCTGGTGTCCAGTTCTCCCAGTTAAACCAGAGGACTGATCCACTACAAGGTCACTGTCAACACTCAGCCTGCAAGAATAACACATAATAATACAATAATTCATAATACATATTAAAATATATTTAACACGTTCAATCTGTCCGTCTAATTTACATTTTTAGGTACAATTTTAAGCTATTTGTTTACTTGAGTATTTCTATTTTCTGCCACCTCATGCTTCCACTTCGCTACATTTATTTAATTACCTTAGTTACTTTGTAGATTACATTCTGCATCAGAGCCACAGCAGCTCATTGTAACAATACAAACATGTAAATATGTTTAATTTACTTCAACGAGTAAAAGTAAATATATGATATTACAATATTACTTTGATAAGAGTGAAAGTCACCCGTATGAATAGTATTATAAATATATATCTAGAAGTATTTCCATTATCTGCTACTTCCACTTGATTACTTTAAGTTGCTAGTTACTTTGCAGATTAATATCAGATACTTTAAGACTTTTACTCGAGTACTATTCTCATGGGCGACTTTCTCATAATATTTTAACTCCATATCTTTACTTTTACTCGAGTATGACAGTTTTTATGTCCTTTTTACAACACTGGTTGTTGCAGTTTGGCAGATTACTGTGTGGATTACTGAACAGTAATGGAAGAAGTAATATTAAAATACTCTGCTACAAGTAAAAGTAAAGTTCATTCAAGATTTTTACTGATGTTAAAATTATGAAAACCACAAAATGTGCTTAAAGTAACAAAAGTAAAAATACTCATCAGGTCCTCTGTTGGTGTTATATTCAGTCATGGAAGATAATTAAGTACGTTTGAGGTGCTTGAGTATTTCCATTTTCTGTTCCTCCATCACATTCAGGAGGCAAATATTGTACTTTTTACTCCACTTTATTGACTTGATTACTTTAGTTACTAGTTTCTTTGCTGCATCAGAGCTTTTAATTAATTTATTTTATCAGCGAAGGAAAAAACAAACGTATTCTGATCATCAGTAAAATGCTGAATATTGGACCTGGAGACGGGTCGACCTGCAGAACAGAACAAAATCTAACAAAACAAGGAAACTTGATCTGAAATGTGAATTTATGTCACAGGTTTTTAGAGAAAATGATTGATTTGTTCTTCTAAATGATCAAATATATCAGCCTCATAACTCCTGTATCGGAGTGTGTGTGTGTGTGTGTGTGTGTGTGTGTGTGTGTGTGTGTGTCCATGCTGACTCACACCGTCACGTTGCGTAACCTTTGTCGTGGCCTCAGCCGAGTCCGGTCTCAGCTGACTGTTGTGTTCACGCAGGACTCAACCAGCTGAGACACAGATTACATAAAACACACACACACACACACACACACACTAATAATTCCTCTATAAGTGTGTCAGCTGGAAGTTTTCATCACACGTGTGTCATCGTTCTCACGTGTGCTGTTGTTGTCTCTTCATCTGAGGATAACGAGCTTTGTGTGAAACATCTCTCACATCAGGACCGATCATCATCATCCTGCAGCGTCACATCTCCACCTGCAGCCTGACAGACGGATGTTCTCGCTGCAGCTGTAAGACACATCTTGATCTTTGTGTTTCTGCAGATCAGAATCCCGTCTGATGCAACTGATAGCAACTGTTAGCTTAGCATGCAGGACAGGACAGGAGCTGCTGTTTGTGTGGATTAAAGTGAAGAACTCAGACTGACGGGACGATTTACACGCCTCATCTGACCTACTGGTTGATCTGTGTGTGTGTGTGTGTGTGTGTGTGTGTGTGTGTGTGTGTGTGTGTGTGTGTGTGTGTGTGTGTGTGTGTGCACTATAAAGAGGATGTTACTGGTTTCGCTGGCTTCTCGTTGGCGCTGAGTGCTGCTGCTGAGAGTGTTTCTCCTCTGTGTGACTCATACCTGATGGTTTCTGATCGGACTGATCCGATCCGATCGCCCCTCTGACACACTCACCAGAATAACCACAGAAGTGTTTACGTCTGATACGAGGGCTGCACGATGACTTTGTGATATCGTTTTTGATTTTATCGGCCTTCAGTGTGTGTAGCGCCGTAATCAGCTGCTCCTCGTCCTGCTGCTCGATACAGATTTAAAAGCTGCGTATCTAAATACTAAGTTAACGTCAAAGGTGATGTTTCACTGATCAGTCGAGACCTTTGTGATTCACTCAGCTGGATTTATTCATCTCGGCTTGATTCGTATCTGACTGATCAGGTGTGGAGTTAATCTGCAGACTTGAGACCAAACCTTCGTATGGACGTGACAGCAGTGTGTAGTTTGCCTGCTACCTTATTTGACAGGGCACTTCCTGCGATGTGGCTGTTGCATCACTGCCGAAAAGATATATATCGTTTCTAACGTGATATCTGGTTCGATTGAGTCACAAAAACACTCTGTTAGGGTTTGGAGAAGATCAGGTTTGGGCTAAATATACCTGGATACAGATGTTCCACACTTATAGATGTGGCATGAAACACGGTCTGTGCCCTCCTGACATGAAAATCAGCTCATAAACACGTAACGACAGCGAGATATAACACGTGTTGTAGAAATAAAGGTGCCTTTATTGCTGCTGAGCTGTACAGCAGTCTGAGCTGCATCGATGTATAAGAGCTGTTATATAAATCAGCTTCGTTTCCTTCATCAGGGCTGCAGCTCGTCAATATGTTCCCTGCTGATCAATCTGTCGGCGTCAAAAATATTCAATTTACTGTCACAGAGGAGGAAAGAAACCAAGAAAGTATTCACATGTAACGAGCTGGAATCAGAGAATTCAAAGATTCATTTAAAGATCAGTTGATTAACAGAATAGTCAGCGATTAAGTTCATATTTGAGAAGTAATCGATTAATCTCAGCAGCTCTTTATACACACGGTGCTGAATGATCCCATGTTTTTTATCCGCCGTATCACGAGACATCGAGTGAAACTTTCACTTGAGGAAATATTAGTGCTCATAAATTCATCTGTATGTTTTCTGCCTCCCTCCCTTCCTTCCCTCCTTCCTTCCTTCCTGGATGTGTGGTGATGGAGGAGAAGATGGATGGTCGGATGATGGAGGGAGTGGCTGCTGGATGGATTTCAGCGTCTCGTCCATTTGCTTAAGTGGGGAGCAGATTTAATCCAGTGGAGCCTGTCGACGGCGGCTAATGATGGACAGGCAGCGTTAGCATTAGCCCCGTTTAGCCACTGCTGTTATCAGTGCGATGCTGCGGGTCAATTAGCTTCCTTTATCCTTGTTTTCTCTCTCTCACACACACACACACACACACACACACACACACACACACACACACACACACACACACACACACACACACACACACACACACACACAGAGCTAAACATAGCGCTCGTCTGGTGATGCAGCACAGAAACAGAGGAATAATATCTGTGATGTCTGTTTGTCCCTCAGGCCTGCAGCATCCCTCATCATGACTAAAGAGGAGAACCTGGAGGTGCAGGAGAAGGAGAGGCACGACCGGGAGGAGCAGGAGGAGGGGAGGGTCCAGAGAGAGGAGGAGGAGGCGCTGACCGAGGAGGAGGAGGAGGAGGAGGAGGAGAAGACGAGGAGGAAGAGGACGAGAACGAGGAGGAGTACGAGCTGAAGGAGGAGAGGGAGGGCGAGGACAGAGCGGAGGTGGAGGACGAGGAGGAGGACGAGCAGGAGGACGAGCAGGAGGACGAGCGGGAGGAGCGAGAGGAGGAGGAGGAGCCGGCGGCCGGCCAGGAGCCCGAGGCCGAGCCGGAGCCGGAGCCGCTGTCCGTGTCCGAGTACCAGAGTCCGGTTCACGAGCCGCGGCGCCGAGCCATGGTGCATCCGTCCGCCCAGGCGCCGCTGCCCAAAGACTACAGTACGTCATTCCACCTTAAATATATACTGTCATTCTCCTCCACCCAGGCCCTGCTAAAGACTACAGTACGTCATTCCACCTTAAATATATACTGTCATTCTCCTCCACCCAGGCCCTGCTAAAGACTACAGTACGTCATTCCACCTTAAATATATACTGTCATTCTCCTCCACCCAGGCCCCGCTGCCCAAAGACTACAGTACGTCATTCCACCTTAAATATATATACTGTCATTCTCCTCCACCCAGGCCCTGCTAAAGACTACAGTACGTCATTCCACCTTAAATATATACTGTCATTCTCCTCCATCCAGGCCCTGCTAAAGACTACAGTACGTCATTCCACCTTAAATATACACTGTCATTCTCCTCCGCCCAGGCCCTGCTAAAGACTACAGTACGTCATTCCACCTTAAATATATACTGTCATTCTCCTCCACCCAGGCCCTGCTAAAGACTACAGTACGTCATTCCACCTTAAATATACACTGTCATTCTCCTCCACCCAGGCCCTGCTAAAGACTACAGAACGTCATTCCACCTTAAATATACACTGTCATTCTCCTCCACCCAGGCCCTGCTAAAGACTACAGAACATCATTCCACCTTAAATATATACTGTCATTCTCCTCCACCCAGGCCCTTCTAAAGACTACAGAACGTCATTCCACCTTAAATATACACTGTCATTCTCCTCCGCCCAGGCCCTGCTAAAGACTACAGTACGTCATTCCACCTTAAATATACACTGTCAATCCCCTCCGCCCAGGTCCTGCTGCCCAAAGACTACAGTACGTCATTCCACCTTAAATATATACTGTCATTCTCCTCCACCCAGGCCCTGCTAAAGACTACAGAACATCATTCCACCTTAAGTACACACTAGCATCTGAGATACCACCTTAATGCAACACATTAAATACACACACCGCTACCACCTTAAATCATGTCAGAACCTTTGTGCAGAGACTGTGGTACATCATACCACCTTAAATATCAGAGGCACATCTTACCCAAAGACTACGATATACCACCTTAAACACATCATTTATACATCTCTATGGAGGCAGCACTGCTGAAAGACACCATGCAGGACATCATACCGCCTTAAATACACACTCACAATGTTAACAAAGGCTACAGTATACAGCCATACCACCTTAAAACCATCCTGTCTGCAGACAGTCAGTGTAACTTGTTGTTGTTGCTGCTGGGATCATTTTCTTTGTGATCGTGTGAGAATCGCTCAGAGTTTGTTGTGTGTGTGTGTTTTGTTCGGCCCGACTCAAAGACACAAAGACGGTCAGTACACAGACCCGCTGTGGCCTCAGTCAGCTGATCCGAGATGGATGAAGTGGAACAAGTACAGAATCCATCAGAACCGGCGACCTCAGAGGACGTCGGCGCACACAGTCTGTGTGCCGATCGATCAATAGCTCTGAGCCGCTCTGCTCATTGGTATTCATCCGACGGACTCCGAGGAGCCCGACTCCATTATACACTGTGTGTGTGTGTGTGTGTGTGTGTGTGTGTGTGTGTGTGTGAGCCGTCCTCAGTTCAATGAGCTTCGTTTTAACTAATTACTGACTCGTGTTTATTCCTTCCTGCTGCTCGTTCTGACCCACAGACAGTTAAAATATATCGGATCAAACCGGAGTTATAACCTTTATTTTACTTCTTCAGTGTTTTGTGTTGCTTCCATGAGAACAGTGTTGTGTAGTTGTGCAGTAAAGACGACACAGACTCGCTGCAGGCTGCCGCACAAACACAAGGACAGCAGGACTCTTAAATAAAAGAAGTCGTCCCGGTTGAAGGACTCGAGCTCTGTGGAGTTTAGAGTTTGTTGTCAGGCTGATTGTTGTTCGTCAGTGAAATGAAATCTGCCTCTGAGCTCAGACTGCAGCGCCGGCAGGAAGAGAAACTGCAGAGCTCACGGCCGACTTCTGATCTGATGAGGGGGACAGAAAACTCTCCACTCATAGTTTTAACTTTTCCTCTGCTCCTCTTCACGGTCTAACTTTTCCTTTTCCCCGTCCGTCTCCAGCCTTCACCTTCTTCGACCCGAATGACCCGGCCTGCTTGGAGATCCTCATGGATCCTCGGACCACCATCCCCGAGCTGTTCGCCATCGTGCGTCAGTGGGTTCCACAGGTGCAGCACAAGATCGACGTGATCGGCAACGAGGTGAGGAACACAGATATCAATGCTGACGTATCTTTTATTGTGTTTTACGCAGAATATATGAGCAGATTTGCAGCTTTTCTTCATCTCATATCATCACGAACTGGATCCTGTTTCAGTTCTGTTTCCTCACGATGAGCTTCTTCAACATCGAGACAAATCAATCAAACTTTATCTGTGTCGCACCGACTGGAGGTTTCCCGCCTGGTGGAGACGAAACGAAATGCAGCAGGTGTCGATTCATACGTCTATGACAGACAATGACAGGTCAAATTCTGTCACCAACACTTCTTAAAAGACAAAGAGGCTGCAGTGATCAATACAGCCGACAGATGTAAAGACTTGATGTCAGCAGAGCTCTGAATGAACTGGAACAGATGGACGACTTTGTTTCGGGCCGTCGGTGAGCGTCTGTGTCGGCTCTCGTTGGCGGGTTCGTGTAGAATCAGCTGTCGCTCATCAATAACAGAAATCACTCTGATTGGCTGTTCAGCTCAGTGAATCAGCGCATGAGAAGAGAAACAGGATAAGAAAGGAAAAGTTCTTCTTCTTCTTCTTCTTTCAGATGACAAAAGGCACATTTAAAATCTGAGTTTGCCTGTCAGCTAGCTGTGAAACATAGAAGATGCTAATGCTGAAGCTAAAGATGCTAACAGTAGTGCCACAGAGGCCCGCAGCTCTCTTTTGTCCGGTCGTGTTTCGCAGCTGCCCCGGTTGTTCTGGCAGGAGGCCTGAATCCACACGCGGCCGTCATTGTCACATTGACCCAGATTCACACACACACACACACACACACACACACACAGATAATGAACAATGAAATCCCTGCGAGCAGCGTGGCGCTGGTATCAGACCCGTCAGAACAAAGCCTGAATGTGAACTTGACATTTCACATTTAATTCTTTTCTGATCGTGGGGATCAGAACCGGGCCGCAGCGGTTTACTGGTTTCATGACAAACTGCGGTATGAAAATCAACCATCGACTTCACTGCGGCACCTTTTTCCACCGTATTAGTGCTATTAAAGAGATAATATTTTGTTAAATTATAATAAAGGAACGGACAAAACCCCATGACTCATCATCTGTATGTGATAAACAAACAGGATTTAAGCATGAAGGGTTTGAACACACACCTGTCACCTGTGAGGTGAGTCTCCACACTGTCACTGACACAAAGAGACAAACAGGCTGATAATGACCCAGATAAAATGGCTGCATGAGAGAGAGAGCGCCGCAGAGAGAGAGAGAGAAGAGGGAAACAGAGAGAGGAGAGTCACTGAGGCTCCACCATGAGTCAGCAGGAAGCTGAGTCAGCCCCGAGGAATAAACAACAAGCAGCGGACGGCGACGTGACTCAGGACGAGTGAAGAGTCAGACAGTCGCTGACATCGATGTCGGAGCTCATTCCTCTAAACTATATTATAAAGAGCTGAGATGAGAATGTGACTTCAGGTTCTGCTGCTGAAGTTAAAGGAACATTTCAACCCAACAATAAAAGACCCTACTTCCACCCCTGAGGGGCTCGTGTACCTAACCTGACTCTCGCCAGATGCATTTCGCTCCGCCTAGCTCCACTCACATCCATCTGGGATCGCTCCCGTTGGGAGGGATTTCGGCACCAGATTTTCAGGTCGAGCCAATCAGGACCGCCGGGCGGGAGTTTCATAGATGTGACGTAGCGGAGAAGCGACTGTTTTGATTCAGACAACAATGGCGGCTCGCATCGAGGAAGCAAGCGTCAACATTGATGCTGCTGTTTCATCCGTGTTGTCCAATCTACCCAATATTTCTTCGTTAAAAGAACATCAGAGAACGGCTCTGAAGGCTTTTGTTGGTGGAAACAATGGTTTTGCCTTCTCCTGACCGGATTTGGCGAGAGCTTGATCTACCAAATGGCTCCGACAGACAAGTGGTTTATCCAATCATATGCAAGGATTTTTGATAAGGCCCAGCCTTCTGAAACACATCTCCAATGGAGCGATCCCAGATGGATGAGTGGAGCGAGGCGGAACCAAATTCATCTGGCGAGAGTCAGGTTATCGTGTACCCAGTCCGGACTGAAAGTTGTGTTTGATCAACTGAAGACCATAACTGAGGAAATCGAATTTAAAGCTACTGAAGTCACAAACGAGTCACCTGTCTTCTTCAGCTTTTACGAACACACCTACAGTGTGTGTGTGTGTGTGTGTGTGTGTGTTGTTAAACCGCTGTGCTTTGTGTTTCCTGTCTCAGATCCTGAAGCGAGGCTGCCATGTGAACGACCGCGACGGTCTGACCGACATGACGCTGCTGCACTACAGCTGTAAGGCCGGAGCACATGGAGTCGGTAAGAGCTTTATTTGACTCTGGTCAGCTGTCAGGGAAACGATGAGCCTGGTGGGAGTGTTTCTTTTAATTATCAACAGAAAATCCAAAGAAAAGATCGAAAACCAACAAGGAACCGGTTCTACTCATTGTTCTCTCCTCACTCCTCGTAGTGTTGTCGAGTCGGGTCGAGTAAATTTAGTTTATAGTCTCAAATCATAAATTTGACTCAGTGTTTAAAACACCTGCTGTCCTTAGACCCTCAGATCACAGCAATAAATCCCCCAAATGAACCTCTTTAACAGGACAAACTGGTGGAACCACAGGAAGGTTCTCTGGTTCAGGTCCGGTACTGTTCTGATGACACAACACATCCTGGAGGAGGTCCAGTCAGTGCACGGGGCGTGTTGGAGGCTCTGTGGTGTGACGAGTGGTGAACAGGTGGTGGTCTGTTCTGTAAAGTCAGTCCGGTTCTGGTTGTGTGTGCAGGCGACCCGGCGGCCGCGCTGCGTCTCAGCAGTCAGCTGATCTCTCTGGGCGCCGACGTGAGTCTGAGGAGCCGCTGGACCAACATGAACGCTCTGCACTACGCCGCTTACTTCGACGTCCCGGAGCTGATCCGAGTCCTGCTGAAGGCCTCCAAACCCAGAGGTACGCACATCATCCACTCCTCGCTCAGTGTTTATTGTTAGGATTCATTATGGTCATCATTTTGTAATAAGGGACCTCTTCTTCTTCTTCTTCTTCTTCTTCTTCTTCTTCTTCTTCGGTTGCCTCCTCAGTGTTGAACTCCACATGCAGTGACTTCCACTACGGCACAGCTCTCCACATCGCTGCCTCCAACCTCTGTCTGGGTGCAGTGAAATGCCTGCTGGAGCACGGAGCCAACCCCACCGTCCGGGTAAGAACCTTACTTCACCTTACTTTACTTCTGGAGGCAGTTTAAGGTGCAGAATATAAGACCTGTAGCACATCAGCAGAGGAACTGCTGAAGAATCATCAACATGCACGACAAATTTCTGCAGGAAATCTTGAAGATACCTCCTGCCGATTTCTGCAGACACTCCTCAAACCTACCTGTGTTCCTTCTTCCTTTCTTTTCCTGATGTCTCTCTGCAGAACGATAAAGGCCTGGTCCCGGCCGACGTGGTTCCCGACCCGATGGACATGAGCCTGGACAAAGCCGAGGCGGCCATGGTGGCCAAGGAGCTGAAGCAGCTGCTGCTGGAGGCCGTCCCTCTGAGCTGTAACCTTCCCCGAGCCACGCTGCCCAACTATGACAACATCCCAGGAAACCTGATGCTCTCCTCTATCGGTCTGAAGCTGGGAGAACGTGTGTTGCTGGATGACATGAAGGTCAGAGGAACAAACAGTGAATTCAACTGTGGTCAGGGAGGAACAGGCAGGATTGTAAGAACAAACCAGATGCAGCAAACAACCTCAAAATGCAATCAAAGAATGACACGTTCTGAGTTTATTGTCTTGTGTTTGAGACGTCACTCACAACCTTTACTTTACCTTCCTCTCAGACCGGCACTCTGAGGTTCTGTGGGACTACAGAGTTCGCCAGCGGTCAGTGGGTCGGCGTGGAGCTCGACGAGCCCGAGGGAAAGAACGACGGCAGCGTGGGCGGCGTCCGCTACTTCATCTGCCCTCCCAAACTTGGTAACCGCCGGTCTGAGACGACTTCTAAGCACAAATCGTTTCTCTTTGAGGTTTCACTGTATTCGTCTTTTCTTTCCGCCCTGCAGGGATTTTTGCCCCGGTGTCAAAGATTTCCAAAGCTGTGGATCAGACGCCTTCATCCGTCACCTCCACCCCCAGAACCCCCCGCATAGACCTGGCCTCCCGCCTCGCCGGGAAGACCAAGAAGGAGAAGGAGAAGAAGGAGAGAGTGAAGTGTAAGAACGATCTAATGTTTGGAATAACGCAGGTTGTTTTTCATCAGTCCATGCAGGAAGTGTTTTACAGACACTGTTGTGAGAGTGTTTTTCTTTCTGTGCGTTCTCAGCCCAGAAGAAGAAGACGTCAGTAGCCAGTCTGGATCCAGACGGACTGAATGTGGAAGTCGGAGATCACGTTCTGGTGGCTGGACAGAAGAACGGCATCGTTCGCTTCTACGGCAAGACCGACTTCGCTCCAGGTCCGTCTGCTGCCTGCAGCTTCTGCACACTGAATACTGCTCACATGTGACACGAGGCTCTGTGGCGCAATGGATAGCGCGTTGGACTTCTAGTTAAACACAGGAGAAGTGATTCAAAGGTTGTGGGTTCGAGTCCCACCAGAGTGGAGCTTTATGAATAATCTCAATAGCCTGTTTATCATAAAGTGCCTCTACAGTCGTTAGTCGACAAACAGTCACTACAAAAGAAGTAGTTCCTCTGAATGATGGCATCTTCTCGAGCTGAAAATAGTCCCCCAACATTCATCCTGTTTGAGTAACATTTGTCACAATCTTAAAGGTCAATGATACAACAAAAACTACAAAACATGCCTCAGTTGTAAGGAAGATTAAGTTGTGTGATGGTTAGCGACACTTGACATTGAAATTCAAATTAAAGTTCAACACTATTTCAAAATACAACCACGACAAGTTGATCAAGATGTTTCTCCCATGGGACAGGTTTTCTAAAATCTGCATTAGTTTATCATTAAAACTTCTTCTGCCTGTAGAAATGTCAAGTTGCAACATGAGGCTCTGTGGCGCAATGGATAGCGCGTTGGACTTCTAGTTGAACTCAGGAGAAGTGATTCAAAGGTTGTGGGTTCGAGTCCCACCAGAGTCGAGCTTTATGAATAATCTCAATAGCCTGTTTATCATAAACTGCCTCTTCTGTCGTCAGTCAACAAACAGTCTGGTACTCGGCCACAAGAATAAGTAGTTCCTCTGACTGATGGCATCTTCCAGAGACTGTGTTTCTGCATCGAGCTGAAAATAGTCCCCCAACATTCATCCTTTCTGAGTAACATTTGTCACAAACTTAAAGATCAATGGTACCACAAAAAAACACAACAAAACATACCTCAGTTGTAAGGAACATTAAGTTGTGTGATGGTTAGCGACACTTGACATTGAAATTCAATTTAAAGTTTAACACTATTTCAAAATACAACCACAACAAGTTGATCAAGATGTTTCTCCCATGAGACAGATTCTCTCAAAATCAACTTTAACCCACAGTTTTCTTAAAATATGCATTAGTTTATCATTAAAACTTCTTGTGCCTGTAGAAATGTGAACTCATAACATAAGGCTCTGTGGCGCAATGGATAGCGCGTTGGACTTCTAGTTGAACTCAGGAGAAGTGATTCAAAGGTTGTGAGCTTCGAGTCCCACCAGAATCGAGCTTTATGAATAATCTGCCACTACGGTTGATCAACAAACAGTCCGGTACTGTCAGACCAGGTTTGACCCGAGCTGTTTGTGTCCCTGCAGGGTACTGGTTTGGTATCGAGTTGGATCAGCCGACAGGAAAACACGACGGCTCGGTGTTCGGAGTCCGCTACTTCAGCTGCCTGCCCAAATACGGCGTGTTCGCTCCGCCCTCACGTGTCCAGAGGTGAGACAAAGTGTTTTATTTACTGATCATTGGTTTAGTCTCTCTGAGAACACCAATAAACTGTTTTCATGGTTGTTTCATCAGAATCGGAGGTCCTAAAGACGGCTCACAGAACGACAAATCCATGGTGAAGAAAGTCCATCAAGTCACCAGTAAGTCTCTTTCACTGTCATATCAAAAAAACATGATTATTTAACGTCATTCTTTTCTTAATTTCACCTCCTGTTTGGAAAAGATAGTGCAGCTGTTTCCTCACAGCACTTCACTGTGAAGTCTGATGTGAACAGTTCTTCTATGTTCAGTGTTTCTCACCAGAACTTTCTGATATATTTGCTTTTTAACATAAAATACATTTAGACAAGAGGCTGAAGGGTTGCATTATTGCTCAGTACTTGTCCGAGGTCAACGAAGACTTTCATGACACCTGTTGGAACATGAGGCTCTGTGGCGCAATGGATAGCGCGTTGGACTTCTAGTTTGCCACAGGAGAAGTGATTCAAAGGTTGTGGGTTTGAGTCCCACCAGAGTCGAGCTTTGTATAAGTACAAGGTTGTTCAACTTGCTTCACACCGGGTGTTATGTCACTTCTTGGGAAAGTTAAATTAAAAGAAGTGTCATCAACATATAGTGAGTTCAAGAGCTTTACAAAACTTCATAGTGCAGAATATGTTACTTCAGTGATTATTAGTACATGTTTTGAAGTATAACTTCTTCTGTGGCTCCAGAGGAAGCCTCCAATGATGTCTCTTTAAGGTCAGGTTGCATTGTGGGTAACGCAGGCGGCAGTTTTTGAAAAGGAAGAAAAATGTGTGGAATAAAATAGGTGATATCGCTCAAGTCCAGTTTGCTAACAAAGAGCCAGGTCAGCTTAAGAAATGTGAGGCTCTGTGGCGCAATGGACAGCGCATTGGACTTCTAGTTAAACACAGGAGAAGTGATTCAAAGGTTGTGGGTTCGAGTCCCACCAGAGTCGAGCTTTATAAAGTGCCTCAGTTTCCTTTACAGTCATCCAACCAATGCTACGGTCCTCGGCCACACAAGAAAGTAGTTCCTCTGAATGACGTCACGTTCCAGAACTTGTTTTTTCTTCACCGAGCTTAAAATAGTCCTCAAAATGTTGCACAATTTCCTCCTGTTCGAGTTACATTTGTCACAAACTTAAAGAGCAATGGTACCACAAAAAAAAAAAACCACTATTTGAGTTGTAAGGAACGTTAAGTTGTGTGATGGCCGAGTTCAGGTATGTTTTAGTTTAGAGGTTTAGAGGTAATAACATAAATCAACCCTTGAATTAACATTTAATATTGTTAACGAGTGACGTCCTCGTCATTAACTGACTGTTTTCCGTCTGTTTGTGTGCTGCAGTGTCACAGCCCAAGCGTAACTTCAACACGATGCGTTCTCCTAAAGACCTGACCTCCGAGAGCTCCATATCCAGGTGAGTCCCAGTTCTCCAAATACACAATTTGGTTCGATTTAAACTATTTATTTTTTTTTCCAGTCCTGATGGCTGTATCACTGTTAGACTATCACATCTAGATTTGTAAAGATCAAGAGATCTTTTCAAAGATCATTTTTTCCCCTGATAACTGTCATCTTCTGTCTTCTGGTATTCTGATGAACCACATGCTGAGGAACAACTCTGTACCAGAGCGTCTGTTTGAGTTTGTTACTGAAACCCCTGTACCCTCCTCTTCCTCCTCGTCCTGTCTTCTTCTCTCTCCTCATCCTCCCCAACTCTTTCTCCCTTCGATCTTCTCCTTACCTTCTCTCTTTCTCCTCCTCCTCCTCCTCCAGATTGCTGTTCTGCTGTTGGTTTCCGTGGATGCTGCGTGCTGAGATGCAGTCCTAACCACGCCCTCCTCCTTCTTCCTCCTCCGCCAGATCGATCTCTCTCCGCTCTTCTTTCTCTTCATCTCTTTTTACTTTTCATTTCCTCTCTTCAGACTGTCACAGTTGTTGGTCAAACTTCTCCCTCTTCGCTCACTCACTCTCTCTCAGCCCAGATCCCTCTGATTTAGCCGTTCTATAGCAAAATCTATAGTGCCTTGTATCTGATCAAAACGTCCTGCATTCCTTTAATCAAACTGAGAATCCAGCTAAAGCAATCCCCCTAAAATATTCTCTTTATAGCTCTTTTAGTTTAGTTTCGGCAGGTTCTCATCTCATTGTCCCAGCTTGGTGTTTGTCCATGTTGTGTCTTTATTTGGGGCAAAAAGATAAAAAAAAAAAAAAAAACGACCACATAACGTTAGTTTGTGCTGCTACGTGTTTTGTTTTTGCTGCTACTCGATTTGGGTCTTAAATTTTAAGGTGTTGGCACCAGATATCTTAAATCAGGAGAGAATTCTGATGTTCCGACTCGCGTTTTTGCATCAAATCCAGTAATGTGTTCTGTGTGAGTCTGTGAACACAAACATTGATGAGGTTTTGCCAAATGACATGATTGTATAAATACGAAACTTGTACGAGAGACACTGGAAGCATTAATCTTCTTAGCAGCTGCTACAACAACAGCTGATCAGTCATGTGAGTTGTGCACTTAAGTACAAAACATTTCTAATATCAAGTTGTGGTGTCCGTGGACTAAATGTCACCGTACAGGAGCTTTGATTTGTACGTGTCTCGGATTGTCTCTCCACTCAGAGAGCCCTGGTTACGCACGTAACGGTAAGCCCGAAGGTCAGTGCTTTAGTTTCGATCCTAGAAAACCTTTAACTTTAGATCCGCGTGTGAAGAACTTTTATCACCTGCATGCTTTAATCTCAGAGATCCAACTGAAAACAGGGTTAACCAACGACGTTGTGTTTTATCATAGTGTTACAGTCAGGTATTTTTTATCCTAACAGTCAGGACGTGAGAAAATAAAGTCACAGAAAGGGAAACACATCTCTGTAGTTCAGATAGACGGCGACTTTTTAATAGAGTAACTTGAATTTAAGTTGTTCCAGAAAAAACAGCTGGATTTGACTCAGATCCAGTTGATTTAGTCTTTAATAGATGAAGTACTGTAGTTAGAAGTTATAGCGACTGATCGCCTTAGAATAACTGTCATTATTAATCAGTGCGTTGCCAAATACAAACATTGGTCCATCTAGTTAGAGTTAAAATATAGTATGTTATAGAAATCTTACGAAGAGCTGCAATCGTAATCTGACGTTAACCAAAAGTGCTAACAGACCCAAAACTATGATTTTCTTTGACGCAGTTTAAATATAAAAAGTGTTTTCAGCCCCGCTACGTGTGATATTAGTGTTATTATGTTGCTAAAAATACGCTTTATTTAGAGTTTTTAAACAACATTTAATCATTTTTGGAGTTTTGTTTGTGATAATCAGCTGTACAGCCCTTCATCAAACATTCATCTCCTCCATCTTGAAGTTTTTCATTTCCTAACATAGAAATCTAAACCCTGATAATCTCTCCAGATGATATTTGTAAAGTTTCCCCTCTCTCTTCTTCTCTTCCTCTTCTTCTCTCGTCCTTCTTTCTCCATCTAAATAAGACTTTTTTGTGAATGTGAGCATCTGCGAAAAGACAAAACAGAATCACAGTTAATCTAAACTTACAGTAACGTGTGTGCTTAATGTTAAAATCTCTCTCTCTCGAACTATGTGCATAACTGAAAACAGCAATATGTAAAACAATGTACTGATCTCTGTGTGGAAACGGTTCCTGTGTTGATGTTTCTTTACACTCTGTGAGCACACGAACACCGACAGACGACCACGCTCGCGCTCTGACGGCCGAGGCTGCCGGAGACCCGACGCTGACAGACGACGAGCGCTCAGACGCTGTAGAAATAACCAGAAATCAATCTGTGGACGTATATTTACGGTAGATTCAACGGTTCAAGAGCTGGTGTGATTTCTGTTGAGCAAACTGGCCACAGCAGGAGGCAAATATACAGTTAACTTCACCCAAAACCCAAAATCTGGAATTGGCGTTACATTTATTGCACGTTTAACAGGTTAAATTGTTAGATTGTTTGTGTTACAGCTCCAAAAAGACTTGGTTATAGTTGAATTTTGTATATTTTGGACGTACAGCACACAGATCTAAGAGAACCAATGCACAGTCTTTTCTGTCTGCATCAGCGTCAACTGCAATTTGTAATCGATTCCTGGATCCTTCTCTTTATCTGGATCAACACCAACGATTAATGGGGTTCATTCTGGGCTGAGACCCATCTTCTATCAAAGTTTTGTGGAAATCCTGCTGATAAACCAACCAACCAACCAACCAACCAACAAATGAACAACCTCTGGAAAACCTCTGCGTTGAATGTTGGATTAAACTCATTCAGCACATTTAATTGACTGTTTGTTCTCCCGTTAAAGTTTCAAAAAAGGAAAAAACAACTTCCAAAGAAAAAAAATCTGCTCTTGAATTTTGAAATCTACCTTCCGTCCAGTCGCTTTTCATTCTGACTGTGTCCGTCTGACTTCACAGACTTCACACCGACAGTAAAGAACCAAAAAACTCAACTTTGTTGTTGGTTTATCGAGTGTTTCTCTCAGTCGGTCTCTGCAGCCTCGGCCACAGGAAACACCTTGTGGTTTCTCCTGCACACTGCTGTTGATAGTTGTTCTTTTTGTGCCCGTGGATCAGCTTCAACATTTTACTGATGATAACTTCAGCGCCTTCACTCGTCAGGTTTTACTCAACCGGCTGCAGAGTTTAGTCAGGCTGCGATCTGACCAAAGCTTTTCATTCTTGCTGAAGCTCAAAGCTGCTACATGAGACAGCAAAAAAGGTCAAATGATGTAAGTAGTACTTCACCCAACTCTTCAGCTTTGTTCCGAGCTTTGGGTTGAGTTTTGTGTGAACAGAGCTCTCATCAGTTCAGCATTTTGAAGATAAACTCCTGACCTGGTTTCTCTTAATGTTGAAGGGTTTTTTGGTCCAACCCTCTGCAGTTCAACTGGTTTAATCAGCGTGTTCAAATGGACAATGAACTGAGAAAACGCACAGACAGTTTGTAAATCCTAACTAAAATTTGGTAAACTAGCTGACAGAAATGACCAGAGTATCAAAGTCACATTAAATACAATCTGTCCTGGAGCACTGCAACAACCTTCCATCCCAAAATGATTTGTTATATGATGTCCCTGCAAATTCCAGCTTTGTTCAGGGACCAAAAAAAGTTTAAACTGCTGATTTTAGCATTCTTGTAAAGCTAAATACTAAATTAAGTCAACATTATTTCTGATCTATCTCCATCTGTCTAACTGCAGTCAGACACAAACTCCACTTTGAGCCACTTTTCCGATATATAACACAGACTCCAGGTTACTGAAACTGTTCTGAAGACGATTTCTTGAGAATGAGTATACGATACGCAGATGACCCACACCTCTACCTTCCTACTGTACACTGACGCTGTTAGCTTTCCCCGCCGTCCCATTCACACCTGAACTGAAGTAAATCCACATGTTGTAGTTCACATCTGTTTATAATTTCACACACAGATAAACTGGTGTTCCTTGCTAACGCTCCACAGAGTCCGGCCCGGCCGACTCCTCCTCCATCCTGTAGGTGAACGTAGACGTGAGTGGAGCTCAGTGATGGTGAGGTTTGTCTTCGTACAGTAAACGTACCGTACAGTTCAATGTCCCAGTGAAGCCTCTGTCGGTTTGAAATCTTACTGCTGTGTAAATGTGGAGCTTTTCTCTGGTTCGGCCACTAAGTGTCACTAGTGAGTCACCGGTTAATCATCTCACAACAAACGAGATCTCACAGAAGCTTTTCCTCATTACATATTCTCTATTTGTTTCGCTCCGTTTAAAGGACTTCTGTCTGTTTTGGCTCGTTAACTACAAATGACTGAATGTTTGCTTGATTTCTGGTGGATCATAGTCAAATCCTTCCTTCAGTTTTTAGCTGTATTTCTTTACTTCCAGGCGTCCTGTGGGTCCAGTTCATTTTGAAGAAAAACGTCTCTTTTATATTATTTGCCCGGCACATCCTCGTACCTAAACGACTGAATAGGTCAATTGCCTAAAACAAAGTGAAACACAGCTTCTTGACATCTTTTACATCAGTGAAGTTGCTGAACTGATGCCAGTAGTGATGTGACACGATTAGCACAGAATCACCAACTTTAGGCAAAAGAATTGCTGCAAGATTTATTGCAACCCTGAATTATAGAAACTTTACGCGTGTATATTACTAAATTAGATAAATTGTTCTGAACAACATATACAATATGTGTCCAGGCCAGTCTGTGGTTAAGGTTACACACAGATTGTGGTTTTGGTTAAACGTTTGCCTCCAGTCACGGCTGACTTTTTCTACATTAAAACAAACAGACCATGATCTGAAACATTACAACAAATCTCCAAGCCGCCCTGTTTAAACTATGAAATTGTCACAACACGATGTCTGAACCGTGGAAACTAACTCTGATGAGTCAAACTTAAAGACGAAGGCTTGATTCTGACACATGTAAGAGGCAACATCAGCAGAAACAGATGTTTTTCCTGAAGGTCTTTTGAAAACAGTCCCAGGTTGCTAATACATCACCTGATACTGAGACACCTTCAGCCAGATGTTGAGTGAATTTTGGATTATCTCTCTAAATTTCTGTGAGCTGATTTACTGTAGGAAGGAAATCAATGAAAACCTGATGGAGGATTCTGGGAAATGATCATCAGAAACATAAAACATTTGGGATTTGTAGCCGACGGGCTGAAACGTTCAGAATCTCTGGTTGTGTCCTTTAAATCCTCTATAATCGATCGGTGTACGTGTCTGAGAATATAAACTCATTCTCATAGAAACTAACTCAGCACTGGTTGTTTTAACATTAAGAATATACAGTATATAGCCTATATTTTGATAACTTCACTAAGTGTACTTTTGGTTCTCCGGTTTTTGTAGTGTGTGTGTGTGTGTGTTACTTTGTGCTCGGTTACAGTCCACATGTGAGTAACTCCTGTTTCCAAAAGTGTGAAGCCGACGGACGTTAGAGAGGAAACAGGGGAGAACGAGCATCGGACGTCCTCATCCTGACAGACACTCACTGCATGCTCTCTCTCTCTCTGTAACTTTCTCTCTCAGTATTTTCTGATTTCAGTTTTTCAATATGTGTAACTTCTTCTCATCAGCATGGAAGTGCTTCTAATAATAACAGTGACGACTCTATGAATATAATAAAGATGTTGTTTGTTTTCATATCTCTCCTGTCCATTGCTTTTACTCACAGAAAACATTCTGGAGTTTTCAAACTGAAACTGAAGTTATTTAAAGCGTAACTTGTTATCTGGCATCACTTCCAAAAGATTGATTTCACACAGATCAATATCAGCAACTATTATATGTAAATCAAGAAGACACAATTCATGATCCGTGTGTTGATGGAACAGTTTTAGAAGTTGTTATTCCAAAATCTTTCAATACACCAGAGAATGACTCCATATTATTGGGGAGGAAGAACTTCTCCCACATGTTTCAAGCAGTGGTGGAGGAAGTTTTTAGATCCAAAGTAAAACCAGCAGTAAATAATATATAAACATACTCCAGTAAAAGTGAAAGTCCAGTAATAAACCTGATCAATCTGGGACCAAAAACAGCAAATCTGTACTCGTATTCATGTGAAATCTGTAGTTCTTTATTCAGGGTTCAACTGTGAAGACACACCTGTGCAGTCATGCTGTTCAATCAGCACCCTGATGAGCCACACCTGTCAGGTGGATGGATTAAAGACCAAGTGCAACTAACACAGGTTTGAACAAATGAGAGCTCCCAGAATCTGTTATACTAAATCAACAATTGAGTGTCATGCAGAAAAAAATTCGAAAGCTACTGGGACGTCTGAGAGAAACTGTTTTTGTTGCAATAGAAAATCTGTAGTTGTGTTAAAATGCATGACTTGTAGATGTTCTGGTTTCAAACAGAAGATGTTTAACGATGACACCTAGTGGTCTCTGTTAAAACAGAAACTGTCAGCACAAGTGTGACTACAGCAATCCAGAGTGAAAACAGCAGTAATAATACATAAACATACTCCAGTAAAAGTGAAAGTCCAGGAATAAACCTGATCAATCTGGGACCAAAAACAGCAAATCTGTACTCGTATTCATGTGAAATCCATAGTTCAGTACCTAACACATGTCTTTATTCAGGGTTCAGCTGTGAAGACACACCTGTGCAGTCATGCTGTTTAATCAGCACCCTGATGAGCCACACCTGTCAGGTGGATGGATTAAAGACCAAGTGCAACTAACACAGGTTTGAACAAATGAGTGCTCAAAATCTGAATAATAAATAAATAATTCATTTTTGTGCTTAAAAAAGTCCCAAATCTTTTAGTTCAACTTGTGAAAAATGGGAGCAAAGAGAAACTGTTGTGTTTTTGTTGAATATAAAATCTGTAGTTGTGTTAAAATGCATGACTTGTAGATGTTCTGGTTTCAAACAGAAGATGTTTAACGATGACACCTAGTGGTCAATGTTCAGATGACACCTTTCTCTCTTTAACGCAGAAACTGTCAACACAAGTGTGACTAAAGCATCAGAGTGAAAACAGAAAGCTTTAATGGAAAGTGAGCTGCTGTTTCAGTACAAAGTGCATTATAAGTCACGTGGTGGAGCGATTGTTGAAACATAATTCAAACAGTTAATAAAGAGACAAAATAAAAACCAGCACAGACCTGAATTCACATCACAACTACATTTATTTCTTAAAGAAACCACTCGAGGTTACAAACCTGTGTCTGTGTTTCAGACCTACACACAGCAGCCTGTATTTAAAACACTGATTCAATAAATTACATAGAAATTCAAAATAATTTAAAACTAGAAAACTATAGTTCACTGAGTCGAGAATAAACTGCAGCACAGCAGGAAGTCTCTGACTGTCTCAGCAGCCTCTGAACGCGTCGTCACAGTTAGAAAATGTTATGTTGGATCAGCAGCAGTCACATCAGAGCAGCTTCCATCCTGCCGAGGTGCCCTCGAGCAGGGAACAGCCAGCTGACCTTTGACCTCTGAATGTGAGAGTCTCTAAACAGCAGCAGGACCTTCAGTCGGGCTCAGAGGAAGGTGGTGAGGAGCCTCTTCTCTGCTCCAGCGCTGCGGGGAGGGGACGGGGATTTGACCTGTGAGCCGCTGCGCTGCCGCTTCCTGCGGGCTCTGCGGTTCTTAAACCACACCTGAAACACGGAGAGGAGAGTTTAGACTTCATGTAACATTTAAAGTGTTCATTGTTTATATGTCCCATGCGTAAAAACATGGAGAGGTCACATCACAACATCTGGAGAGGTTTTACGCATGGGGGTTGTATATGTTTTACAACAAGGATTATGTTACACAACCTTAAATAATAATTTCCCTCCCAGATTTCCTTGGTAAATCTGTGCCTCATGCGTAAAAGGCCACCTGGAGAGGTTTTACGCAGCTCCATGAGCCTAAAATAAACATTTCAGAGACTCACCCTGACGGTCTCCTCGCTCAGCCCGGTGCTCCTCGCCACGTCGGCACGCGCCTCGACCGTCGGGTAGTCGGTGAGCTCGAACAGCGCCTCGAGCCGCTTCGTCTGGCCGTCGGTGAACACCGTCCTCATCCGGGACCTCTGACGCGGCTGGGACTGCGCGCCGGCCTGGTGGTAACCATGGTAACCTACCAACTGTTGAGCATCTAATGGCAAAAGTAGAGAAAAAACAATAAGTTAGTCGATTGATGCGCAAAATATATCCTGAACTCCAGTTTTCTAGTTTTATTTTAACTTTTTTTTGGCACTTTTTGGTGTTTGATTTCATCCTAAACTAAACTAAAAGTTTAAACTTAAATTTTCTTAATTGAAATGAAAGTTTTACTCGAGTTTATCTTTGAAAATGTTGAATTACCTGCAGGTTCCTGGCTGCTGAAGTGCACATAAACTCCGGAGTTTGAGTAAACTCTGCTGAAGTCTGCGTGATGGAAACCGGATCCATACGGGTAAAACGCCTCTCCGAAGCCCAGTCCTCGGTACTGCAGGCAGCCTGGTACCGACATCAGCAGGAGGTCTGAAGCTCCCGGAGTCTGGACTGAACCCGGCGGGGAGCCCCTGGAGATACGGGTCCGGTGAGGCCTCCATGACGGGCGGCTTGTGTCCGAGCTGCGGGGAGAGGATGCGCTCGATGCTGAAGTCCGACACTCTGCTTCCCTCCATGACTGATGATCCGCTGAGCTGCTGAGGCCTCTGAGCTCTGAATCCTCCAGGGTCCAGTTTTAAACACAGTCCGTGTGGAGCATCGAACCATCAGACACCTGACGGCTCATTAATGTGTAAATGAGAGTGATGAGGTCGCTGTTTGATGGCGGAGTTCAGTCAGACATGAGACGGAACCAGGACTTTGATTTGACCTCGTGAACTCTTTGATTCTTTGAACTGGATGATGACGTGATGAACTGAATCACTTATTCTGTTCAGTTAATCTCCAACTTTGACTTTTCTTCAAACAAATTCATCATCAGGCTGATGTTCACGAGACCGAGCCGGAGCGCGCCTGCGCACTGAGACTGTAATACTTTAATTTAGACACAACAGGAGTCAAAGTGAAGTTATCGTGTTAAAATGATTATAATTAACAGTTAAATGACTTTATTTACTTATTTATTTAACGAGTTTAATAAACTACAAAACATCTTCTGAATTTTATTTTGTTGATTTTCTGTTTATTTCTAGTTGAGTTTATAAAATGTTTAATTCTTCATCATTTTTAAATCAACTTTTTACAGTAAATTACGATTTTAAGAACATTTTTCCTATTTTTTTAGTATTTTTTTAATATGTGATTTAAAAACTGGAACTCAGATGTTTGTGTTGTCTTCTGAGGACCTTTCAGAATATATCTGTGTGAGTTCATTATTTTCCTCCGCAGTTTCATTTAGGATTAGAGATAAAGTTTAAATAATATCGACTGCAGAAACATTTGAATTCTTATTGGAAACATCAAATTATTCATCCAAGTCATCATCTAACCGATGGACCAGAAGTCAATACTTGAATAAAAGTAAAAATATACTAACAAATGTATATAAAAATATTACTTTAATTACCCACACTAATAGTACTCGAGTCTTAAAGTCTTAAAGTCTTATATGTACTTTGGTATCAGAAATAAAAATGAATATATAAATAAAATTATCAAATAAATGTGATGAAGTACAAATACAACAGCAGAAAATGGAAAAACTCAAAGTAATTTAAATGTTTACTTGAGTTCCTGAATCACTGATTCAAAATACTGTTATTGTATCTGTTTACCTCCGGTGAGGTTTTAAATGTGTGTCGACCTGTTTATTGTTTTAATCACAAAGTTTGTTTCCTTTATTTTGTTACATGTTTGAATTTATTGTTTTGTATTTGACAGAAATCAGATCTTCATGTCGTCTTCTCCTCTGTGTGGTTTCATGATGTGTCCTCTGCAGCTTCACTTGTTCTTGGAAACATCCATCAGACATATTTATTTCCTCTATGAGGACTTTTTATTTCATCAGTGCCTTAAAACACAAACTGGAGTTTTGTCTGTTCGTGTTGTTGGTCAGTCTGTTGTGTGTTTGCACTGTGTGTCTCAGGCCTGCAGATGTCACTGCTGCTGTTTGCTGCACTGAAAGGAAACGTGCACGTACGACACGTAGACATCCACCTGTCAGGAGGGAAGAGCAGTAAAACTACTCACAGGGCAGTAAAATGTTCCTGCTGCATCAATGTGTCATTTTACTGCTGACCTCATTTCAACTTCAGTAAAAGTAGGCCTATAGTACAATTTCAAAGTAAAGTACAATATTTACCTCCAGTAGAAATATAAAGGAGCAGAAAGTAAAACTACTCAAGTAGAAAACAAATATATAAAATCATATTTAAGTACAGTACTGAGTAAACGTACAATACATCACTGCTGTATTCTAAAAAAGGATGACTGAGCATTTTTAAACACAAAAATGTGTGAGTTTAGAAGAATATTTTCAAAGATGGCAACTGTAAAACCATGACATATAAATGTGTGTGTGTGTGTGTGTGTGTGTGATGTTAGCTCAGTCTGACTTCTGAGAGAAGATCAATCAGTGATCAATAGCAGGTCAATCAGTGTCCTCTCTTTAAACCCTCTGTGATCTGATCGATCGTTAACGCTCATGAAAGGAGTTAACAGAAACAGAAACAGATCATCAGACTGACGATCAAAGAGCAGAAACAGCGACAGCGACTCAACATTCACCTGTTTGAATGTTTAAATATTAAGAAAGGATCAAAATGAGCTCAGCTGGAGAATAAACAACCAGAGAGAGGACAGTTAAATATCACAGATCATCCATTATGGCTCCAAATGTCTTAATT
>CM077787.1:1642500-1912231 GCA_039737535.1 Lagodon rhomboides
GTTGACTGTTTTCACATACAAAACAGTTTTTTTAAAATGTATCTATGTAATTCTGTTCAGTAAAAGAAGTTCTGGACTAATCACATGAGGTACAGATTGAAGTTTTTTAACATAAAAATATTATAACAAAAAACAAACATAACTTTTTCTTCATTTACACACATATAAATATCCCATATTAAACATTAAAGAGCAAAAATAAGCAAGATCTTTAGTAAAATTAAGATTAAAAACTTTATTGCTAGTTTTAAAGTCTTTTATGTTGTTTTTATTCTTTTTTTATGTGCATTGTAGCACTTTGAGGTCATTGAGTTGATGTAAAATGCGTTATAAATAAAATGTATTATTATTATTTATTGTGGGAAATTGAGACAATTAGTTTGAGTTATTTTACAGGTTTTTTTTACACTATTATTGTTATTTTTACAGTTTATTTTTCACAGTGTGTCCTCAACAACCTCTCCGCCTTCTTTCTTTTCATTTACATCTTTTTGAGGCACAAATTCTTGTAAAACAGATAATTATTTTAATAACTTTGCACTAATTGGAGTTCCTTTATGAAGCTAAGCTCAGTAATAACAAATACAGGTTTTATATTTTAATCTAAATCCACTGGTGTCATACCTTTACACCTGTTTGCTTGCTGAACCCAGACTGACTCTGCTCAACGTTCAATCAGCCTACTTACATATTAATGAGGCTGATTGAATATTCACAGCTGCAGTGTGTCGCTGTGACCAGCAGGGGGCGGTGCAGCGCGGCGGCGCACAGACAGGAGGGTAAAAACCATTATGTAACGTCTCTGTCTGTCTTCAGTCCTCCCTCTGCTCCTCTTCTGTCTCCTCACCGACTCCTCTCTCCTCCATCCATCCACCCTCCCTCCCTCTCTCTCTCTCTCCCTCTCTCTCTCCCTCTCTCTCTCTCCAGACACCATTCATCCTCTATGTGACTCGCCCTTTTCTCTCTCTCTCTCTCTCTTCACACCTGTTTTCAACCTGTAATATCATCGTATGATATAATTTGAAAATATTGAGACGACGTTCACACACACACACACACACACACACACACACACACACACACAGACATAGACACACGCACATGCACACACACACACACACACACACAACATAGACACACACACACACACACACACAGGCACTAGACAGTCATTAGACGACTGTACGACCTTCACTGCTCTTCATAGCCCACAGGAGACACACCATACACACATAAACACACACCAGAAAATTAATTCTCTCTCTCACACACACACACACACACACACACACACACCCAGCCTCCCTCCTGCCGTGCAGCTCGTCACCTGAGGCGGTACAGAAGTCTCTCTCTGAATAATGTGATCTCTCTTCAGGGCGCGCTTGATTTAACTCCACTCTGCAGGATTTTTTCCTCCGTTAGATCCGCCCGTCTTTTCTCCTTCTGATGAAGCAACCAGTCGGGTTTCCAGAGGTTTGGTTGCTGAACTGAGTCTCTACCAGAGGACACACGGGGACACGGTGAGGTGATTTGACTGATTTTAAAGAATTAGTCCTCCCAGAAATGAGAATCCAGACATCATCTCGCATCTCCGCCCTCCAAGGTCAGGAGTCAGTCGTCCACAGAACAGTTCTGGAGCTTCACAGTAAAACAGAGTCGCAGCATTCTGCTGAACATCTGAAGCAGCTGGAGACACAAAATGGCTCCATACGGCTCGTCTGCTGTGACACAAGTCCCAACACAAGCTTCCTTGTCTTGTCACAAGTCGTCCTTTGGTTGCTGGTTTAAAGACCATCGAGGGAAACATTGAGTCACTTAATGCAGTGAACAGTCAGAGCCGCTAATTAAGAGTCTAGAGGTCGACTCTGGTGGGACTCGAACCCACAACCTTTGAATCACTTATCCTGTGTGTTAACTAGAAGTCCAATGCTCCGTCCATTGTGCCACAGAGCCTCACTGGCCCTTCAGGTATCTCCAGGTTTGTGTTGCCTTGCTCAAGGGCACTTTGGCAGTGCTCAGGAGGTGAACTGGCACCTCTCCAGCAACAAGTCCACACTTCCTATAGACTGTTCTGAGTGGGTTGTGAACTAGCAACCCATTGGTCCAGAAGAAGAAGAAGAAGAGGAGGAAGAAGAAGAAGAAGAAGAAGAAGAAGAAGAAGAAGAAGGAGGAGGAGGAGGAGGAAGAAGAAGAAGAAGAGGAAGAAGAAGAAGAAGGAGGAGGAAGAAGAGGAGGAGGAAGAAGAAGAGGAGGAAGAAGAAGAAGAAGAGGAAGAAGAAGAAGAAGAAGAAGAAGGAGGAGGAGGAGGAAGAAGAAGAAGAAGAGGAAGAAGAAGAAGAAGAAGGAGGAGGAGGAGGAGGAGGAGGAGGAAGAAGAAGAGAGGAGAAGAAGAAGGAGGAAGGAAGAAGAAGAAGAAGAAGAAGAAGAAGAAGAAGAAGAAGAAGGAGGAGGAGAACATAAACTCCCACTTTGTGGGATTTTTAAAAAAAACTCCTTAATTTTTTGCTTTTCTGTTAATGTGCTTAATGTTTCTTTATATTTGGATATTTGTGCTCATTTACATATTAGGCTGTTTACATAATATCCAAATGTCTTAATTATTGTCCTAAAACAACAACATCACCAGACTCCCTTTACAAATGTGGTGATTTTAAGAGCAACCTCATGACGCTGTAATAGACTCAGTCCAGGCAGTCATCTGTTCATCTGTCCTCATTCAAATGTGCATCTTCTTACTCCTCATAACTACTTGATTGAAGAAGAAATCCAACCACCTGCTGGGTTCGGCGGTTCCGGTTCCCCTTCAGGATGACGTCTGCTTGGAGAACACACGAGGAAATGTCACCTGTAATCAACGAGGACAACACAAACACAACACTTGACCCTTTTCTGTTGTTTCCCTCCACTTAGTGTGTCAGAGGAAAGTGGCTAACGCTCGCAGACACCGCCGCTAAAAAGGTCAGAGCCGATGTAGCAGGAAAGGTCAGGAGGTACACACACATGTCACACACACACACACACATGTACACACACACACACACACACACACACACACACACACACACACAATGTGCAGCTCATGAATAAATGTACATTTGAACAAAAGAAAGAGTGAAGGGAGGCTTAATTATGCAGTGTGTGTGTGTGTGTGTGTGTGTGTGTGTGTGTGTGTGTTAGAGAAAGAAGTGGGTGTGTGGTTGAGACGGTGAGGGATGCCGCCAGCTGATTGGCCCGTTCGGGGATACATAAGGCGCTCTGATTGGCCGGTTTGTGTCACAATAGGCGCAGGGATTGGCTGACAGGTGGACAATGGCCGTGTCATTGGTCAGTTAAGAGAACAAAAGGCTGTTTGGGCATCGAGGCGGAAAGGTGAGGAGGTCAGTGTGTGTGTGTGTGTGAGTATGTGTGCGTGTGTGTGTGTGTGTGTGTGTGTGTGTGGTTTTGTAGCTCAGGCCTGGATATTTTTCACATTCATGGGAATAATTCCTACGTTTTGCTTAAAATCCAGCCACTGATTAACAAATATTACACTTTTTACTCCACTACATTTGAGTTTTGAGCTTTTTGGATTACAACTATATGATGAACTTATAGAATATTAATGTAAAAACATCAGATATAAAAACAATGACAGGGACATTTTACTGAGACAAGAACACTTCATTTTTATGCTACACATTTTTGCTGAAGGCTTG
Source organism: Lagodon rhomboides (assembly GCA_039737535.1). NCBI lineage: Eukaryota > Metazoa > Chordata > Actinopteri > Spariformes > Sparidae > Lagodon > Lagodon rhomboides. The sequence goes on from CM077787.1 coordinate 1,646,196, forward strand.
AGTCACTGAATGGTCTGAGCTGTGGAGTTGAAATACTTCTCAAGATACAAAGCTTGACCCTGGTGGGACTTGAACTCACAACTTTTTAGAGCTACATCTCCAGTTTCCCTAGAAGACTAACGTGCTATCTGTTGCTCCACAGAGCGAAGAGGAGGATTCTTTGAAACCTCAAACTGAAGGAACAGTTTTGAAACTCTGAAACCACCACAGTTTTTTCACAAGTTAGCATCTTCTGGCTTTTATTTTGAAAAGAAAATCCATGCAGAGCTGTGGTGGTAGACGAGGATGTGCTGATACTTGACACGGAGGAGTTATTTTCTAAAACAATATTTGAAGTATTGTGAAGAATATTTGAGGTCACTGCTGAGGTCGAGGTTTTAATCTCAATCAGGCTTTTAACGAATATGAACCCTACAATATCACAAAAGCTCTCAGCAGTCAGCCGTCTCTACTTGATCGTGAGGCTCTGTGGCGCAATGGACAGCGCATTGGACTTCTAGTTAAACACAGGAGAAGTGATTCAAAGGTTGTGGGTTCGAGTCCCACCAGTGTCGAGCTTTAAATGTTTGTAGGGTAGTTTGAGAAAGGTCTTAAAGCAAAGCTGTTTTCAAATCATGGAGTCAAGTCAAAACCAGCTCAAACTTCAGCTCACGTATGGAGATGTTTGATTTGCTTTAGGCCTCAGTCACAAGTCCAGACAGTTGCTTTTGATTCCTTTAACAAATACAAAAGCTTGTTATGTGAGGCTCTGTGGCGCAATGGATAGCGCATTGGACTTCTAGATAAACACAGGAGAAGTTATTCAAAGGTTGTGGGTTCGAGTCCCACCAGAGTCGTTTGTTGTAACTGTCCGAGGTTGTTCAACTTCACATTATGAGTTACTACACTACTTCTGAAAGTTAAATTAAAAGAATATATATATAGAGAGAGAGAGTTCAAGTGCCTCTTTACAGCTTCACAAAAGTGCAGAACATGTGACCTCACTGATCATTTGTACATGTTGGTTAAATAAAAATAACGTGTTTTGGGGTTTTTGGTTACGTTGAGATGAAATTTCATTTTCCACAAATATCACAGATTAAAATAAATACAGGCTGTGAAAAACAAGTATAACGCCTGATTGTGGCTCCAGATGAAGCCTCAAATTATGTCTCTTATTGTTTAAGTTGCATTGTGGGTAATGTAGGCGGCAGGTAATGAAAAAGAAGAAGAATATGTAGAATGAAACAGGCGATATCGCTAATGGACAGCACATTGGACTTCTGGTACAAGATCAGGAGACGTGACTCAAAGGTTGTGTGTTCGAGACAGACAGAAGACACGCATCATCTCCTCGTCTTCATCCAGCTCTGTAGCCCCGCCCACTGAGGTTTAACTCAGCCAATAGCATCATCCGTGCCTCCAGAGCAGACTGTGATGCTAATGCTATCGCTGGCACTCTGAGCCTCAGTGGTCTTAGCTCAGTGAACCGTGCAGAACGTCTTCACTGAAGCCAAGAGATGCATCTGTCATCAAACCGCCATCAGCTAATCCTCTGCAGCTCCTCCACCGCTCCACGGCTTCTCCTCTCCATCTGACGACGACTTCCGTTTAGCTCAATAACTGCTTAAACCAATCCACTGAATTAAGCGACTGAGAGCTCCAGCAGAGCTGCGCATCAGGAGAGTGTCCACTTAGCTCTGCAGCTACTTAGACGCAAGTGGGGTTAATCAACCGTCCATCATCTCAGGAGGCCTGCTGCTGCGAGGCGTGGCAAACAAAACCTCAAGGGAAGTTAATGAGGCGTTCGATATCTGTAATCCATCTTAGAGACACGTCTAACTGCGGTTTCCAACCTCCAGCTGAGGTTCATCAACAGGACAAAGACGGAGAGAAAGAAAAAGTCTCTTTTAGCTCTCGTAGATGCAAAAGTGAAGTTTGTAGAGATCTGAGGACTTTACTGCTGCAGATTCATCTGCTGAGCTTCAGCTATTAAAGATGTTTACACTCGGACACACTGATAAACCTTCAAGATCCAATCGACACAAATTAATCTGCCTCGAGGAAGAATTCCACAAAAAGTTCAATGACCTCATTAAAAACTCTTAAATTGCATCTCTGCAGCTCCGTCCAGAAGTTTAACTGGACGCCAGATTGGCTTCAGGCTCGTTGTGATGTCACAAAGTGATGTTCACACATGAACCTCGCAAACTGAGACAGTTCACCTAAAATCTCCCCTGAAGGGTTTGAGAGTTTAGAAGATAACGGCAGGAGAGACGTCGGCTTCTCTTCAAAACTCGATGACACAAAAAAACTAAATATGAATCTGTTTAACTCAACAGGATGTTTCTTTTCATGACCACTACTCAAGAAAATCCACAGAGCTTGTTGTTGTCTTTGTGGATGATGATGCCAAACGTGTTTCCAATCACCAGGTGGGGTCGCAGCTATCAGTTGTCTTCAGCATCAGTTCGTCTCCTGATCATTTTCCAACTTAATCCTGATTTCCTCCATAAAATGCCAGAAAACGGTGAAAAATGTCCTAAATCTCCTGAAACAAAATGATACCGAACAGGACCAACAGTTGAAACACATGAAGAGACAGACAATCGTTTGGTACAAAGGAACAAAAGAGGTAAAAAAATCAAATCGAACGTCCAGAATAAAAACTTTTCACTTTCACTTTAAGCCCTTTTCATGATGCAACTCCTCCTAATGAGCTCGTCCAACGTGTCACTCAGACTGTGCGAGCCAGTAAATCAAAGACAGAGTTTGAAACGAGATCAAACATCAAACGCAGTCGGACAACAATCCTCTGAGATTCAATTAAGATGAATTACGATCATCAGCGGCTGAACGTGAGCCAGACGGACGGGCCACGACAGCGCCGGCTGCTCGGCTACGTGAAGCTGCACTTGGCGAGATGTGGATGTGAACAGCTGTTTGGAGCCAGAACTCGAGTCCACTTCCTCCTGAGGTGATCTGGACCAGCCTTTGTCCAGTGTCGGTTCTGCTCTCAGTTTGGATCCAGCTGGTTTGAGAAGAGGAGGACTTGGAAGTGATGAACTAAATGGACTAAATTTATCGGCTGTTGGCTCGTGTTGGCTGTTAAACTCCCTCTTTACTCGCAGCTGTAAATACAGCACATTGTCTCGGTGTGATTGTGTCGGCGGAGCGCCGCTCGCTCGCCGTCGCGGCTGTAAATAGCCTCAGAACCGGCGTCTTATGTAATTTCCTGCTAAACCTCTTTTTGAAATACGCCGTTTACGTAACTGTCCTACAACAGCGGCCTCATCTGCATAATTGCATAGAGATAAAGTCTCTGCATGTATGGCAGCGTGTGTGTGAGCTCATTTACATATATGCAGATGAGCTGCACGTGTACACACACACACGCACACACACATTGTGTGTGTGTGCGTGTGTGTGTGTGTGTGTGTGTGTGCGTGTGTGTAAATGTGCAGCCCGACGTCATTTAGATTGTGTTTAACTAAACGTCTTTAAACGTTACGGCTGAAAATGAGAACAGAAATGAGGTGAAGTTTGGAGATTTCTTCTGCTGCTGTCCAGCGTCTGTTTAGAAGAACGTTTCCCTCACAGCCTCCCCTGTGAGCGTTGTTGAAGTTTAATCAATATTCAGTCCGATCTCTCCAAAACTCTCTGATATATTTGCTTTTTAAGATAAAGTTCATTTAGACAACGTGAACATTATCAGGCAATACCTGTAAGACAAGTCTGAGGTCAGCTGACACCTTCATGACACCTGGAGGTCATGAGGCTCTGTGGCGCAATGGATAGCGCATTGGACTTCTAGACAAGCACAGGAGAAGTGATTCAAAGGTTGTGGGTTCGAGTCCCACCAGAGTCGAGCTATATATATATGTACAAGGTTATTGAACTCGCTTGACACTTGGTGTTATGTCACTACTTGTGAAAGTTAAGTTAAAAGAAGTGTCGTCAGCATATTGTGAGTTCAAGTCCCTCCAGAGTTTAGATTTACAGAACTTCAGAATATGCTACTTCAGTAATTTTTTAAAAAATTTTGTGTAATTTTCCACAAATTGCATCAATTAGAATAAATACTGTGTGTGAAAAAATAAGTATAACTTCTTCTGTGGCTCCAGAGGAAGCCTCCAATGATGTCTCTTTAAGGTCAGGTTGCATTGTGGGTAACGCAGGCAGCAGTTTTTGAAAAGGAAGAAAAATGTGTGGAATAAAATAGGTGCTATCGCTCAAGTCCAGTTTGCTAACAAAGAACTTTGAGAACTGTGAGGCTCTGTGGCGCAATGGATAGCGCATTGGACTTCTAGACAAGCGCAGGAGAAGTGATTCAAAGGTTGTGGGTTCGAGTCCCACCAGAGTCGAGCTTTATGACGGTGTCGGGTTGTTTGTAGAGATTGAGCTTCAAAGTTTGTTGGTTGGACCATCGGAGTTGTGTTTGCAAGGTAGGTCAATAAAAGTCATGTGAAAAACTCCAGAATATCAGTTTCCCTACCACCGCATATAGATCCGTAGACTCCGCCTCCTGCATCAAGGCATCAGGTCGAGTCAACATGTTCATGGCTGTAACAAAAAAACATTAAAAGTCCATCAAGATGAGTATTTTTGCTTTGTTTCAGGTATAGAGATACTTCAATGTGAGGCTCTGTGGTGCAATGGATAGCGCATTGGACTTCTAGTAAAAACAAGAAGAAGTGATTCAAAGGATGTGGGTTCGAGACCAGAGTCGATCTTGATGAGTTGTCAGGTTCATTAATACTGTTGTCATGATGGAAACGTACCTTCACAACTGACAACGTTTTGTTTTTAAGTCTTTTGTCGACGTACCCTGCAAACCTTTAAAGACTCAGACTCTGGTGGGACTTGAACTCAACGTTTCAATCTCTTCTTCATGCTCGCCTAGAAGTGCACTGCACCACAGAGCCTCCTGTTGCTCAGCAGCTTTATGGTTTTATCTGAAAATTATAACCATCCAGGACCTGATTCTCCATTTTGAATGTCAAGCTTATAGTTTCAGGCTCTGTGGCGCAATGGATAGCGCGTTGGACTTCTAGGCAAGCTTAAGAGAAGGAATTCAAAGGTTGTGGGTTCGACTCCCACCAGAGTCATGCTTTAAAATGTGGGGAAATTTGATAAAAGTCTCAAAACAAAACTGACACATATCATGTGAAAAAACCCCAACAGTCTAACAGATTCCAACGAATAGCGCGTTGGACTCCTTATTTTATTTAAATGACACAAGGGAGAAGTAATTCAAAGGTTGTGGGTTCGAGTCCCAACAGAGTTGAGCTTTAAAGGTTTGCAGGATGAGTAAAGAGTCTTAAAGCAAAGCAGTTTCAAAGCATTGTCGTTTTTGAATCGTTTAACAAATACAGAAAAGCAAAATAAGAGGCTCTGTGGCGCAATGGATAGCGCATTGGACTTCTAGTTAAGTACAGGAGAAGTGATTCAAAGGTTGTGGGTTCGAGTCCCACCAGAGTCGAGCTTTATAACAGATCAAAGTCCAGATGCTTCAGTCATGATGGAAAAAAGAGATTAAATAACCATACAAACTCTCTCAGCGTGTGTGTCGTCCTGTAGAGGTCGTCAGGCTGAGTGACTTCATTAAAACCCACTTTCACTTAATTTTAAATTCTAGTGGAGATCCCTGCGTTTACAAAGATATCAAAAATGTCAGGTTGATTTCTGGTGAAAATGTGTAAAAAGGCCAAGTGAACAGATGATCCTGTTCATGAGGACTCCAGTGATTCAGTTTAGGGACTTTATAGAACGAGACGAGATAAATAAACTGAATTTTTATGTGTAAATTAGCTAAAAATGCTCCTTTAATTTCTCTGTAAATCAATACAATATACAGCAGCACATATTAACTTATATACAAACTCATGTAAATCTAGTTCACATACTTTCCACTACGTCTGTCACTTATTTGAATTTAATGTGTGCAAACAAACTCATATAAACTCACATTATGTAAACGATGTGAACACATGTGTAGTTCTGTCTTGCAGATCGTGGTGCGAGCACTTCAGCGGTGTGCTGCTGGAGACAGACGCCGGGTGCTTGTTTACCTGTGGATCACTGATTGCAGCTCTCCAGGACGCCTCTGTTGCACAACGACTCCCAGCAGCCGTCTGACAGCTGGAAGTGTCAGCGCAGTGTGCTGAAATATGAATCTGCACCGAGCTGCAGAGCTGGGAAGAGCTCAAACTGCTGGACCCAGGCCTCAGCTGATATCTGCATGCTTCAGTCAGAACAAACCTGCTGCAGAGGTCACATGACTCGTCCACCCAGGGTCGTTCCCTCGTCAGGACGACCTCAGGAAGCTCATACGTTTCTTTGTATTCATGGTTAAACCGAAACACAGCGGCTCAGCTTTCATAGCAGATATTCTGAAGCGTCGCAGTTTGAAAGGAACGCGTGTGAATAATGAGATTACAGACGGCTGCTCCAGTTTCAGGGTTGACACAGAGGTCGTGTCATCATATCTTTTCAGGGGATTAAAGGGAGGTTTGGCAACCTGTGAGATGTTTCCTGTATCTGATGTCAACAGAAGTGTTAATCTGCATCCAGTGTTTTTACACTTGCATTATATTTAGATTCAGTTTCTGTCTGGCTGACGAAAGAAATAAAAAATGCTCCAAACTCCATTCAAACTTAGCAGAATTAGCTGTTAGCACTTCCTGTTAGCAGTGAACATGTGGATGTTCAGACAACTATCACTGGATCACTGTGATACTGAAGAGAACTTAAAAACATGATGTTTCTAAGGCAAGTTCTGCACATGTTAGGAGTGTCTTTTATTTAAGGATTCTAAGCAGATTTATGAAGCCATCCTCTCCTTCTCCTTGCTGATGAAAGTCAGGTGAAGTCTCGTAGTCCACAAAACATTTCTGGAGCTTCACAGTAAAACAGAGTTGTAAAATGTAAAAAACAACCCCCCCAAAAAAGGAAAACTCCAAAACTCCATTAAAACTTAGCAGAATCAGCTGTTAGCACTTCCTGTTAGCAGTGAACCTGTGGATGTACAGACGACTGTCACTGGATCACTGTGATACTGAGGAGAACTTAAAAATGTGATTTTTCTAAGGCAGGTTCTGCACATGTGAGGATTTACAGAGTCATGATCTCCTCACAACCATCCTGACACAAAGTCAGGAGAAGTTAAATAGTCCACAAAACATTTCTGGAGCTTCACAGAGAGGATGACTCCACAAATCCGCTTAGAAAGCCTTATTAAAAGACGCTCCTGTACATCTTACATGCAGAACCTGCCTGAGAAACATCATGTTTTTAAGTTTTCTTCAGTATCACAGTGATCCAGTGATGGTTGTCTGAACATCCACAGGTTCACTGCTAACAGGAAGTGCTAACAGCTGATTCTGCTAAGTTTTAATGGAGTTTTGAAACAGTTCCTTCAGTGGTTTAGGACGATACTGAAACGCTGTTTTGCTGTGAAGCTCCAGAAATGTTTTCAGGGAGGAGATAATGGCTGAATTTCCCATTTGGGATGAATTGTTCCTTTTATGACCCCATTTCTGTGTGATCACCTGTTTTACTTTCACTCTTTATTACTTTATGTTTATTATGGTGTATTATATGTTGTCTGCATCTTGTAGTTTTATTTTGAAAGGCAACAAACAGGTAACAAAAACAGCAGTGTTTCGTTGGAAGCTTCGATCTGTGTGTTTTCCGATTAGGTATTAATCCATGTTTACAGTTTGATGATGGATCAGGGAGTTTTATGTGTTTATGGTTTGATGACCGAGGGAAAGTAGGCCAGCAGGGCCGCGTCCCATTCCGAAATCAGCTCTACTTCCGTGCGTCCTTCTCCAGCAAACAGTTTAATTGATCGTTGCACGACACAAACATTAATAAAATAAATAACTGAGTGAATTAAAAGTGACTGCAGGATGTGAGAGGTGAGTGTGTTCAGTGTGAGCAGGTGAGCAGGACACATCGGAGGAGGAGTGTGTTTCTAAATGGGTCACGGGAGCCAGCGGCGCGTGAGCAGCTGCAGGTGTGTGTGTGGACAGGTTCAGAGGGGGCGGGGCCTGTGGAGTACCTGCTGCAGGTAGGTTCGTGCAGCAGCTCAGTCGCTGCTGGTTTTGCTCCTGCTGCAGACTGAAGGTGTGTCTCTCCTCCGCAGGTGAGTTTAACCTCTCAGTCCAGCAGCTGATCAGGATACAACCTCACCTGGACCACCGGAAGTGTTTTTAAGTGTTTTTCCCAGCGGTTCTGGACGGGTTCTGCTTCGTCACGTTTCCTGAAATGAGCTCATCCCGCAGCAGGTGAGTCAATCATCCCGCAGACGTTCATTCACGCACGTTTACCTGTTTGTCCACGTCATTAGGCTCTCTGTCTCTGTGTGTTGTTGAGTCTGTTTGTGATTCGAGCTGTTTTGTCCGCGTGAGAACAAGTTTCAGGTGTCACGTGAGGGAAACTCTCGTGCGGTTTTTGTTGTTTTCTCCGCGCGGTAATTGAGCCTGTGTGCAGCTCAGGAACCGGTTTTCTTCTTCCTGGACTGGACTGCTGTGTGTGTGTGTGTGTGTGTGTGTGTGTGTGTGTGTGTGTGTGTGTGTGTGTGTGTGTGTGTGTGTGTGAGTCACTCACTGACACTGGGCTGTCAGGAGTGTATCCAGTGTCCTGTTTGCCCTCGGGACAGGAGTTTACAAAGGTGTGTGTGTGTGTGGTGTGCCTGGGTCCCTCTGTTGCCATGGTGACAGTGACAGGTATCAGGCATGATGCTGGTCTGGAGTCAGTTCAATGTTTTACTGTATAGATGTGATTAATGTTGTTCTTCAGGGTAGATGAGTGATCGATTGGTAGATGTGACGATCGATTCTGTTTGTATGAGACCGTTCTTTGAGTCTCAACGCCACCTGTGTCCACCTGGAGGCCGATAAAAAGACGATAACGATTAAAAAACCATGACTAGAGACCATATTGCAATATAGAAACAGTTAATTGTCGAGGTGGTTGCTGTTGGTTTAAGGATCAGGGTGTCTAACTTTTTAGGATGTTAATGGAGGAGGGCACAAATGAGCTTTTTAAACGATTGAGTCGACATTTTGATGCTGTCGTGTGCATGATGGTAACCGCTCACACTGGACAGAACATCGCAGACGGACCGAAGAGACTGGTGGTTCTGTCTTCTGTCACAGTCAGGGCAGTCTGAACCGGTCCATGAACCATGACCAGGTCCTACAGCTGGTTCAGCTCGTGGGTCGGACCACGTTTTGATCTCAACTACCCGCCTGTAAAGTTTCCTGACTGCATTCTGCACAGTTCTGATGCCGTCATGCTGATAAAAGAGTTGTTCTGATTCTGATACCAGTATTGGAAATGCAGCCGATATTGCCGAGTCTAAGTAATTTGTTTGGCAGCCAAGGTGTCAGAATCGGTACCAGAACTTCTCTAGTCGCTCCAGCTGGTGTTTCCAGGACCACATTTCACCATGATGACACACACAGACGGCGTCACAGCTGCTACAGATACAACACAAGTACATTCATACCTGAGAGTGTTCGATATTGGTTAAACGGGGCTAAAACAACTAATAAGAAGCAGAACTCACAGGTCCGGCTGCCTTCGACCCGGCACCTTTAGACATCCGTCATGTTGGACTGTGTGAAACTGTGAAGAGCTGAAACATCGTCTGGTTTTATGAGTCTGCAGTCAGTTATCTGTTAGTCGTCACGTTGTGTTACAGGACTTCTCTTTATCTCACACACACACACACACACACACACACACACGGATGGTGTTTGGCAGTGAGCTGTGTGTTGGTGCTGCAGGATGTGTCTCCACTCCAGCACTGACCTGTTCTGATCCTCTGCCACTCCTGAACTGAACCAACAGTTAAACCTGACGCTGTGTTGCCGTCGCTCTCAGGTCCAGTCTCAGACAAACACCATCAACATGAACATCTTCACATGTTCATGTCTCCGTCTGACAGCGGTGCTGCAAACGTCTCAGTTTATGTCATCAGCTGATTGATCATGTTGTTGTCTGATGTTGCTTCTAATGCACTTATCATTTAGTTTACTCAGTTCTTCACATCGGCAGTGAAGGTTGATGATGTTCACTCGCACGGTCGATATCTGCAACTAATCAATCAATTTGTTTAGTCCCACAGTTTCCCAAAGTGACGTCTTCAAATGTCTTCTATTGTCCAATCAATTAATTAATTCCAAAACAACGAAGACTCTTCATTTACTGTCATAAACGACAAAAAATCTTCACATTTAAGAAGCTGGAACTCGGCAATTATATTTCTTTCGATCGTCTGATTGTCTCTACAGCGCTGGAGGCTGTTCAGGCTTTGTGATGTGATTTTGAACAATGTCTTTGTTGTTTCCCAACACGCAGGATCAATACAGCACAGTGTAACATCGAGCATCCATATTATTTTATCGGTATATCCAAACCCGCTAACTTCTAGTTTTAATACACGAGGAATCATTTTAAATCACTTGTGCTCCAAGTTGTTATAGTGAAATATACAGCGGGTGCTCTGAGGCGCTATGGAGTCTTCAAAGAAAGAAATAAAGACAAAAAAACCTAAACACAGGCGCCGTCGACACTGATTTAGAGCGTCGGTTACCATGGCAACGGTTGATGCTTCAAAGCAATCAGCTCAGCGCCTCATAATTTGGTCCAATTTAAGGTTTCTTGGATCAATTCTGAGTTTGTTTCAGGGCCTTCTGTCAGAATAGACCTTTACTATATAACGCAGAAAATCTAAAATATTGCAGTATTGTTTTTCTGATAGTTATAGATTTTTAATAATTTACTACACGGTCTTCTTCATCAAACTCCTGCTCAGAAACTGACCGACATGTTGGAGGAACCTGAAGCTCGGCGGTTCATCTCACTGCTGCGTTACGCTCACAGGTCACGTCCTGTTTGGACTCCAGGTGGAGGGTTACAGTGTCGCCGGGCTCAGGTGAGCCGACCTGCAGCTTTACACTGTAACTGTGTCACGTATCACATCACCGTGGCACAGTTTCACCACGGAGACCTGAGCCGTGTCACCCGAGAGGAGGAGTTCTACCAGGAGGCCCGTTTGACCTGGTTCCCACCTGAAACCACAGCGATGATCACTGAGCATGTGTCAGGATGAAGCTGTTGTCCTGTGGCGAGGAGGAGGATGGAGAGATGAAGAGTAAGACAAGAGAGGGTAATGATGAGTTGAGTTAAAGTGGAAGCAGAGCAGGTTGTGTGGTGAAACTCCTTCATGTGTTTTATCCGTGTTGCTGAGGCTGCTGGGCTTGGTTCTGACCCGGACCACCTTCATGATGCCCCCAGGCTCCGCCCCGCTCCACGCTGACTCTTTGCTCGCTAACATCTGCAGGCTAACGTCTCCTCCGACAGCCATAACAGCACATAATGTTATTACACCATTAAATGGCCGGCTTCCTTCAGCTTTATAGCTGCTGTTACCTGCAGAAATACTCCGTTAGCTTCCTCTGAGGGGCCGAGGAGGCCGAGCAGAGGTTTACTGTTCTGTTTGGACTGTTTGTGTGGGAGTGTTGTTTCAGGAACAGGTGAGAAGATGATGGAGAACGTAGAGAAACAGAAGTTATCAGACACCTGCCATCAAATTCAGAACAAGCAGGCTGATTAACACATGGTGATGTTGATAACGTCGTCTTGCACCTCCACCGTACCGGCACAGACGCTGTGTTCAGACTCGCTGCAGGAGTCGTCTGCGTGAGGACGCCTGCTGTGCCGACACAGTGGCCTCGTTACAGCCGAGCGAGGCCGACTGGACGGTGTTTCATTACCGTCAGCCTGAACGGTTAACCTGCTTCACCTGCATGTTAAACAGAGATGAGTCTCTATCTGAACTCCTGCAGCTTCCAGCAGCTGCACAATGAACTGATTAATCAGTGTTTCAAATAAAAGCCCTTCTGTTTTCATCTGATATCTGTAACTGAAAAATGATGACAAGCAATCGACTCTGTCTCAGAAACTGGGTTCTTCCTCCTCTGTGACGGTAAACTGAAGATCTTTCGGTTGTGGACAAAACAAGACATTAAACGCTGATCGACATTTGTCACCACATCCTCTGTGAAACACCACGATGGCTGATGACATGGTGTTATTTGTGTCTAAGAATGAAAAACACGAAGTCGTAACTTGTATTTTCTCTCCAGCGTGTCACTTTTGGTTTGTACATCCTGATGGTCCGATGGTTCAGGGCTCAGCGCTCGATGGATGATGCAGTCGTCTCGTCTCGTCTGGTTTTAGTTGTGTTAGTAGATGGACCTGATTCTGAAGAGGAGTCCTGATCCAGGTCTGGTTCTGCTCTACTGTCAAGAGCCAGCAGCAGGGTTCTGGTTTCTATCGCAGAGCCGAGCAGAACTTCGCTCCGGCTCTGTAGCTGTTTGCTCTGAATGAAATCCTGAGTTCTGCTTTGGTGCCGCGGGGCAGATTTTCCTCCTGGGCCGTTTGATTCACATAAAAGAGAAACTGATTAAAGTGATAATTCTCCTCTGTGGAACCTTTTTATTTATTTTCTCAGTGCATTTACCAACAGCCTCCGTCTTTATTCCTCCCTGGGAGTGAATTCACCCGCCGCCGTCTGTAAGCTCACGCAGGAAACGTCATTTAAACACACCGGAGGAAAACAGCTGAGTCCTCATCAGCTGGGCTGTTTAACATAACTGGACTTGCATTTATACGGTGCTTCTCCAGTCGACTGACCGCTCGAAGCACTTTACGACACTTCACTCATACACTGATGGCAGAGGCCGCAATTTGGGCTTCAGTCTTGCTCAAGGACACTTCGAAATGCAGCTCAGCTCAGCCAGGAGGAGCCGGGATTCTAACCAGCGACCTTCGATCACTAGATGACCCGCTCTGACCCTCTGAGCTACAGCCGCCTATATTTAATAGAAACATAAAGTTTATGTTCGTCGTGACAATAAACACAAGTGACTGAAACCGTCTTTCCGTCCTTTAACAGTTTCTGTTCAGTGAGGAAACATGTCAGGATGTTTCCTTTCTTGACATTTTGTGAGTTTATTTTGTGGACTTATCAGACTCAGGCCTCGTCCACACGGATCCTGTAAACGCACCTTTTTGAAAACGGGTCTCAAGCCCCGTTTACACGAAGGGAAAACGCAGATATTTCCAGGCGGTTTGGCCTCTCATTTACACGAAAACCCCGTTTTTATCACAGAAAACGATTATTTCTAAAAACTCCGGTTATGTGTTGTCGTGTCAGCTGGGAGAAACGGGGTTTTAGCTTCTCACGCTCATTAGGCTATGCGCCAGAAAATGCTTAACGTCATGTGAGCGTTGTTTTGAAAGGAACAGGAAGTCGCTCGTGTTATTCGTTGTTGTTGATTCTGAGGATTCTGATTGGCTTGCATGGCTTCATCCTTCTCCCTACACTGCCGCCCAGAGGTTTGGCAGAGTTAGAATGGCGCTCGACGGCGTATTTATGCAGGTTGATGGAAATGACAACTTTTTTGAAAGCGATGTTGTGTGCACGATGTTATTTTGAAAACGGAGGGGGAAATATTCGTTTCTCTAAATACACTGCTATGTATAAACGTGGACTCAGGGTGGAGAAATGTGAAAACGCAGCCCCTGTGTTTTTGTGTGGACGGTGAATCCGCATACTTTTCGATACGATGACGTCATCGCCCGCACCTCACCTTCGACCTCTGAACCCTGCGACGTCTCATTACAACAACAACAACGATGGCGGACTCCATGCTTGCGTTCGTGCTGCAGAAGATATTGAGCCTATCAGGGTTAATATAAAGGATTATGGACCACCGACTAGCTATTTTCATCTTCTCCTTGTTATGTTCGGTTTCTCCTTCGGCTGAGCTTTATGTGCATGCTCCGTCTCTTCTTCTCTGTTTTTGGTGAATTTCCAGCGCCACCTATAGGCCTGGCATATGAACTACAGCGTGTTGAGTCGTTTACAGTGGATCCATGTGGACGCAAATATTCTTGAAACGATGCCGAGGAAGACGGATAACAAAAAAGATGGTTTGGTACGTGTGGACGAGGCCTCAGTAGTGACCTGGCTGCTTTTACGCTGAAACATCGGAGCTGTCAGACGATCAGACGTGGTGTGAGGAGACGTGATGTTCCTTCACACTCTTGTGTTTTAGGTTTTTGAATATTTTAAACTATACTTCTGTTCATATCTCGCCCCTTCAATCACTACAAAGAAATCTTCTGAGCCACTTTTGTTTGACGAGCCGCCCCGCTGTCGCCGTCATGGTGCAGTTCTGCAGAGACGTGGCGGTGGAAGCCATATTTGTTGGTGTGTCATGTCGTTGAGGACGTGAACATCAGTGTTCTTATCAGAGTCTGAAGTGTGTCGTCGCCCTCTCCTCTCCTCCGCTCTCGGGCTTTAAGTTGGCGTCCTCCCCTCTCGTCTCGTCTGTGATCCTCTCCTCTTATCCCGAACTCAAACACTTTCCCCTTTCAGGCCGTATCATTCGCTGCTCTCCGCCGCCTCGCGACGCCACTTCCAGCTTAGTTAGTTTAACATTCAAATCTGCGGAGAGACGTCGGCGTATTTGGGTCATGAGATTAGGATCTGTTCGGTGAAAAGGCTCCTCTGACACCTTTAGAAATTTCAAAGTCCCCCTCAGCCTGAAACTAAATGTGACACGATGGCGGAGCTGGGAGTTCGAACGTCACGTCTGTCTGATTGGTTTTATAAATCAAAGCTGAGAAATGTTAGACGGCTGTTTCTGTGTTTGTGAGGAGAATAAATGGGTGTTTTAAACGATGCGGTTGGTTATTTCACGGTCACAACACCTCACAGCGTCTTCACAGCGAAACCGCTCAAATGTCAGACTCGGTCGGTTAACGAGTCGTCGTCGTCCCCGGGGCCGACGCGATTATCTGGATTTATGAGTGATGGAGTTTATTCCCAGCAGTCGGTCTCCGTGAAACGCTCTCCATCAAACGTGTTTCTGAAGATCAACACTCGATCGGCTCATTAACTCTTACGAACCGATCGTAATTACTGTCAACAAACGAGACGATTGGTCCCGAGAGGCCTCGACGCTGTTTACACCGAGATCTGAAGGGAACAGAGCGGTGAGGTCATCAGACTGAGACGGTGAGGTCATCAGACTGAGACGTCAGTTTATTCTTATTGTTGATTATCTGTTGATTATTAATCGATTTAGTTGTTGTCAGAAAATGGTGTTAAAGTATTGTATTTACTTCTCAGGTCTGAAAGTACAAACTAATTAGAGCTGCGATGACTGTTAAAGGCGCTATAGGCAAGAATGTGGCCAAAACGGTTACTACACTCAAATTCAAAATACTGCAGCGAGTCGTCTCCGCCTCCACCCTCTCCCCTCCAGACTCGAGGTTGCCAGTGCGGTTTTCATAAATGAGTGGCTCTAAGACACAATTCTCTTCTCTCAGTAAAGACCAAGATGTATTATAATTTGTGGTAACGTTAGCTGTTGACGAGGGAAGGACATATCAGATGGAATAACGTTATGCATGATATTTGACAGAACTGCCTCCCCTTTTATAACATTATATACGGTAGTTTATGGCGATATACATGCAAAGACCTAAAGAGGACTCGAATTTATCAAACGTAAGATTTCGTATTATCAGCTGGACATCAGCAGGCTGGAGACCGGATGCCCGTACCAAGACAGTGCTAATGCTGCTAGCGTTAGCTGTGCTTCTAACGTTTGTTTCTATGATCGAAATGAATAACGTTATTACTCGACAGTTCAAAGTATTCGAAATGTCCGTCCCCGTCAAGCTATGATGCTAACTTAGTTAGCCAAGCGTAACTTACCTGTCGAGGAGAAGAGTCGCCAATTCGGCATCCGTTCGCAAATTCCTCTCAGCCTTCAAATGTCTCCATCGTTCAGATTCTTCTCCTATATAGACCCTCGCTTTGCCTCTCTTTTTATCTTGTTGTTTTTGCGATTCATAACGAGCCCTTTTGGGTTTCGTTGCCTCCGCCATTGCAACTCAGTCGTAACTGGCAACCTCTGGTCGCACAGCAGCTGAGACTCTACTGACTGCACTGACTCGTAGACGGCGGTGGGCGGAGCCACGTGCAAAAACATGATGTCAAAACATCAACATGATTTGCGGTCTGCAAAAGATTATTTTTAATGCGAATATTTTGGCTGTGCTGTTGTTGTTGGTGAGTTCAGTATGTTATATGAACATTATTCCCGAGTCTCTGTGACATATTAGAATGATTTTATGGCCAGTTGCTTTAGATTTCTTGCCTATTGTACCTTTAAATTAAATGCCAAATATTCTGAAAATCGATTAATTAGTTTGAGTATTCTGTTATTATTTAAATTAAAAACTCTCTGATGTTTTCTGGTTTCTGTCCTCTGTGACAGTAAACTGAAGACGTCATCTTGAGCTTTGGGAAACATTTTATTGATCTTTTTCACCATTTTTATTGACCAAACAACTAATCGGTCCACAGATAGTTTGAGAATGGAAATTAATCGTTATCTTCCGTACAGATCTGCAGTAAATAATCCTACGTGTCCTCTCTCTGAACACGAACAGCAGCAGGACGTGGGAACTGAATGAATGCAGTTCAGGGTCGACGATATGAAACACTGGACAGTTTTCAGCACTTCATGTGACTCTGTTAACATTAAAGGCCTGAAGACGTAGAAACTGAAGACTGAGCGTCCTGACACGCTCTCTTCTGTCTTGAGTTCCTCTGAGCGCTCGGAGGAGGAAACATCTCACATTTCACTGAAACAGCGATCCAGTGTTTCTCACACAGAAGGAACTTGTGTGACTGAGCGGAGGCTCTTATTACTGTTAATGTGAAACGCTCTCTTTCATCCACATCCAGGCCGAGTTAACTTCTCTCCTCTTTACACTCGATTAACGTCTGACACAAGGCGAGGACGAATCGATGCCGCTCGGCCGGAAACGTGGCTGTGAATATATTCTGCCTGAGCTGTGGAGGAGAGAGACTCAGGGACGTGTTGACACCGAGAGGAATATAGAATATCACTGATACTGTATTGTGTCCGTCTTCGCCCTGCGGCTCCGCGACTCTGTTTTCCTTCTGTCGGTTATTTTCAGGGAGGATTTGTAAACTATCCCCCTCCAGATATTCTCACCGTCTCCTTTTCCAGTTCCTCCTCGTCCCCCCAACGTCTCTACGTAATGAGACTTAAGATTGAGTCTCTTCTTCTTCTTCTTCTTCTTTGTTTCTTCTTCTTTTCTTCTTTGTTTCTTCTTCTTCTTCTTGTTTCTTCTTCTTCTTTGTTTCTTCTTCTTCTTTGTTTCTTCTTCTTCTTCTTTGTTTCTTCTTCTTCTTCTTTGTTTCTTCTTCTTTGTTTCTTCTTCTTCTTCTTCTTCTTCTTTGTTTCTTCTTCTTCTTTGTTTCTTCTTCTTCTTCTTCGTTTCTTCTTCTTCTTCTTCGTTTCTTCTTCTTCTTCTTCGTTCTTCTTCTTCTTTGTTTCTTCTTCTTCTTCTTTGTTTCTTCTTCTTCTTCTTTGTTTCTTCTTCTTCTTCTTTGTTTCTTCTTCTTCTTCTTCTTCTTCTTCTTCTTCTTCTTCTTCTTCTTTGTTTCTTCTTCTCCTTCTGTCCAGATGAGACAATAAACTGGTGTTGGAGCAGATGTGGAGATGTTATTCCTCCAAGGATCTTCCTGGTGAAGCTGTGTGGTGTCACGGAGCAGGTGGAGGTGGAGTATTTATGGCTGGTTGACCTCAGACTCTGCAGGTGGAGACGAACTAAAGGTAACAGAGTCGTACTGTACCACACAGTCTGACGGGGAGGAGGAGGAGGAGGAGGAGGAGGAGGAGGAGGAGAGTTTCTGACAGTGGAGGAGACAGAGGACACACACACACACACACACACACACACACACACACACACACACACACAGATGTCACCACAGGCTGCTGGTGTTCGGGGGTTTTAAAAAACGAGAGTCGTCACAAGGTGAGAAAGAAGAGGAAGGTCCGGTGAAGTGAGGACTCGCTCTGCTGCTGGAGGAGAGTTCACATCAGGCCTGAGACAGGAAGTTGAGCTGTGTTGCCCCCGACAACTACTGTTTTTAGAGCGGCGAAGAAGAAGTTCATGTTTTCCGAGTGCTCCTCCTTTCTTGTCCGACCGCTCCGACTGAACATCTTCTCAGAAAGGCTCTGGTGACGTCACACTCTTTCTCTCTCCTGGCCTCAGCGATAATATCCACCGTATCTTTGTCTCCTATGGATGATGTCATCACCCACAAAGGATCAGTGTCTATCATAGAGCGATGGCTGTCAAGTAGATAAAAGCTGTTTTTATTCTGGGCAGTAAGCCACCAATCTGCCGTCCTTTTGGTGGCTCGCTCTGTGGATTTAGACAGAAGGCGGCAAATTGGCGGTCTGTTTTGTTCCTCCAGTTTTGCCCCTCGGAGGGTAACGTTACACTTATTTGCGCCTCCATTGCTGTAAATCCGAGGCGGCAATGTGGTGGCAAATGCTGAGATGGGCGGAGGTGTGGATGACGTGCACTGCTGCGCACCCACAGCCGGGAGTTTTAAAACCAGGAAACAGCTGATCACAGCAGTCAGTTCGTCACTTCATCCACGAAGATGAGCAGCTGGAAAGCCGCTGAGATCCGGGAGATGCTAGCGTCTCCTCGCTCTCTGTAGCTGTCTTGGTTGTCCGCTTGTTGTTGTAGCGGCGAGCTAATAGCGGTCGCTACTTTCAAATTAAAAGCCCCCCGCTAAGAACCCAGTTCTAAACTCTGATGGGGTGCAATGTAAAGCTCTTATTTTGAAGACAAACTGCGAAAAACTTCCCATAAGGAATGAATGGGACGGGGTCAAAAAAGTGGCAAAATCATCAGCGTTTTTCAAACATCTCCTGCTCTGGCAGACTTTGACCTAGAGACACCATTCAAACTTTAAAATGTAGGCACAAGTCTTATCTATTTGAGTTGTATTTGAACTTTCTTTCTACAATGTTTAGTTTTTGAACGGTGACCCTTAATTGATCGTGAGTGATTTCGAAAACTCAGAAAAATTCAGGATTTTCAATGAGTGTGTATTGCGGAATGTTCGCGCAGCACCAACTGGCAGAGTGGGGGAGCCTGAAAAAAACTCTCCGAAAATGTTTCTTTAGATGACGATCCTAGCCACAGATTTCACACTACAATAGTGATATTTTCCAAGAACGTAGCCACACTTGTCTTCTGTCTGGCAACGTGTCCACTTTATCGGGAGGATGTACGGTTTTTGAATTATCTGCGTCTAACCGACACAAACTCCAGCAACTGCCCCATAAGCCCCAATGTTAAACGGGAAGAGGATTCTGGGAGAAAAGCAGAAACTGCCCTGCTTCTCTTCACGCCCAACTTCCTGCTTCACGTCACGTCACATGTTGACGCCTACCAGAGGAGGAAAAGTGGAGGCTGTTTGGAAAAGGAGGAATATTACACCTCCCTTTTAGACAGACAAGGAGGCACATTGCAGCCTTTACCTTGCTGCACATGTGCTGCCTTTTCTATCTAAAAGGGGCTAAAGTCAGCTGGTGATGGAGGAGCATTTAGCAGCTAGCTCGATACTGGAGGGCGGTTGAGACTAAACCAGAGCAAGAAGAAAGTGAATTCTGGACTTTAACACGTCAGATGTGACGGTCGTGTTGCTCTGTGGCGGCTGGATGTGTGGATCAGAACCTGTTTGGCGCCATCAGTTCACGCGTGATGTGTTACAGCTTGTTGTGTTTTTACGTCAGTCTCCTTAAAGCCGTTTAATGCTGCTTTACTTCTCCGGCGGCTCATGAGATGAGTTTCCTCTCCCTCACTGTGTTCACCTCTTTTCATCTGCATGTTATAAACTCTGAGAGGAAGAGACGATTCACACCCAGCCGACAGGAACGCTGCTGAACGTGGCTCAGGTTTCAGGCCTGTGTGTGTTCTCAGCTGAGGAGCAGAGGGGATGATTAACTTTGTCTCGGGACGCAGACGTTATTTTAATCAGTCTCGGTTCTAATAGTCTTAACTTCCCCTCACCTTCATCACCTCCTCAGCTGAATATCACTTTCCCTCTAAAGCTGCCGCGCTCTAATAGGAGCCATTCATCTCTTTTTCCTCGCCGCCGAAACTTCAGCGAGTGATGCATTTCACTGCTCCGTTCCAGCGTTTTCCAAACTGCACTCGCTGACCTGACACACACACACACACACACACACACACACACACACACACACACACACACACACACACACACACACACACACACACACACACAGTATTGCAGTTTGAGTGGAGCTTTTCTGAACGTGAAGGTCACAAACAAATTAAAATGTCACCTCGTTGGCCAGGTGAACACGCCGTAACAACACAGGTTAAAAAGCCGACTCTGCTTCATGACGGCTGCAGCAGCAGGTGGAAATACATGTTTATTCATCGCTGAATACAAGCAGATAAACCTAAAAACTCTTTTAAATACCCTCAGTACTTAAACATGACATAAACAGTGTACATGTTTGCAGTGAGGTAGATTTTAAAGTTCCCATGAAGTCAAAATCGCTGTTTACTCCAGTATCGACCCAACGACTGCAAACAAAGTTCTGTAGGTATATTTGATGGTATTTTAGAGTTCGTAACTTCCTGAAAAATGATTTCACGACTCGTCGCTGCCGTAGAGAGCCGACGACACGCCGCCCTCCAGTCAACCTCCTGGGACCGTGACAGCCGTCAACGAGGAGAGACAAACAAATGTTTGAATCTGTTTCCTGTGTGATGTTTGTGGAAGCTACATGGTGAACGTAGCCTGAAGGATCACCGGTGCCTCACAGAGCAGTCAGCACTGTGGGCGACTACACCCACCGCTCACACAGCTTCTCCAGCCTCCTGCCTCCATCAGGTACCTCCACCACACTGAGCAGCAGCTTCATGCAGCAGGGTGTCAGGAGGCTGAACTCTCTGAACTCTGAGCCCCCAGAAAGACTGGAATCTGGAATCTGGACTGAAGTCTGCACATGCTCAGTCTGTTTCTCTCACACTCTGAGATTGTATATATTTATTCTTTGACATATATATTTATATTTTATATTTAAGTGCCTGCCTTAAATATACTGATACTTATACTTTATATCTTTGCACTGTACTTTTTTATCTTTTCTTTTCCCTTTGTGGCTCTGAGGGATCCTCTGTGTGTCCTGTACATACGGCAGAATTCACAGTAAAGCCTAAGTTATGCTTCCGCGTTGACACAACGCAGGGGCTACGACCCTACGCCTTGCGTCCTCCGCAAGGGACTGACGTGCACCTCCCAAAAATCCTAGACGTGCGTCGAGGCGACGCAAACACCAACGCAGCGGCATTGGCTGTGATTGCTCCGCTAACTACATCCGCTGGAGACCGCTTTTCCGGTTTTCCGCTGTTGTCTCCTTTGTCGTCTTTGTCGCGCCCTTGTTTGCAATAGAAGTATTATTTCTTCCTCGGCTTCAATAATTTCGAGCTCCAACGCCAGTCTCTCTGTCTCGGTCTCCATCGTTCACTGTGACTAGGAGAAAAGCCGGAAGGTAAACAAATAGGCTGAAGCTAACGACGATATACGTCATAAGAGTCAAAACATAGCGCCCTCTACTGGTGTGGCATTGAATTGCATTTCGACACGTAAATCCCACGCAGAACCATCACGGTCTCATGACTGCGTCCAAGCAACTGCGTGGCCATTGCGTGATCACTACGTGGAACCATAACCGACGCTTAAAGTTGACTATTGAACTGCTGCTAAACGTCGCTGATGTTAGCACGGTTAGCCAGCCTGTTTGCTGACAAGATCACCACCTCGGTACCTGTCGTCAAACTGGCCTGCGTCTACGGCAAATACAGACCTATGGCAAAGGAAATAACACTCCACCAGCTGCTTCAGGAGATCTTTAATGTTAGTTGGCTTTAATTTTATGTAAGCAAACTCCTGATCGTGATCCGTCAGAGTAAACTCATCATATGTTCAGTTCTTCCTCTGCTGTCTTCACATCTGCCTCTGTGAGTATCATCACCTCCACCGCTGAATGTCCTCCAGTTTATACGCAGACCTGACGGCATAAATCCACCTCTGACCACCTTCCTAATAAAGCTGCGTATAAACCCGGCTCTGCCGCTCTCGTTTTACTGCCAGTTTCAGGTTTCTGTCTCAGGACACGGATATTATTTAAATCTTCTTAAAGTCTAAGCCGAGTCCTGCGAGTCTAACTTCACTTCTCCTCCTCCTCACCTCAATCTCCTCCTCAGCTCCGTATCACCATCAGGTCGAACAAAAGCCATTTTCTTAATCTTAATAACATGAACCCGCTTCCTTCCCTCCCTGCGACGGTGCATTGTGCAGCAGAGGAGCTGATCTCCTCATCATCTCAGCAGGGGCGAGTCTTAATGGTGACGATGAGCTGCCTCCTCTCGCTCCCTCACGCTGCTCTGTCTGGCTGCTCGTGGCGTCCTGCAGGCAGAGCGGCAACGTGCATCGCAGAGACATAAAACATTATGTAATCCGGAGAAATCTGCCGGTATCAAACACAAACATCTGCCGACAGGGAAGAAAAGTGACTCGCTGGGATTTCTTTAGAATCAGGCCACAGTTTGACCTTTTTAAAAGCAGTAAAAGCTTTTTGACTTTCGATGTAAGAACCGGAAACTTCAGACGTCGGAGATAAAGCTTCCTGAAACTAGATTGTCTTTTAATTCATTAAATTAAAGTGGAGCTCCAGAGGAGGATCTGATAAGCTCAGGTCCTCCTGCAGTCAGGAGCTGTCAGTGGAGATACCTCGACACAAGTTTAATAATCGAATGCAAATTAAGCTTGACAAGAGTTTTATCTTCAATAATAACGTCTCGGTGAAGCAGCGTTCAAGAGCGTGACACTTTATTTTGAGTTCCTGTTATTGTACTTCCTGTTGAAACAGGATGTTGAGGCTGCTGGAGTCTGACTGACACACAAAAGGACAGAAAACAAAAGTATGATGAGGCAGTGATTTACATTAAAGCCAGAAAAGGTGGATATGAACAGCACGGCACTTTAAAGGACATTTCATGCATCATGTCACACAATTTAAGCTTTTTAAAAAAAATGTGAACGTGACGGTTTGGCTCAACTAAGCACGAAAACTTCTCACGTGTACGAAGCTGCAGTGCCAGCAGGGGGCGATAATGACGGGACCGACGGATAAATACGATTCATTAGTGGTTCACATCTCGAAAGAGGAAAATACTCAGTCGTGATTGTTACGATCTTTTCCTAAAACCTAACCAAGTAGATTTGGTGCCTTTTTATTTTGAAGCTGTAACGGACGCAGCTTGGTTGTTACCGTGGTAACGTGACTAATCAAGAGGCCGCGTTGTTTTCACAGACAGGTGAGGCCGAACACGGCGACCAGGCGTCATGAAAAGTTTGTGACGGTTCCGAATAACAAGCAGCTGTCCAGAATCCTGAACCCGGTCCTGATTGTCCCGGAAATTTGTTTTTTAGCTGTGAGGGCGACGTAATGATGTTGAAATAAAAATACAGAGGGAAATTGATCCATCCATCGTTGACATGGAGCCCGATGATGAACCTGGTGAGTCACAGACAGACAGCTGGGTTCATAAATCAAGATGATTTTAGCATCAAGTTTTGACTCTCATTTATTTCACGCCTTCTGCTCCCCGGAGTTTGTCGTGAAACCGGGTCGTCCTTCCTCTGTGGACAGTGTCGACATCAGACTACTTCCTCCTTTGCTTCGGTGGAAACAGAGTCATACTTCCTTAACTTCATTAACTTTAACTTGGTATCGATTTATCTCCAGGAACTCGTCCCTAAAGCACGGTGAGAACAGTGGAAACATACAGAACCAGTGACCAGTTGGATTGGGTTCTATTCTTGTGGTGGAACGGGCTTCATGTCCAACAAACATTCAGCTGTCTTGCCTCTGAAATTGAGCAGCAGCCTCTTCTTGTTGGTGCCTTTAAAGCTCTACAGCAGATTTCTCTCCAGATGTGACCTGATGGATCACAGAGGAGGAGACGTGCAGATGTTCAAGTGACGTTCAGGAGCTCGAATCAGATACCAGACAGAAGAAACGCTGTCAGGTCCCGAGAGGAGAGAAGAAGAGCGAGCGACGCCACACTGTTGAGACTCGACCAGCTGTTTGTCCCATCACACGTTTGCTGGAGGCATCAAAGTCACAGAGGTCACACACACACACACACACACACACACACACACACACACACACACACACACACACACACACACACACACACACACACACACAGAAAGCTGTCGGGGAATCATATTGGATGATGGAGCGTCAATCATTGCAACCAATCACACTTCGCTGCCAACTCCTTTGTCCAATACGCCTGCAGGGATTTTTTTGTTGTGTGTGTGTGTGTGTCTGTCTCAGCTGGTGATGTGTGTGACATCATCAGTGATGTCATCAGCAATGTCAGGTATGAGACTCATTGTCTGATTGAGTGAAGTGTTTGGTTAAAGGCTTACTGAGACTGTGTGTGTGTGTGTGTGTGTGTGTGTGTGTGTGTGTGTGTGTGTGTGTGTGTGTGTTTGTGTTTCACAGTCGCTGTGAAAAGGACGTTCTGAAATGTGTGAGAAGATTATGAAATGTGGGTATAATTCAGAAGTGTGTGTGTGTGGGTGTGTTGCTGTAACAGGAAGCTTTTTAGCATCCGTGAACGTCCTTTGAGACAGAAACTCTCTAATGTTTGAATAAATTTTATAGTAATCCTGCTTTAATCCAGCGGATGCAAATTAAACTCTGTGTCTGTGTGTGTGTGTGTGTGTGTGTGTGTTTTCTCATCCCAGTCTAGTATTCAAATTTTTGTCTACTCGGGGAAACCACCCAGACACGAGCCTGTCGTTGGCTTCCGGCTCTGGACTGTCTTTCTGTTCAGATCGACACCAGTCTCGTATCTGTTTGTTAAATATGAAGCTGCTGCTGGTTAGCCTAGCTTAGCATTAAAGCTCGGGTCTACGATGTTGTTCAGAAACACATTTTGTTATACTGGGTGAAATGGTCCTTCTGTACGGAAGCGTATTGCATTCACTTGATAAATGTATTTTTTTGTCTGTTTTTCGTAATAATTATTTGTGTTTTTCTGAGTAATTTATTTCTTGTCTGTTTTTTGAATAATTATTTGTTTTTCTGAGTAATTTATTTTTTGTCTGTTTTTTTGAATAATTATTTGTTTTTCTGAGTATTTTTTTTTTCTGTTTTTCAGAGTAATTTTTTTCCTGATTTTCTGAATAATTTTTTTTTCTGTTTTTCGGACTAATTTTTTTCCTGAGTTTACAGAGCATTTGAAGATCCATTCATTCATTGAGAGCTCGACTTCATGGTTACAAACATGACTGACTTATTCAGTTTAATCAAGTTTTACTTTGATCTGGGTTTAAGACACTGGGAGATAGTCCTGTCTTTAAGTCATATAGATGGTATCATCATTAGTTTGTCAAGGCATGTATGCGCGGGCAGGAGTCACCATAGGTCCACGACATGGTCCACGGGAGAACGGGAGTCTGTTACAGGTTGGATGTTCTCGCGGGAGTTCGAATTTATCTCGATATTTCAAAAAAAATACTCAGAAAAACACAAATAATTACTCAGTAAAACAAACCAAAAAATAAATGTATCAAGTGAATGCAATACGCTTCCGTACTTCTGTCCTGAGAGGAGTCAATACATTATGTATTCAGATAATCAGACCTCTGTGGCAGCTGCATGACTGAGAAACAGCTGACCAATCAGTGCTATCCGGCCTGGATAGCACTGATTGGTCAGATGCCTTCATGTCCCGCCCTCCTCCGCGCGTGCGCACGTCCGGTTTCACTGATGCCGGAAATATTCAGCACACTCCTCCGCAGGAATACGGAGTTCATTCGGTTACAATGGCAGAGAAAATGCAGCCACCGTTACTTCTACCAACTCACCCCGCTAAAAGGGCAAGGAAAGAAAGCCTGAGGCATAAAAAGGGTGCAATGAAAAGACTCTGGATAAAGTCAGAAGTCGGACCCGAGTCAACATCGGTGCTGCGTTTGAGCGGTGGAGACAACTGGGGCATGTGAAGGGCTGAAAGTGATGCAGAGGCTGCTCTCTTTCTGTTGGACAGGTAATGATGTTTTTTTTGTTTCGGGGGGATTTGTTATTTTCATGAAATATGTAAGGTTTGCCAACTTCTCCCGGCTGAGTTCAACTGCCAGATGCGCGTTCATGTTTGTGGGGGCGTGGCTTTGGACGGAGCACTGGCGGGAAGGAATTTAGAGGAGATGCTACTTTGAAATCTTGCTAGCTCTCTTGCTAGCTCTCTTGCTAGCTCTCCAGGATTGTAGACCCTAGCTTTAAGACTGCAGACTGGAAACAGTCCTAAACGTTCATGTTTTATTCTACGACATCAAATATGTCAGTAAACACCCAACTGATGGATCTTGAAGTGCTTTATTTGTGTTTAAAAACAGTTAGCGGTTGCTAACAAGTGTCTGAATGAGACTCCAGAGGTTGTCGGGGACATTAAACGTCCTCACAGCGAACACGGAGACTCGTCTCCTCACTAGTCCGTCTTTACAGGCCCACTTTAGCTCCACACTGTTCTAACTCTGACTTTACAACTTGTACTCTGATCAGTTTATAGAAAACCTGGATAGTAATTGTGCAGTAAGACTCGTTTGAGTCATGTGACCGTGATGTCGTCTGTTTGTAGCCTGACATTAGCTTCTTACTGCTACACATTTAATTTAGCTTCAGACATCACAGAGTGGTGTTCATCTGTGGAGATGATCTGGATCAACACAGCAGATTATTTTAGGTGATAATCCAAAATCCGACTGAATGAACCCTCAGAGGCTTTTTGTGGAAAGATGCTGACTTCAGGTCAGCTTAAAAAATGCATGAGAGTGTAAAAGGTTAACTGACGTCTGTCCGACAGCAGAGATGACGTGACCTCAGGGTCTGATCAGGACGTCTGAGACTGTTGACGTGTTATAATGGAGAGCAGGAGGAAAGAGTCAACAGATCCGATCTGGAATAAATGAAAAATGAGGTCTTTAATAGTCATTAACTAGCTGTGTGTGTGTGTGTGTGTGTGTGTGTGTGTGTCTGGCAGCAGTACAGTGAGCTGCAGGCAGCTGGTGACTCATCAACACACTCTCTCTCTTTCCATTCACACTTTCAGCTCATTGGGGGAAACAGCAGTGTGTGTGTGTGTGTGTGTGTGTGTGTGTGTGTGTGTGTGTCCACATGTTCAACAGATGTTCATATTAATGTTTGTTCTCTTGAGACTGAGGTGGTAAATGTCTTCATCTGGTCTGAAACTGAACCTGTCTGTCCCTTTGTTTACACCTGTCTGTCACCTGTGTGTGTGTGTGTGTGTGTGTGTGTGTCTTCATCATGAGCAGTGAGACGTTTGTGTGTCTGCTGTTGTCGTTGAGACTCAGTTATCAGCTGGTTGTTGAGCCACTGATGCCTCATTTATACACAGTTAACTGGTCTTAATAACATCGTGTAACGAACGTTAGCTGCTGCTGGATGTTGGTGTCTCACAGCTGATGAGCTGTGATGTTCTTGCACCAACCAGAGATGATGAGGAGGTGGTCGGGTACGTTCACCCTGAGGTGTAGGTGTCCTGATTCTTGTTGGGATGGAGGTGTAGGGCGGGAGCGTTTCAGTGACTTGCTCAGATTGTGTTTATCTCATAATTCCATCCTGGATTTTTATTGTTTATATCTCCGACTTTGTTCCGCTGTAGAGTTCACGTGGTGTTTTATTTTGAAAACTGACTGGATGCACGATGCTGTTCAGCTATCTGACTTCCTGTCTGACTCGATCTGCTCTGTGCAAACCTTTACCATCATGACTGAACGTCTAATTCCAACTTTAAAGTCAAATCTTCCTCATTCTCAGACTGATGTGAATATTTCTGCAGCTGCTGATGAGACAGAATCAGAAGGTTTCACAGAAAACCTTTGCTTTTTTGTCCAAAAAATGTAAACTGAAAGTGATCGCCCTGATGGTGGAACATATTGGGACTGACATGATGAAGACTGAAGAGTCTCTGTAGCACACACACACACACACACACACACACACACACACACACACACACACACACACACACACACACACACACACTGATGCAGGCAGACAGTGATCAGGATCTATGTGGCCTCTCAGTGGTGCAGGGCTGAAACCTTGGCCTCATAACTCTGCTATTATACCACACACACACACACACACACACACACACACACACACACACACACACACACACACACACACACAGTCCCCAGGTGAGAGTTTGGAGGATGAGGCCTTGGCCTGATCAGCCTCCTGTGGGGCGAGAGGAAGCGGTTGATTTATGAGTCTGAAGCTGGAAGATAGCTGGCACACACACACACACACACACGCTGGTTGCTCTGGACGAGTGACTGCATGGAAGCCTGTGTAAATGATAAAACAGGGAGAGGAGTTACATTTTTAGATTAAGTGATTACTTTCTTCCTCCTGATTAACCAAAGCGAGTTGTTATTGTCGAGGCTCAACATGTTCGAGTATCCACAGCGATCAGCGTTTGCACGATCCAGATGTGAACAAACGGGTCGCCGTGTCAGAACCATCAGAGAGAGATCACATCTGAGAGGCTGCACTGAACTAATAAACTGTAAACGCATGAAAACGCTTCTTGGATCAATATTCATAACTGAACACAGCATCTGTATCATTTTTATAAGAGTCAACGCGGAGAAGAAGTGAAGTTTAGTGTTCATTAAAGTCGGACTGCAGCTTCACTGAGCTGTGAAATCACTGCAGGAAACAGTCGCTGCTGCACTTCTGATGAGACTGCAGGTGAGACATCAGTCACAACCTGCCATCTCTGTGCTCAGGGTTTCCTCTGTTCAGTCAGCTCTGTAGCTCTGCAGCTGCTCCGCTGAATACGCTGAATACACTGTACTGAAGTATATGTAGTAGTGCTGCAGGTGTTGGACACCTTCACCTGTGGTCATGAGCTCTGGGTGGTGACTGAAAGAGAGAGTTTCCTCTGTTGCTGTCAGGATGTTGGGCTCAGACGGAGGAAAGCTTCTGCTCCTGTGTGATGAAAGGAGCCAGTTGAGGTGGTTCAGGTTCTGATCATGTTCCCTCTTTGGAGGTTTTCTGGCTCGTCCGACTGGTAGGAGACCCTGGAGTGTAGACCCAGAACATATTTGAGAGTTTATAGATCTCATCTGGCTTGGGAACACCGGGGATCCTCCGGGAGGAGCTTGAAAACCATTTCTGATACTTGTGTTACGTGAGCAGTTTGTACAGTTTATCAGCTTCTCCACTCTGAGCTTCTACCAGGACAGTGATGCTCAGGAGGCAGAGCTGTCATCCTCCAGCCGGGGGTCGCTGGTTAGATCCCCGGCCTCCTACATGTTGTAGTGTCCTCGGGCAAGATGTTGAATCCCGACGTGCCCTCAGTGGCTCGTCCATCGATGTGTGAAGGGCTGACTCAGTCTCTATGAGTTGTTTTCCTGCAAGTGTTTTTATGGCTGCAGCTAATCTGCAGACAACCTCCATGTTTAATCGTTAAGTCAGTAAAATGCAAAAAAAATCACAAATCTTCACATTTGCTGGAACCAGATGATTTTTAATTGAAAAAAAGACAAAATAGTCAGCTAATCGCTGCAGCTCGAGTGTCATTTCTTTTCAGACTTTCAGCATCAGAATGTATATTTTAGATGTTTATTAGACAAAATGTGTTTCCCATGCTGCTGACTGAAGAGAGGAGTGTTTGTGAGATGGTAAACATGAAGTCAGCAGTAACGTTGTACTGTAGTCGGGAACGTCGCGCCGCTGTTTGTCTCTAAATAAAACCCGAGCCAAGTTCTTCAGTCTTGTTTTTCACCTGAATATTAAGTAGTAGCAGTCCCATCATCAGCGACAGCTACGACTCAGGCTCACTTCAAGTTTACTGAGCTTTTTAAAGAGGACTAGCTTAAGTGATCAGCCGCTCCTGACTCCTGAACGACTTCTCCTGCAGACTGTATTCACACAAAGAGAGTTGAAAAAAACATCTTAAGCCACATTTTCCATTCATTGCTTTCTCCCAGTCAAACTAAGAGTGACTGCGTCTTTGGATTCATCCTCTTTTGTTTTTCCAAAAGCTTGAAATATGTTTTTACGTCATCCAGTTCAGAGAGCGAGGCTGGATGTTGATCAGCTGCTGCGTCTGTAAATCAACACATGATCACTCAGACGAGGAGTGTGAAGCAAATGAAGGGTGCAGATTTGTCCTTTACATACATGTAAATCAGACCTCGGTGTTGTGTTGCTCTCTCTCTCTGGTGATAATAATGAATCACTGCTCCGCTGTGTGTCTGTGTGCGTCTCTTTGCTCAGAGGATTTAGGGTTTGTTTGCTCTCCTTCGCTTCTCCGCTCCGGCAGCAAAGACTCAAACGAGTTTAATCAGCTCGTTAAAACGTCGACGTCCTCGTTCGTCCTCGAGGGGCTTCAGCAAATGAAGATCTCTCCAGATCTGCTGCTTTTTTATCCTGTAGATAAAAACAACACACCTGCCAGAACCTGAAGTTTGTGTGTTCATGTTCACTTCGTCAACATTTCTTTCATTTCACTTTGCATCTAATAAACCACAACCAGACTCCCACAGAAGTATTCTACCTTGTTGTCTTCCCTCTTTGTTTCCTTATTGTGTATTTTATTGAGAACTTTATTTGCACAGAATGACAAAGTCTACCCTGACACCTGTGATGATCTACTGTCCACCTGCAGCTAAACTGGCAGCTGACAGTCGAGATGTGTGTCACAATATTTCTCAGGATGAGCGAACAAAGTGAAGAGTGAAAACAAAAACGGAGGCATTTTAATGAGACACGCAGGCTTTTATCAGAGCTGCTGTCGGCGGCTCTTAATCCTCCAACGACTGCAGACAAAACAACCAAATGTCTGCAGAGCAACAGATTTTCCTGCATGATGTAATAACTTGTTATAGCCGACTGTAAAACTGGTCAGATGCTCGCGTACGACCGGCCAGATCCATTAAAACCCATCAAAAACAAGCACATCCAAACGCTCTGCCTCGTTAAACTTGTGTCAGCTCAGTTTCCGTCGACTGGAAACATAAAATATCGTCACGTAATCAGATAAATATGAAGAATAAAGTCAGAGAATGAAAGTAAATGTCAGTTTTGGTGCTTTAAAATCAGAGAAAGTGATAATTTAAAGAGAAATGTGGACACATCCTTCTTAAACCCAACGTGTGCAGCTGAGTCTGTTATTGGTTTCTCAGCAGGTGAAGGTCACGTGATGTCAGGATGCCCGCGTTCCCACCGGACCGTCCGCCTCCCATCGCCTCCGCTGAAGGAAGTGATGTCACGCCTGGACAGGAAGTGAGGGACATGGATCTGTCCTCGTCTCTTTTTTTTCCCTCCTCGTCTCTGAGCGAGGAGGAAACGCAGCAGCTGGACGACAGCTGGAGCCAAGATGGCGACCTGCAGGGATGTGGACAGTGAGTGTCCTCCATCAGAACCTCACACTGGACCTTCTTGTGTCAGGATTTGGAGATCTAACAGGTGTCTTTCTCTGTCTTCGTCTTCGCAGGTTGGAGAGGAGGTGGGTCCTCTGGCACGAGTTTATGAAAGAACACGCCCACCTGGACTCCTGGCTGCGATTGGCCGAGCAGGCTGTCGGCTCCGCTAACCCCGCCCTCGTTACCCATGTCACCGCCAAGGACGATCTGAGGAAGTTTGAGGTGAGAAGTGATGAAACACGAAGCTAATTAAATCTCCTCTGTCTGGAGAATGAGAGTTTTTGTGTCTTCAGTCGGTTTATTTGTGCTGCGAGGCCCTGAGGGAGAGAAACGCTGGATTCAGAGCAACGTTAGGCTCAAAGTTCAGGTGGGTTAAAGACATAATCCAGGGAGAGTGTGAGTATCACTGGGCAGCCAGACGTAGAGCTGATGCAGGCGGTGTTTATGTCTAAATCCAGTCGTCTTACAACCTTAAATCCCAAAGTTTGAGTGTGCAGCGGAGCAGAGCGTCCGGCTCAAAGGCTTCTTCTGGTTGTGTCCAAATTAAATTCTGCTGGGAAATCTGATCCAATCTTCTCTTGCAGCTCCAGCAAACAGGAAGAAACAGTGGACAGCTTCTGTGTTGTAGACACCTGTTGTTGTTGTTGTTGTTGTTGTTGCAGCAGCAGGTGAATCAGCTGTTACTCATCAGAAGCTGCTGCAGAGGTTTAAATCCACCTGGTTTTAAATGTCAGTCTGTGTTGAGTCACACCAGGAGGGAATATCTGGACTCAGGAGAGATGTTTGTGGAAGGCTGCAGATAGTTTAAGTCTTTAAGTCATGTAAAAACATTATATGTTTGACCTCAACACACAGGATTTATGGGTAATGAAGTCCTCTTCATGTAGCTGGAGTTAAAAGCTGTTTTTATTCTGGGCAGTAAGCCACCAATCTGCCGTCCTTTTGGCGGCTCGCTCCGTGGATTTAGACAGAAGGCGGCAAACTGGTGGTCTGTTTTGTTCCACCAGTTTTGCCCCTCGGAGGGTAACGTTACACTTATTTGCGCCTCCATTGCTGTAAATCCGAGGCGGCAATGTGGTGGCAAATGCTGAGATGGGCGGAGGTGTGGATGACGTGCACTGCTGCGCACCCACAGCCGGGAGTTTTAAAACCAGGAAACAGCTGATCACAGCAGTCAGTTCGTCACTTCATCCACGAAGATGAGCAGCTGGAAAGCCGCTGAGATCCGGGAGATGCTAGCGTCTCCTCGCTCTCTGTAGCTGTCTTGGTTGTCCGCTTGTTGTTGTAGCGGCGAGCTAATAGCGGTCGCTACTTTCAAATTAAAAGCCCCCCGTTAAGAACCCAGTTCTAAACTCCGATGGGGTGCAATGTAAAGCTCTTATTTTGAAGACAAACTGTGAAAAATGTCCCATAAGGAATGAATGGGACAGGGTCAAAAAAGTCGCAAAATCATCGACGTTTTTCAAACATCTCCTGCTCTGGCAGACTTTGACCTAGAGACACCATTCAAACTTTAAAATGTAGGCACAAGTCTTATCTATTTGAGTTGTATTTGAACTTTCTTTCTATGATGTTTAGTTTTTGAACGGTGACCCTTAATTGATCGTGAGCGATTTGGAAAAAAATTCAGGATTTTCAATGAGTGTGTATTGCGGAATGTTCGCGCAGCACCAACTGGCAGAGTGGGGGAGCCTGAAAAAAACTCTCCGAAAATGTTTCTTTAGATGACGATCCTAGCCACAGATTTCACACTACAATAGTGATATTTTCCAAGAACGTAGCCACACTTGTCTTCTGTCTGGCAACGTGTCCACTTTATCGGGAGGATGTACGGTTTTTGAATTATCTGCGTCTAACCGACACAAACTCCAGCAACTGCCCCATAAGCCCCAATGTTAAACGGGAAGAGGATTTTGGGAGAAAAGCAGAAACTGCCCTGCTTCTCTTCACGCCCAACTTCCTGCTTCACGTCACGTCACATGTTGACGCCTACCAGAGGAGGAAAAGTGGAGGCTGTTTGGAAAAGGAGGAATATTACACCTCCCTTTTAGACAGACAAGGAGGCACATTGCAGCCTTTACCTTGCTGCACATGTGCCACCTTTACTATCTAAAAGTGGTTAAAGTAACATCACGTGTGTGTTCAGAGGCTGAGGTGCGAGGCCGGATCTCGCCTGGTCCAGCTGGACAGTCTGACCCGGAGGAACCGAACGCTGACTCGACTGTTCCAGGGCGCCATGAAGGCTCGGCTGCTGGCGTCGGCGAGGGAGTGCGGGCAACGATGGGACGACGTGAACGCCAAACTGGAATCCATCACTGGAGGACTGAAGGTCAGAGACCCACCTGATGATGATGATGATGATGATATAAAAATCTTCTTTAATAATCATCTTCATTTCATCTTTGTCTCTCAGCTGTTTGTCTCAGAGTGGGAGGGGTTTGAGGCAGAGAGGGAGGAGCTTGCTCTCTGGTTGGCTGAGCTCGATGTCCAGCTGACTGAGGTGGATCACCTGACAGGAAACACCTGCGACAAGCTGCGACGACTCCAGGTGTGTGTGGTATCGAACTAAACACACGTCTTACAGTATCTTTACTTCCTGTGTATTCATGTGTGTGTGTGTGTGTGTGTGTGTGTGCAGTCCTTCCAGGAGTGTGTGTGCGTGAACTCGGGCCGCGTGAACACGCTGCTGCAGCGCGGCGAGGCGTTGATCCAGCGCAGCCAGCCGGCCGACGCTCAGCACGTGGAGGGCCGCCTGCTGGAGCTGCTGCGGCGCTGCAGCCTCGTCTACAACAACATCGCACGGACACACACCCGGCTGCTGAGCATGAGACTGGTACACACACACACACACACACACACACACACACACACACACAGTCAATATATACGAGGGCGCACTGAGGACACATTTGAATGCTACGACCGTAAAGATTCACAGTTATCGAGGTCACAGGACGTCTAGAAGCAGGAAGTTAAAGGTGTTTTGGGTTTACGGAGGTTGTTATAGTATAAAGTTATAGTTTGCACTTTATAAAGGAAGGGAACTGGTGAGAGGCAGATTTTAAAAGATCCAAATCCAAGCAGCCGAGACTGAAATATCTTAACTTTGAGGTGTTATTGCAGGTCGAGCTTCACGTCTGGAGATCAGGGACGAGCTCAGACACTCACAAATTCTTTATTTCCACCCTGTTGGCGACACATTATTCATAACGCGTCGTGTTCAAACACTTAACTCCTTCAACAACCTCAAATTTGACGTGAACTCCAGGTCAGTCACATCAAATCAAAGGTTTCCTCCAGGTAGGTTGATTAGAAAGGATGCAGTGTGAACAGATTTTAGGGGATAACGGTTCAACTATTCAAGATTTGGAGGTAGATGGACTGTATTTTAGAGCTGGAGTGGACAGATAATCCTCTTCTATGTGGATCACTGCGTTAGTTTAATAAATAATGGGCTCAGAGTTCCTTCTACTGTTCAGACTTCATCATTATATCCTCCTCCTCTCCTTCACTCTCACATCCATAAACCATCCAACCAGCAGAGGATCAGAACGAGTCGCTGACATGTTTATCATCAGTGTTTCTTAAATGAGAAGCGTCGACTAAAACACCAGCAAGGATTTATATTATCAGTATGATCCACATCCTTCTGTTTATCTGCACACAGGTGAAGTATAATCAGAGAGCATCGCTTCACTTTCCTGCGTCGAGTGAAAGCAGTGATGTGCACAACAAACACACCCAGCATGTTTCCTTCAGACCACAGAAACCTCAAACCAGCCGACACACCCCGAAGCCTGTTGAATGACATGACATCATCGTGACATCATCAATCGACTGTTGTCACCTTAGTGCTCCTCTCAATGAGACGTAAACAGAGTATGTTTAAAGTTGGTGGCTCCTTTAAAAACTTTTCTGCACCCGTTATATTATGTCTCTTCCTCCTCCTCCTCCTCCTCCTCTTCCTCCCTCCTCCGCCTCCCTCCTCTTCATCTCCCTCCTCCTCCCCCTCTTCTTCATCCTCCCTCCCCTCCTCCTCTCCCTCCTCCTCTCCTCTTCTTCCTCCTTCTCCTCTCCCTCCTCCCCTCCTCCTCTCGTTCCTCCCCCTCCTCCTCCTCTCCTCTTCTTCCTCCTTCTCCTCTCTCCCTCCTCGTCTTCCTCCTCCTCCTCCTCTCTCCCTCCTCCTCCTCTTCTTCATCCTCCTCCTCCTCCTCCTCCTTCTCTTCATCCTCCCCTCCCTCCCTCCTCCTCCTCCTCTTCATCCTCTCCTCCCTCCCTCCTCCTCCTCCTCCTCCTCTCCTCCCTCCCTCCTCCTCCTCTTCCTCCTCCTCTCCCTCCTCTTCTTCCTCCTCTTCTTCCTCCCTCCTCCTCTTCATCCTCCTCCTCCCTCCCTCCTCCTCCTCCTCCCTCTCCTCCTCTTCCTCCTCCTCCTCCTCCTCCTCTTCATCCTCCTCCTCCTCCTCTCTCCCTTCTCCTCCTCCTCCTCCTCTCTCCCTTCTCCTCCTCTTCTTCATCCTCCTCCTCCTCCTCCTCCTCCTCTCCTCCTCCTCCTCCTCCTCCAGGTCTTTGAAGACGACTGGATCCTGTCTCAGGCGACAGACTCTGGTTGTCCCTCAGAGAGTCTGTTGGAGGACGAGGGAGCACTTGATAAATCTCACCTGGATCATCCTAAAGGTAAACACAGGTGTTGAACATGTGACTGCAGGTGTGACATTAATCATAAAGGTAACAACATATTAATCATCCGTCTGACTGCTGTCGTTCAGTGGAGCCGCCTTCACCCGTTCACCTGCCTCCTCCTCCTCCCTCTCCGACCTCGCCTTCCCATGAGCACCTGGGGCTGGAGTGGGACCCCTCAGTCGATATCGGACGCTCGGTCTCCCGCGAGGACGCCGACTCCTCTTACTTCAGTGCCAGCACAGGTAGGAAGTGAAGTCTTTTTACTGGAGGGAATAAAAACTTCTGACTCATTTATCTTCACCGTCGACTGATAAAACATCTTGAGATGAACCTGAAGACACCTGAGTGTTCAGGACTTCAGCTGTGATGATGATGAGCTGTGTGTTGATAGGTCTGTATCACAGAGACGGTCTGAAGAGGCGGAGCTACCTGAGCTCCCAGTCTGACATCAGTGATGACAACCAGGAAGCAGATCAGGTGAGTTACAACTGTGTTCTTTGGCTTTCTGATGAAAGTGAAATGCATCATGGGGGAAAAAGATTGACATCGTAGACAACTAGAGACACTGATGTGATTTAATAGTTTTATTTTGTTAAAATTAAAATAGTGATCCAAAAGTTAAAGGGATATTCCGGTGTAAGTTTAATCCATGGTCTAACACACCGTGACACCGAGTAAGACTCCCCCTCGAGAGGTCAAGTTAGCTGACCGCTAGCTTAGCTAGTTTTAGCAACCTCAGAAAAGACCGCACGATAACAACACACTGCAGCTTATGTCTCCAACTAGAAACCGCCATCAAAAAGCCACAATTAATGGTGAGAACAGCAGCAAACTTCAGCAACAGTACATGTACAGTCCCAGCACACAGTACGAAGCATCAAACATCTGCTAGCTTTGCTGGATTTGTATTAAAAACACAGCACAACTCACCCTCTCCTCCAGCAGCCTGCCTGTGTGGGGAAGCCCTGACGAGTCGATTACCGAGTGCAGTAGATTTCTGCAGCTCAAGGATGAAAATGTCTGATTATTACTCCATGGAACGCTCAGTTCTTATTATCGAGAGCTGACAGGGAAAAGAACGGAAGTAATGGAGTAATAATCAGACATTTTGTTGGAGACATAAGCGGCAGTGTATTGTTATCGTGCAGTCTTTTCTGAGGTTGCTAAAACTAGCTAAGCTAGCGGTCAGCTAACTTGACCTCTCGAGGGGGAGTCTTACTCGGTGTCACGGTGTGTTAGACCATGGATTAAACTTACACCGGAATATCCCTTTAACATTCCCACTGATCGCTTGTTCCTTCCGTCTGCCGTTCTCTTCCACCGTCTCACTTCATCTGGTCATGATTCTTTAACAGATTATAATTCGCCGCCGTCCGTACGAGGACTTTATTTTTTCATTTATTTACTCGTAACGTCCGAGCCGGTGTGTCGGAGGACAGCGCGGCGGCAGAGACGCCACATCGGGCCTAAAACCATGTGGAGCTTTTCTTCTGATTCATTGTTCACTCTCTCTTCTCTGTTGTTCTGCTCTGACCCAGATGCTACATGGCCCAGAGGCTCGGTCTGTCTGTCTGTCTTTATCACACACACACACACACACACACACACACACACACACACAGTCATTGATGTTCACCAGCTACGTCTAAAAATGTTCTCCCTCGCCGAGCGTCGGCTTTATGAGCTGGTTACAACAGCTCCCCTCTTCTTCTGCTGATTTATTGATGACACCTGCAGGATGTGGCGGCTCTATATGTTGTCGGGTGCGTCGGCTTTTCCTTTTTTTAGCTTTTCGTTCTTATGATGAGACGCGGAGGCGGTGAAGCGGGAGTGCGTTAGCGGCGGCCGTGCGACAGGGAAACTGAACAACAGAAAGATGAGAATGAAGACGAGACCAGACGGTGAATATTTAGAAGTAATCTGAGTATCGTCCTCGGTGCTTCTGTCTGTTTCACCCACACACTGTTGCACTGCTGCTGAACCCCAAAGCTCAACAGGAGAGGAGACGAGCAGACGCACACGTAAAGCTGAATTAGCATCTGATTACATCCCAGCAGAGACATCACAGCTCGTGTACCGCTTTTTATTATGATCCTTCTTATTGGCTTCATGAAGGCGTGATGTCAGCACGCCCTCCCCGCGGGCTCGGCTCGCCGCCGTCTGCCCGGAGGACTCGATGTGTGTTGTACTTCATTAAATCTGCGACCGCGTGACCTCGTCTCCGGGCGCCGTACGCCGCCTGAATCCTGAGTGCGACTCGAAAGACGTGCCTGCAGAGTTCCGTAGTGAATCCTCCACCCGAAACTCCAGCACTCAGCTCCGTCAGCTCCAGACTTAAACATCTCAGCTCATTAACTACACATCGTGTACGCTGTTTTTTTTTCTTTCTGCATAATATTTGCATACGTTTTCAGGTTTCCGTCCTTCCAGGCGGTCGTGGTTTCACTTTATTTCTGTGAAAATCAGCCGGCGTGGCGTCCTGCACACCAAACACTCCAGCTCCAGAACAACTCAAAACTTCTCTCGAATATTTTCTCCAAGTAGAAAAATGTGCTCAAACTAAAGTCTTATAATAAAAGTTATTCTCTCGTGCTGCACTTCTGCAAAGCATTTAATCATTATATAACTTTCTTTGTGGTTCGTCCTCCTGTGAAGTGTCGAATCAGAAGAAACAAACAGAAGAAAAAGACGTTTTTGTTCCAACTTTATTGAGAATTTAATTTATTATCAACCTGTTAACAGTTTTCAATACTGACCCACATCGTGTCCTCGAAAACAACATTCGTGTTTCTGATTCGGTGGATTGAGACTTCAGTCGTCTTTTTGAGTCTTTGAACCGTCGAGGATGTTCAACAATCCCTAAATCTTTTAAAGACCTTCAACAAGAAGTCGTATCGGCCACAGCGAAGCCAACGTCACCTAATTATACCAGACGAGGGACGATATGAAACGTCAATTGACGATATTATCTCCGTAATCATCCAAATATTCTGAAATCTTTTAAGATAAAAACTAAAATTGCGCTAAAAGGAATCAACGTAACCTTAGATTTAGTTAGGAAACAAATATTTTTATTACATCACAGATAAGACTTCAATCAAAGAGTCTTAAATAAGTCAAAGGTTTACACCAGCTCCCTCCATCTGACAGAAAAACGATACTTTGAAACCTGATGTCAGATGATCAAGTTGGTACATTTTTACGTTATGAAATCCTTCAACAAAATCAGAAAAATCTACAGACTACAGTCTTTACAAAGATCAGGAACGAGCACACTGATTTATTTCCACACTAACTCTCCTCCTCTCTGCAGAGCGCCGACGGATGGCTCGACCACGCCCACCCCGGTGTCTTCTCACCAATAGAGACGCAGCGGGGCGGGGCTCAGCTGTACGGAGACCAGTGGGCGACCTCCACTCCCGACGGACAGGAAGGCGAGCCGGTCAGCTTCGACGGCGGGCGTGTGAGGGCGTGGCTGGGAGTCCAGAGCCCCGCCCCTCCAGAGAGGACGACTTCCTGCTGTAAAGCTGTGCAGACGGATGGAGAGGTACGGTGATGTTTATTGTAAAGACGCTGTGAAAAGACAAAAACCAGCACTGAACGTCTCCACTAGCTGGAAACAGTCCCAACAGATGCACGATTCATCCTGATTGTTTAATAAAACTACAGTGAGCAGCTTCTTCAGGAGAATTGCAAAAAAGATGGACGTCTTCAGTAGGAACCAATGGGCTTGAAGCTGAGAGCAACAGACAGGAAGTGGGACGGTATTGAGAGACGGACAAACATGTTGATGGTTTTTGTCTTTTCATGAGATTTGTTGACGATAACGAAGTATAAAATCAGACCCACCTCGTCTCGTCATCATCAGAGAGTAAACTCTCACGTCTTTCCTACACGGATGACAAAATAATTGAATCCAGTCAGAAAGTCGACATTTGAACGTTCAGATGCAGATTTATTAGAGCATGAGCTCTTTCCACTATCACAGTGATACATCACGTACTCGTGTCTGTCGTCTTTATCGTCTCCAGCTGTTACATTCGACTACTTACATTCTCAGACTGCCAAACTTTATCAGAGCACAGACGGAAAAAAAGTTCTCCCGTTGAACAAAAACTAAATGGCTTCAAAAGAAGAACGTGGTTTTAGTCGTTCTACAACACATTACTTCTCTGAAGCTGCCAAAATAAAAAATAACTAAAGAAATATATAAATTAAATGCAAAATAATACTTAAATATTTTATTACTGCCTTCATTTATTTATTATAAATTCTCTCTAGCGTCAGTTTTGCAACTGAAGGCCTCTATGGTCAAGTTAGCGGTTATAAATAGTGAATAGTACTGCAGGGATCGAGACAAGAGCGCCATCGGTTTAACTCCAGCTGTGGAGGTTTTGTTGCTTTTTAATGAAGTTTATAATTAATTTTCTTAAATTTTATGCTTCCGCGCCTGATCGTCGTGGCCTGAGGGATTAGATTTTTCCTGTTTCAAGCACACCGCGAGGGAACTTCTTTAAATTTGGCACAAATTCATACTTTTTAACAGTCAAAGGTCAGCGTGTGACCTGACGGCGTCCAGCTCTCGTGAACACGATATCTCAGAAAACACCTCGGAGGGAGTTTCCTCAAAGTTGAAAGAAATGTCTGCTCGGCCTCGAGGTTGGTGGTCTTATTACTCAGTAAAGTCATAATTATAACAAAACGTTGTACCCAAATGTCTTATATATGATTAAAAAATGATGTGAAGACATTTTATATCCAGAAGGTCAAAGGTCAACTTCACTCTCGCATCATAATATTCTGCAAAAAAATTGTCTTTGCTATTATTCGGCGCCACGGCAACGGGAGGAGGGTTCCCAAAACACTGGTCCAGAAACAGATTGGTGTCGCCACAAGGTCATTAATACAGTTAAAGTACACACACACACACACACACACACACACACACTGAGTGATGTCCTCCCTCACCAGCGGCTCCATCAACATTCATAATCATCAGCCTTTATTTTCCTCCACCTTTGTAAAGATGGATTCCTGAATAACTGCCCTCTATCGCCCCATCTCTGTTTTCTCTCCCCGTCTCTCCTCCTCCATTGTTTCTCTCTCCATCATCGGCCTCAGCCTTCATTTTCTCTCCCTCTCTCATTACCGGTGAAAGCGTCTATTTATTCTCCTCTTCCTCCGCCTCGTCCGCCGCTCTCCTCGGGCCGCCGGATGAATCCATAAAGTCTTGATTTATGCATCGAGTCTGGCTGCACTTTAACTGTCGCCATAAAAACAGGCAGAGAAACACGCAGACTTCCTCATTTCCTTCCTTCCTCTTGACTTCCTCCTTCCCTCGTCTGTTTTTCCCTTTTTGTGACTCAGACCAGCCAGACGACTCTGAGCTGAAACAGACGTAGACGAGGGAGAAAAGTTGGCCACCGAGTTTTTCAGGGTCGAATCTGATGACAGTTTGTGCGTCACTGTAATTAGAGCAACTCTTTTTTCACCCTCATTTGCATTAAGCGAGTTTGATTAAATGCGTGTTTGTGCGTAATAGCGTTGGCACTTTCTAATGGAGGCTCATTACTGACAAAACCATCGAGCGAGAACAAAAACAAATTGGAGCAGAAATCAACCTGCGAGTCCAGATTTGAGAGCAGCGAAGGAGAGAATCGAGCGTCTGATCGATGTTTTTTGGAGCGGCTCGTTGTTCCGACATCGCTCTGCCGTCGCCTTCACAGAGCGCTCCGTCAGCTCCGAGGTGGAGCTGCGTGACGTCTCGTGAGCTCAGTGTTTGGCTGAAAGTTTGGAAAAAGTCTGAAGGACTTAAGCAGAAAATCAGTCGACTTGTCAGATTGAGAACCAGCTGAAGTGACTCTCCGATTCCAGCTGACTACTCTCACTACAGATTAATCTGTCGCCATTCTTCCATCACATCTGCCAGCCTGGTTCTACTCGGTTTGGTTTGACTCGGCACGGCCCGGGTTTTGCATTTACAGGTCTACTTGCTTGAAGATTGTCTTAAACTAATGACGCTCTTGTCTCGATCCCCACAGTACTATCGAAGAATCACTGCTAGCAAACTGGCTCCATTAATCTATAACTCAAAAGTAAATAACTAAAGCTTTTTGTCTACTTATTGATTAAAGCAACTACAAGGAACTTTAATATTTTGTTGATTTTGGAGCCCCCTGTGTGATTTCACTGTCGGATCCACAAAACAGCTAACTTGACTCTCTCCAGATGAATTTGGTTCCGCCTCGCTCCACTCATCCATCTGGGATCGCTCCATTGGAGATGTGTTTCAGAAGGCTGGGCCTTATCAGAAATCCTTGCGTATGATTGGATTAACCACTTGTCTGTCATTTTTATTGACGTGCTGCTTCAACCACTCACATCGAAACCAACCTGTGACGTCGATGAGAGCGACGTTCTTTAACGAACAAATATTGGGTAGATTGGACAACACGGATGAAACAGCAGCATCAATGTCGACGCTTGCTTCCTCGATGCGAGCCGCCATTGTTGTCTGAATCAAAACAGTCGCTTCTCCGCTACGTCACATCTATGAAACTCCCGCCCGGCGGTCCTGATTGGCTCGACCTGAAAATCTGGTGCCGAAATCCCTCCCAACGGGAGCGATCCCAGATGGATGTGAGTGGAGCTAGGCGGAACGAAATGCATCTGGAGAGAGTCAGGTTACAAAACAACATGTCAGATCTAAATAATCTAATATCCTCCTGCTGATTTTGGCAGTTTCGGCCTGTGATAGTTTATAAAAGCGAAGTGTTCAAGTTCCTGTGCGAAGAAGTAAAGACGCTTGTTTTTAACCTTTCTCATTGTTCTTAAAGGACTAAAATCACAGCTTGGAGAAGATGTTGATCAAATATCGGGCAGCGTTCCATCGTCGGTGTAGACACACCTGAGAGACTTGGACTTTCCCCAGAAGACATAAAAACCTGCTCCGGCTGGACTACAATTAGATGATAGCTGCCAAAAAACATCCTGCAATTTTCTAACTTACTCCACCACAAATTGTGCTCAAATGTCCAAATCAAAACAGCAGAAATCACTTTGAATTGATTGTATGATTTAGATTTTATTTCCACACATTGACAGACGTCTGTATGTGTTCTTGTGTTACAGTGTTACCTGGAAGGAAGCCACATCGCTGCGCCCACCGGCCAACGTCGCCTCGAAAACACTCAGCAGCCTTTTCCTGCCCCCTCACCTTCGCTGCCACATGACCTGGAAGCCTCGTCTGATTGGATGAAGCACCGATATCGATCAGTCCTTCAGGTGAGAAGATGCGTCAGTCGACCGTCTTGTTTTTAGGACGACAAAGAAGATAAATCAAATGGTTTTTGGGGAGCGGCTTTACTCCAGTTCAGAGTAATTAAAGTGTTATTGATGAACAATAACACACAGCACCATAAATCTGTATTAGTAATAAGAAGCGGGGTCACTAATGCCCCGAGGGAAGGTATAAACTGTGTGTGAGCAGATATTCCTGAGCTGATATCTTCTTAGAAAGTTGTTGCCTGCCGACTAACAGAAGCTCTCTGTTCTTCAGGCTGATGAAGAGCCGTCCTGTTGTGAAGAACCTGAACGACTTCTCTCCGAGCAGAGGTTAGAAAACACATAAAACTCTCAGAGCGGCTGTGATTCTTCAGGGATGTTTCTACAAACCGCAGAGATAAAAAAAAAAAAACAAGAACAGAGCGCTTTATGTTTATGTAGAAGAAGAAAGGACAGAAGGTCAGATGCCAACGAACAAACAGGGTTTTCATCTGATCGTTAACAGGAACTGTGCTCAGTTTGTGGCGTTACTCGATTTTATGACTGAATCTTCCAAATTAAAAAATAAAAGAAAGAAATGATTCAAATAAATTAATACGCCATTAAATAATATTCAAAATAAATGTTAATCTCTTAA
Source organism: Lagodon rhomboides (assembly GCA_039737535.1). NCBI lineage: Eukaryota > Metazoa > Chordata > Actinopteri > Spariformes > Sparidae > Lagodon > Lagodon rhomboides. The sequence goes on from CM077787.1 coordinate 1,690,289, forward strand.
TTTATACATCTTCTTATGATTTAGGCCTTTCTAAGATATCCATACGTCTGTTTTCATCTGACAAGGAAAGAAAATCACTCTGAAAATGATTTAGCAGCACAAAGTTTCCCTTCAGTAATTAGATGATGAAATGCTGACCTGCGTCAGATCTCTCTGGAGGAGCTCCTTTTATAGATTTAGAAGAAATGAATATATAAAGACTTCATTGTGCCAAGATTTTTAAAAAATTGAGGTAAGTCCAGGGCCACAGCCTTCCCACAACCCCCTCCTCCAGCTGCCAAGAGGAGACTTCCTAAAATGTTTTTTAATAATTCATATTTCTCATGTTTTATGTATTGAGTGTTGGAGGAGTCCTGTGAGGGGAAATCCCCTAAAACTGAACAAAACCTCAGCTCAGACCGCTTCTCAGGACTCTGACTCTGACTCTGTCTCAGGACTCTGATTTTGTCTCTGGACTCTGTCTCAGGACTTTGTCTCTGGACTCTGACTCTGTCTCTGGACTCTGTCTCTGGTCTCTGTCTCAGGACTTTGTCTTTGGACTCTGTCTCTGTCTCAGGACTCTGTCTCAGGACTCTGACTTTGTCTTTGGACTCTGTCTCAGGACTCTGACTCTGTCTCTGGACTCTGTCTCTGTCTCAGGACTCTGTCTCAGGACTCTGACTTTGTCTTTGGACTCTGTCTCCGTCCCTGGACTCTGTCTCAGGACTCTGTCTCTGTCTCAGGACTCTGTCTTTGGACTCTGTCTCTGTCCCTGGACTCTGTCTCTGTCTCAGTCTTTGGACTCTGTCTCTGTCTCAGGACTCTGTCTTTGGACTCTGTCTCTGTCTCAGGACTCTGTCTCAGGACTCTGTCTCAGTCTTTGGACTCTGTCTCCATCCCTGGACTCTGTCTCAGGACTCTGTCTCTGTCTTTGGACTCTGTCTCAGGACTCTGACTCTGTCTCAGGACTCTGACTCTGTCTCTGGACTCTGTCTCTGGACTCTGTCTCTGGACTCTGACTCTGTCTCAGGACTCTGTCTCAGGACTCTGTCTCTGGACTCTGACTCTGTCTCTGGACTCTGTCTCTGGACTCTGTCTCTGGACTCTGTCTCTGGACTCTGTCTCTGGACTCTGACTCTGGACTCTGACTCTGTCTTTGGACTCTGTCTCTGTCTCTGGACTCTGTCTTTGGACTCTGTCTCTGTCTTTGGACTCTGGACTCTGTCTCTGGACTCTGTCTCTGGACTCTGTCTCTGGACTCTGACTCTGTCTCTGGACTCTGTCTCTGGACTCTGTCTCTGGACTCTGTCTCTGGACTCTGTCTCAGGACTCTGTCTCTGGACTCTGTCTCTGGACTCTGACTCTGTCTCTGGACTCTGTCTCATTTCCTCTGTAACTACACGACACAGAAAACTGGGAGTTATTATCAAATTACAAAATAAAGGGTTACCTTTTTATTTCCCCTCATGCTGTTTCAAAGCTTCAGGTGGACGATGAGAAAGTCCTGTATTTTTTACCAAATCTATATTTTAAGTAATCCTAATTAAAAAGTCAAAGTATTCTGGCTCCATCAACACAGTCTGGTAGGTTTCTAACTGTTCTGCTGATTAAATATTTAGTCGTGCTGGTTGAAGTTCTCTCCTCCACCTGTTGCCCAAATGTAGATCCTCTAGCTCCACTAACGAACACCTCCACCTCCTCCACAGTGTGGCCTCCTCCACCAGCAGGGCCTCCTCTTCCTCCTCCTCCTCCTCCTCCTCGCTCTCCCCGGCCCTCCTCTACCTCCTCCTGGCTGCAGCTCTGGTTCTGCTGGCCTGTCTGATCTGGGTCGCCCTGGAGCCGCCGTGTCACCGCGGCAGCCGGCTGCCTCGTGGCTTCCACCTGACTCTGAGATACGTCAACGGACCCCCGCCCACATGAAGACGTCCGGAGACTCTCACGGAAGACGCCTGGACGAAGCGCTTTCCTCAGGCGCCACAGAACAGAGGTTTGCAACCGAACATGTGATGTTTAAAAAATGTGCTCATTTCAATATAACCCCCGAGTCTGACTCGAGCCGCAAAGATCCGACAAATCTGCAGGGACGCACGATGAAAAGTCTGAATATTAAGACCTCCAGCCATGACCTTCAGACACGACTCCACAATCCTCAACACAGCAGCTCTGGTGCTTCATTCCCATCATTATCTGTGTAGCTGACTACGTCTGTACTGTACTGCAAATGTTCAGGAAACAGCTGTCAACGACGGGCGATAGTTAATGTGTCACTCTTCAGCTGTCAGGAAAAAAGTAAGCAAGTCCTGAAATATCTGAAAGTCAAGAAACATTTGTCACTGTTCAATATTTAAAAAGTGAGACACGTCCACCAGTTATGTTTTCCCTGAACTTTAAAAATAAAAATGGAAGTCAGAACGAGCGCGATCAATACAGATTTTTGGGACCAATACTGATAATCGGGAGTAAAAACTTTCTGATTTCAGCGTCAGCATTAAAAGATATGTGCGAACTGGAGGCACAATATTATAAATAAATGAAAAATAAATAGTTTAACAATAAATCTTCATTAGGAATTTAATCATGTTAAATAAGCGTAAGCATCTTGTTCTAGTCCGTATCTATGAAAGAAGGAGGGTAGATTAAAGCAGATTAATGCTCCATCAGCACCAAAAAAAAACAAAAATATCTTGATTTATATTTAAAAGAGCTGAAATGATGTCATCAATAACAAATCGATGTAGGATGGAGGATGTTTTCTGCATCATTCAGCTCCACATTGACTAAATCTCACTGGTTTAGATGCAAATTCTCCGACCTGCAGCTGTTTTAAGCGCAATGAACAGCCATGTGAGATAAACAGCTCGCAAACGTCGACTCCTGATTGGTCCGATGTCAGCTGACCACGAGGCTGCAAACCAAAAACCACATCAGTTACCGACGATGTCGTGGTTTATTAGAATAAGATCCATTTCATTATATCGCTCCTCCATCAGTATGTCGTCAGTTCTTTCCCATAATGCTCAGCTATCCCGTCCTTTAAATGAACACTATGAACTAACAGCAGGTATAAAAACACGTCTGGTTTCATAAAGTAGCCTATATTTATAAGAAAAATGTTATATCTTTATGAACGTTGAGATATTTGGTCAAAGAATCTGTAACGGCTTTAATGTGTATAGAGTTGCTGTGTTTAGTTGAAAGTTATAAATCTGATTTGTTTGACTGGATTTCCAATATTTTAGTAGTAAAACTTGGAAGAACCAAAACCATCGGTGCCTTTTTTAGTCAGATGTAAAACTCGGGGAGTGGCTGGGATTTAATTTGGGATTAAATGTAGAAGTATTAGAAGTAAAATGCTCTTAAGTTAACACAATTTATCCCAAAGAATTGATGCCTTTGAAAAAATCAAACGTGCTTCACCCTGAAATTTGACTTGTCGGCTTGTTTATTTCTATTTTTCCAGAATAAAACAGGAGGTTACTGGTCACATCCAGAATCTGACGTTAGAAGATGTTTTGTGTTTGCTTGTATAGATTATAGCCTTAAACTGCTATCTGTGCTAACGTAGCTAAAGCTAATGTAAAGGATGCTAGCCTTCCCTCAATGACTGTATGTTATCATTTGCCATTCATGAAGTATTTTATACTTAACACTAATCACTAACTGCCTCGTTAAACCATGAGAGCACTTGTATTTATAATTCACGATGTTTTGTAACGAGTTGTATATTAGAAACTGTAGTGAAGTTAACATTAATGTCAAAGTTTAGATCATTTCTTTATGTTTTAGCCCTTTAAACTACAGATCACACATCCGTCGTACGTCACCGGTGGCCTTTTCTGAACCACATCAGTGTTTCTGAACGTGGTTTTCTCTCAGTCAGCCGCTTCATTTCTTTTAAAAATCATCTTGCACAGATTTGAGACTTGCTGCAGAGAGATTATCCATCACAGCTGAGACTCTATCTTTATGTATGTGTGTGGTGATTTGAAACGCTTTCCCACAATAACAATATTTTCACTCTGACCAGAATGAAAGCGAACACATGATGGATTATCTGTTTGCAGAAGGTTTCGAGTCTCTGCGAGTTGATTCTCAAAGACAGCGAAGCGTTACTGTTCTCAATACATCCAGTGTTTGTTCACACGTGATGACATTTACATCTCACAGACTCTCATGAACTGAGCTGAAGGGCTAAAACATAACGGTGTGGGAACTGAAAGGGAAGTGTGTAAAGATTAATCTGCGATCGTTTCTTGCTGTGTGATTCCGTCCTGTCACGATGTCAATAGTTTCCTGTTACAGCTTTAAGAAGGTGCTGCCGGGTTTATTAATATCAAGAGTTTCCAAAACTGATGTCACGGCTGTAAGAGACCAACTGTGACACGTTGAAACCCAAATGTTTGACTTTCTCAGGGGAAGAAGTCGTCCAGGTTCCCTAAAAAACTGTAATATCAGGAGGATTCAGTTGTTGTTTAACAGAATAACTGAGAAGGGAACTTGGTCCAATCACTGCCATCCAGAACATTTCACTGTTGTTTTTTTTAAGTTGTTTTCTGTTTTTGTCACGATCATTGTTTAATAGTTCAAAAACAAGATATTGCATCCAATCAAATGTTCTTGCTTTTGTACACGTGTTTGAAGATAATAAATAAAAATCAACTGTATGAAACTTTCGTATTCATGGAGCATTTTGTCTGAAACATCGTTTTTATTTTTCTCTTTTTTCGGCTTACAGAGAGAATTTTTGTTTCGTTCATGCAGAATTTTAAATCTATTTTAAATCTTTTTTTTTGTCTTTTCCTTGCGGGAATGATGTTCAGTACAGACAGGAACATTGGTTGTAAACGAGCGAACTACGCAGCATGGGCGTGGCTAGCCCCTTTTTAGGGGTCCTTCAGCACCCCTAAAAAGGGGCTCAGCACCCCTAAAACTTGGAGTAAGAAATGTTGTTATTCTAAAATTTTTGTTCGTCTTTGACAAGGTTAAATAATGTCCAAAACATACTCCGTAGTTTGTGGTTTAAAATGTATATGTTAAGGACGAAAATGAAAACACCCCCGCTTAGCAAATGGTATCGTCCTCTTCTCACGGCACCGCTCCGCAGCTCTACCGTCATCCAGCGCGACACACACGCAGAGAGATAAACCGTTTAGTTGTAGTGTTGTGAATCAGCTAAGTAAGTTGCTCCAAAGCTGTGTCTCACACTTCTTTCCTTTTACCTAAAGTTGTTCCGATTCCGATACCAAATCAGTGAGTACTGGTGTCCGGCACCGTTTACCAGTTAGCTCCGCTAGCCCGGTTAGCTCCGCTAGCCCGGTTAGCTCCGTTAGCCCGGTTAGCTCCGTTAGCGCCATTAGCGCAGCTACAGCCGAACTGGAGCGTCCGTTTATTAAACAAAAACAGCAGCGTGACAAATAAACTGCGTACCTGTGTAGTGCGTACCGTGTGTCTCTGTTGTTAAAGTTTACCGTTACTTTGAGACTCATTTTAACACCGGGAGTCATGTAAACATGACGTCACGCGCGTCTGTTCTGGTCAGTCGCCATGGCAACATGAAGCCCTGCCAGTGGTGCGGTGTTTGGATCAGAGTGACAACAAACGTGTTACACATCACTGTAAACCAGCAGTATGTGTGAAAACACTCACTGCGGCTTTTTAAATGAATTGTTATTTATTCCTAGATTTATAGCTGTTATTTTTCAGTTGTGTCTGACTATCAAACTAGACAATAAAAGAAAGTTAAATGTTTTTTCTTTTGCTGTATTCATTCATGTTTTACATGTTTTACAGAGGCTGTGCAACAATAATAATCTCATCACATTCATGCAGGCGTAGTGGTATATACCACACACACACACACAGCAGGTCTATATAGGCTATTTATAACACACAGGTATGAGATGTGTGAAAGACTCCTAGCATTTCTCTCTCTCTCTCTTTGTTTTTTAATTTATTTTGTGTGTGTGGCCTGTCAGTGACCAATGGACATACAGCAGTTCTTTAAAAGTAAAAAGACAGATTCAGGTGAGAGACTAGGGTCAGTCCATAATGACCTCTTTTTTTTTCTTCTGAACAGTGTTTAGCTAAAGTAACAGATAATATGAACCACCATGTTGTATCAAATTACTTATGTAGGCAATGGTCCCCTGCTTTTATTTTTATGTATTTATTATTTTTATTTCAAACCCACAATGGAGAACACAGCTTCTCTTGTGAAAGGAATTTGTGATTTAAAAAACAATATTGTGTTTCTAAGCCCAATATAATAATAATAATCATAATAATATTATTTAAAATGACACGCCTCTGTGTGCCTTTTGATCATATCCTTAGAATCTGTAAACGGTCTCCATAACATTTTTGTGACATGACAAACTGACCTCAACTCTCCTGCCTACAATATATTTGTGTATGATTATCAGTGCCAAGGGAAAGAGAGAAAGATGGCGAAGGAGAAAGGGAGAGCATCCAGGAAGAACCAGGTGAGAAAACAACAACAATAAATTGACATATAGTGAATAGTGGCAAGCAAAACAGCAACTTTAAACAAAAAACTATAAACAATAAAGCTGGTGTTCTGGAAAGGACTTACTTTTTTAAAAAATCTGGATTTTGGAGTTAGTTGAACCAATGTTAAAATGATAAAATTATTCTTCAATAGACATGTTTTTTGTTTTTGTGTGAAAAAAGGGTGGGTGGTGGCAGTGGGGCTCATTGACTCTAGAATCGCCCCTGCTACACAGTGAATCAGAGAAATAAAACATTATTTATAAATAATAACCAAGCCCCACCTCTTTATAGTTACAGGTTAGTGATGCTGTGTGTGTGTGTGTGTGTGTGTGTGTGTGTGTGTTAGTGAATGACGGCAGACTTGCGTTGTCTCAGTCTCGTGCCGCGCCCACGTGTCTGAAGAACGCCAAGTCACTGCGATCGGTGACACGGCTAATACACTAAGCAGGGATTATGTGTGTGTGTGTGTGTGTGTGTGTATGTGTGTGGGTGTGTGTGTGTGTGCTATGTGTGTGTGTGTGTATATGTGTGTGTGTGTGTGAAATCAAAGGCAAAGATCAAAGCCAACAGAACCAATGCGGGGGGGCGGGATCAAAGCCAATAGTGACATCATCGTAGTTCCAACATTCCGTCCCAACTTTAGGGCAGGTTGACATTTCCAACTGTTGTTCAACCAGCCACACAGTTTAGAGATTGTTTGACTGAGGAGCAGAGAGACGATTGAAGACAACGACGCCTGATATCTACAGTATCTATTCAGAGACAGCAGCATTTTTCAGAGACCGATTAAACCAGCCAAAGGAAATGTACTCTAGCCAGCACCACGGAGAAACGTCTCAACAGAGAGAGCAGAACGCTCTGACAGAAATGTCTACCGGCAGGGAAGAAGACACAGCCGGGTCAGAGCAGCGCAGTGATGATGTCACTGGCAGCAGCGCAGCCACAGCCACTAAGGTGAGCGATGACACCAGGCAGGAGTTTCAAACGGAGCTCGAGGTGGAGCCGCCGAAGAGGAAATTTCCCTGGATGGGAATGGGAAGTCTCAGGACGGTGGCTCAACAGAAAGTGGTTGACAAATGGGACAAAGACAGCCACGAGGAGCTGACTGCTGAGGTCCTCACTTTGAGACAGCAGGTTGATGCTCTCCAGGAGGAAAACGACCGCTTACGCAAACACAGTGTCCAACTGCTTGGACATGATTAACGACTTGACAGCAGAGCGGGAGAACCTCCGTCACAGGATGACCGAGGAAATCGAATGTCTGCAGCAATACACCTTGGAGAAGGAGGAACGCTATCTGGCACAACTGGACGCGCTACATAAACAGCTTGATGTTCAGTTGTCTGCCAGGCTCATTGCTGCACAGGCTATAGAGATGGAGAGGATGAAGGAGGCACAGATATCCAGCCACGAGAAGTTCACTGCTGAGCTCCAGGCGGAGAGGCAGAAGAACGAACTTCTCCAAGACAAACTGGACAGGCTCAGTGTTTCACACCAAGATATCAGCCAAAGGTATGAAGCTGTGAGACAGCAGGTTGATACTGTCCAGCAGGAGCTTGAGAAGGAAGTCAAGGCTCACGCAGACACAGTATTCAACAACTTGCAGATGGTTAGCAACTTGAAGGCTGAGCAGGATGACCTCCGTCACAGGATGACCGAGGAAATCAGTGATCTGCAGAAAGACACCTTGGAGAAGGAGGAACGCCATCAGACACATGTGGCTGAGCTGAAAACTTACATCCTCGAGCTCTCCACAGAGAAGTCTGTCTGGAAAAGAGTCCGTCACTTTCTGGGACAGAGGAAACCAAAGAAGCAGACGAACAACCTTCTCCAAGAAAAACTGCACTTGAGCATTGCTTCACACCAGGATATCAGCATAAGGTATGAAGCTAAAGTCCTCATTGTGAGACGGCAGGCTGATCCAGCTCTCCAGCAGGAAGCCAGGGCTCGCGCAGACACAGTATCCAACATTGTGCAGATGTTTAACAAAGTGAAGGCTGAGAATGACGCCTTGGAGAAGAGGAAACGCTATCAGAGACATGTGGCGGAGCAAAAACACTTCATCCTCGGGATCTCCACACAGCTGAAGGCCCTGAGAGAAGCTGTAGTCCCTAAGGAGAATCTCCCACGCAAACCGAAGAAGTCTGTCTGGAAAAGACTCTGTCACTTTCTGAGACGTAGGAAAGCAAAGAAGACGAAGACGAACAGCCCTCCCCAAGAAAATCTGACTGGAGTCGCTGTGGAGGAGTCGTGTGACCAACAAGAGTCCATCTCTTCAGCCCTGTCCCCTGAACTTCTGGACCAGACTCAAGTCGCTGAGGAGGAGCCGTGTGAGGACATCTCGACATCGCCGGCCCCTGAGACTCAAGTCTCTGAGGAGAATGTCCCCGGCAAACCGAAGAAATCCGTCTGGAAAAGAGTCCGTCACTTTCTGGGACTGAGGAAACCAAAGAAGGGAAAGAAATAAGATGGTTTTAACAACTCGAGCTGTCACATTCACCATCGAACAGCAACACCGAGGACCTCTCTACAGCCAGCAGATACCACATGTCAGCTGTGGTCGGACACGAGGAGGGCAGAACATCACCGTTACCTCCAACACGTCCTCCTCGTGCCTCTGTGGGTTTTCTCCGGGTGCTCCGGTTCCCCCACGGTTTTCAAACCATTTGTTTACATTTGGATTTGAAAAAAAAAAAAAAAATCTGCACAAATAGCTTTGTGTTATACCACATGTCAGCTGTGGTCGGGCACGAGGAGAGCAGAACATCACCGTTACCTCCCACAGCAGCACACAGATGTCCTGCAGATATAGTGTGGAGAACATCTCCAATCAGAGATGTTCTCCACACTGTGTCTGTCCGAAGTGACTTGAAGCTGCACTTGTGGAGTCAACACGTCCTCCTCGTGCCTCTCTGGGTTTTCTCCGGGTGCTCCGGTTCCCCCACGGTTTTCAAACCATTTGTTTACATTTGGATTTGAAAAAATAAAATAAAATCTGCACAAATAGCTTTGTGTTGTAGGTTGTAGAAGTCGAATAGTAATGAGATGGTTTCAACAACTCGAGCTGTTCCCCCATGAATTAAAAGAAAGTGTGTGTGTGTGTGTGTGTGTGTGTGTGTGTGTGCATGCGTGTCGCAGCTGCTTAGATATTTAACTGTAACTTCGTTTTTTTGGAAAATATCACAACTTTTCGAGCGTTTTGAATTTGTTCAATACGGACCATCACAACATGAACGGAAACACTAGAGATTTAATACGACAGATGAATTTTTAGCTGTGATCTGAAGGAATGATTGAATACGAGGTTTTCAGTTAAGATATTTGGAGCCTAGAAGATAAAAGTATGTTTTTAAAAGTTCAGTGTCACATCTGTGTCCATGTTTGATTCTCTAAAGGCAGCGTTACACTTCTGCAACTGCGTAATGCGCTATCCAACTGCGTAACCACGGAGACCCCTCGAGCCCTCATAGTTCTCCGTCGTGGTGCCGGATACGCAATGCAATTTCCAATCGTAGCCCTTGCCGTCATCGCCGAAATGCTACGAGCTGCAGGACTGCTGACCAATCGTAGCCCTTGCCGTCTCCGTTGTCGCTTGACGGAGTGACGGACACTTAAAAAAATATTTCGAGACGACGGAGAGGCTCTCCGCGACCTACGTACAGCACTTTACGCAGTAGTAAAAATTAGGCTTAACGGTACCAAATTGTTCAGTACTAGTGCTGATACAATGCTCGAGTTGTTGTACTCTGTTAATTAAACTTTTTCACCATGAGGATGAGTAGAAGATGAAGATTATTACATTCTCATCTCTAGGTGAACTGTTCCTTTAAATGTTATCTAAATACAATGAACTCTGACAAGAACGTCTGAATAAAGCTCAAAGCTCAATAGGGATTTAGATCGAAAACTGATCAAAGAAAATATAAACAAGGTTTTTTTTTTCATCCCATTAACCATTGATCCACACTGAGGGCTCCAGTCTGATGTTATCTTTCTGCTGGTGATCAATTCTCTGTTGGTTGAATATTGATCACTGCCGATGACACAGCGGAGCTACGTTACGTTACAGGATTAACAGAGCTGAGGTTTGAATCTACTACACATGAGCTCGTCTCCATGTCAGCTTAGCTGTGTGTGCGTGTGAACATGTGAGTGCACAGTGTGTGGCAGTCGTTCTCAATGACCGTCAGCACACTCGTACATGCGTGTGTGTGTGTGTGTCTCTGTGTGTGTCAGTGTTTTAGTGGTGCAGCTGTCACTTCCTGTTTGTGTGGTCAGCCTGTGATCCGTCTCCTCACTGTGTGTAATTTGTTTCTCCTCTGCATGTTCGGACAGTTTGAATTAGTGTGTTTCTGCCTCCAGAGTCACTTTCTTTGTCCGTGTGTGTGTGTGTGTGTCTTGTGAAAGATATTTTTTATATGTGTGACTCTGCAGTCTTTCGTGTGTGTGTGTGTGTGTGTGTGTGTGTGTGTGTGTGTGCGCGCTCGGCTGGTGATCCAGTTAATGAAAGCGCTCCATCTGTTCGGAGAGCCCGCGGGCCTGCAGCTGGGATGAAGACGATTATATCTGCTCATTTAAAAAAAAAGAAAAAATTAAACTTTCTTATCGTGAATCATGAGACGACTCAGATCAACTCTTCAGCTGATTTTTTTTTTTTAAATTCTAAATCTGAGCTCAGGGGTGTTTTTTTAAAAATCTTAATGATGAAGAAAATTGCACTTTTTATTGTCCTTGTAAGAAATATTGGTAAACAGGTAATACGTCCTCTTAAGACGCTCATTAACACGCTCGTGTGTTAATAAGACTATTTATAACAGCATCATAAACACAACAACGTTAGATTGACATCCAACATCCACCCTGAGTGATCCAATCACAGGTAGACAGCTCTATGTACAGGTGTGAACGACCACAAGACGCACTGACGACACATCTGAGAGAGGAGAAACTTACAAACTTTGGGAAACGTCTACAACAAATTCTAAATCATTGGAGCCTTCTTATAAATTCAGCATTAAATGTCATACATGAAGCCGACTATTAACCACAATTTCACCAGACTCCCTTCACAAATCAGCTAATTTTCGGAGTTGTTGAGTAGCGGAAAACTTTATGAACATTATGAAACTGTGTCTCTGACAGATTCTAACTTGTTGTGTCCTTGTTGTAAATTCAGCATTAAATGTAATACATGAAGCCAACTATTAACCACAATTTCACCAGACTCCCTTCACAAATCAGCTAATTTAAGGAGTTGTTGAGTAGCGTAAAACTTTCTGAACGTTAGTGAAACTGTGTCTCTGACAGATTCTAACTGGTTGTGTCCTTGTTGTAAATTCAGCATTAAATCAGAAGCTGAAGTTGTTTGTCTCCTTGTACAAAGTGTCAGTTTGTGGCAGCATGTCTGTACCAGCCTGTCTGCTTCTGTGTCTAAAGTGCTAAAGTCTTACCTGCCAACACTGATCAGCTGTTTGAACACACTGTTTACACTGATGTCACCATTTACACTCCATTTATGAAAGCAGAAACATGTTATTGATCTAAACATGTCACATGTTACAAAGACACTAAACAGGAACAATATAGGCTCCTTCTTGGAGAAAGTCCCCAGACTCCCTTTAAAAAACGCTCAATTTAGTGAGTTGTTGAGTTGGAGACACTTTATAAACTCTATGAAACTCTGTCTCTGACTCATTCTGCATTATTTGGACCTTCTTGTTAATTCAGCAGCTGTTCTACATGAACTTCTTTCTGTCTTTGAGTAAAAAAACATCGTGATCTGCTCTAAAGTGGTCTAAAGACGCATGTTAATGTCACGTATGAACTGACGGACTGAGAGCTGAACGCTTGTGATCGGATCACTCAGGACGGATGTTGACACCAGGTCTGAACAGGCTCGTTAACCGTTTACAGACTGCTTAAGGACTTTAATAAAAGTCTAATGCGTTCCTTATCAGTGTTAAACATTACAAACATATGTATTTATTCATCTTAATAATGGAATATTAAAACTCAAATGTTTTTGTGATGCTAGAAGACTTTTAACATTCTTAATCATCGAACCAAATGTCTTTTATTTAACAATAAATGTTAAAAAGGGTCTTATTAACGTTTTACTAACACGTATTATAAGGACCTTAATATGAAGTAATGTTCATGTAAAGAAAAATGTGTTTAAGGTTTAAAGGAATTTGTTTCTACAGCATTTTCACCCACAGATCTGTCCTCAGTCCTCGCTGTATGTTCGCTCTCGATACGCTGGATTCCAGTTATAAATCTATGCATTGTTCAGTAAAGATGGTATGTGTTTGGAGGGACAAGGCGTGTTTTTCAGCTTGCGTGGAAACGGCAGTGAGGGGAGGAGAGCGAGAGCGTCGGGGCCTGCGGGCGCATGAATCAACGCGATTGTTTCCCACAGCCGAGAAAATGCCTCAAATTCAGTTAGAGGGCAGCTAATTTCTTGTTAGCTGAGGAATTTTACGAGTGCACTTTTAACCCCGTGGTGATCAGATGAGAGCGCCGACAGAACGAGAGAAAGACAGAACTGTGAGATCAAAAGTGGAGCGAAGGACGGAGTGTTTTTAAAATAATTATCTGGTCGCCGCAAATTAGTTTCCAAATTCGAGGATGAGCCACTTGAGATGAATCATCTCGTTTTCAAGGGATTCATTAGACAGAAGACGTAACACTAACAAACAATGACAGAGGGAGAGAAAAGTATTTTTAATTGGCTGCAGAGCTCCTCAGGGGAAACTGAGTTACTGACAGGATCCCATGTGCACCAGAGACACGACAGGAAGTAGTTTACGTCGATGACGAGGACGTTTTGAGAGCCTCGTCCGTCATGCAGCTGTGATATGAAGCAGATCCGACGGTCACATAGTTCTGAATCTGTCCAGATCTCATCGTGCAGGCCTGATAACACACTGAAGTTCTTATAGCTATTGAAAATCCCTTTCCTGTTTCAGCGGCGGAAAGCTTTTAATTTGAAAGCATAAACAGGAAACACCCTCTGACAAACATGCTAAAAGGTACTGGCTGCACCTGATTGGATGAACCCCACTTGTGGGCCGCTGCACCCGGATTTCAAACTGGACCAACGTGATGGTCGGTTTGAATCTTTCACTTCTATAACAGCAGTAGATCAACAGAACGTGTTCCTGAAGACCAGAACTCATGCAGCTGCAGGATCGGACTTCGTTTTAACTCAGCAATGTTTCGTTTTTATAGTTTTCAGGCGTTTCCAGAGTCGCCGCGATGCATCTGAACACACCGTTACCACAATGCATTGCACCGCCTCAAACATAGACAATAAATGGGAGCCGTGAAACAACGGATCCGCGGACACGAAGCTTTTATGGCTCTACGGTACGAGTCTGTCAGATGCAACGTCCAGTTAGACTTTCAAAATAAAAGCGTGATGCATGCTTTATATGTTATTAACATTGTCAAGCCGTTGTGGTTTGGTTAGAAAAAGATCATTTCTTTGGTTTAGAATTACTTAATAACTTACATTACGCCATACATTTATGTACGTTTGCTTACTTACGCTACATAAATTAACAACAAATCATTCTTGATTCTTAAATCGCGGGACGTGAACTCCAGTAATTATTAGTTAACTTTGTGAAACTGACACGGTTTTAAACACGTGGTTAAAGTTGTGAAATGATTTCAGTTACTACACGGTCGAGTTTAGAGAAGATTATGGCTTTATGTAATATGTTACGTGCTGAATGCTTTTAATGTTATTAGCATATTGACTTGGTTAGGAAAAGATAATTTCTTTGGTTTAAAATGACTTAAATAACTTACATTACACCATTTAAGTAAGTTCGTTTACTTACGTTACATAAATTAACAATAAATCACCCTCGATTCTTAACCACTAATGGGACGTGACCTCTGGTCTCCGGAGGGAAAGTCTTAATAATCCACCGACCACATCCTGACTCGGTCTTTCCACGCTCTTTATGTGACTGCGCCTAAAGAAGCGGCACTCGAGGGGCGACCGCAGGATCAAACTCTGAAGCCTGCGGCGATCGACCGGGCCGCTGTATCTGACGCATGGCGTGTGAGAACCAGAATATATTTACATGCTGAACCCGACATCGAACAGAGAGAGAAAAGAGAGAGGGAGGCCAGATTCCAGTCACATTCCTGCTGCGGAGCTGCAGCGTCGCGGGAATGTCAGACATCTCACCATGTATTTATGAAGAACACACACTGTGTTGTTGTGTAACGGAGCTTCAGCTGCATCCATCCAACACAAAACCACTTCAGTCCCGCAGCATATAGACACCACCGTCTACATCTGCTGCTGCATTTTAAAATGTCGACGTCCTCTCAGACCTCAGCTGAACGGGCTTCTAAAAACCATCCTTACATGGTGATCAGATGTACAGAAGAGAATCGGCGCCAAACTACATTATTGCATTGATTCAATTTAAATCCAGAGGGCGACGGTTACGTACGTTAATCAGACTGAATGTAAAGAACCGTGATGTCAGACGGAGACGTGCTGCTGATTGAGTTTGGATGTAATGCAGTTAGTTTGTTTACTGCTTCAACACACGGACAGAAAACTGCTCTTTTCTGTTCGGCTCTCTTTCCTCCCGTGAGTCTGCCGAGGTGTGTGTGTGTGTGTTTACTGTGTGTTTACTGTGTGTGGTGCTGATACAGATGCTCAGTGTGGCTCCGGGCTGGACACACACACACACACACACACACACACACACACACACACACACACACACACACACACACACACACACACTCGCTGATCTCCAGAACTAATGAAGCGTCCAAATTGCTGTCCTGGACGACCGTCGCCGTCTTCTTCCAGGTTTCAGCATCCTCATAAGACCCTCTATTTAATTTTATCGACACAGACACACCCGCTGCAGACACACACTACACACACACACACACACACAGTTTCACGTCATTAAGCAGCCGATCAACTTCTGCGAAAACCAACGCCAGGAAACAATATCACTGCTCGTGTGTACTGAAAAGTGTCGGTGAGAGCAGAGATGTAATCGCATGTTCTAATATTAAATCTATTTAATATCTGTTTATTACAAAACGAGAGGTTTTCATTTAGCTCCTCAACACCATACAGTCGTGTTTCCGCGGGTCAGTACCCGAGACGTTATAGACGTTTGGCTCAGGAGCAGGTTACAATCGGTAGTTTGTCTTACAGCGTGTTGTTGATCAATGTCCGCAGTCAGAAGTGTTTATAGCTAATGGGACCGAAGGGGAGGAAGAGTATTTTATATTCTACAGTTCGACAAATAGAGCCGTGTCTCGATACTGTCGTTACCGAGGGCAACGTATCGTCAGTCGTATCCTACCCTCGGCAACGTGACGTGAAGCTACAGTTAGCCGCTCGTTGCCGCTCATGTGTCTGGATCTTAAATAGTCAACTACACATTTTCAGATTGTCTCTCCTGGAAGACATTCGTAGTGTCGACATGGTTGGCTTACGAGAGGTGACACAAATAATTGTGTAACAAACGTCCTAATAACTTAATGACAGACAAGGTCGTTTTGGCTATGCACAGGGTCGGTACCAGCGCCGGGTGCAAATGAGTCTTAAAGACACACTGTGGAATTATTCCTCCCATCTGGTGGTTAAATGTTATTGTGCATCCAAACGAATACTGCTCTCTAGCGCCTCAAAGCGTTTTCAAACGTGCGTTGCAGCCTGTTGGAACTACGGCAGGCGGGATGTGTCAAGATTCAAGAAGCTGTGACAGCAACATGTCTTCAAACAGCACTTCATCAAGTTTAGTTTCGGGTGATGAGGTACGTTATTTCAAACAGACTTCAAACTGCAGCTGACGAGCGCGTCTGGCTAAGCTCCTTCTCCGTTCCACAGTCACGCTGGCTCTGAGTGAAAACGCCTTTAGCCTTATCTGTACCACGTAGAGCTTTTTGTCCCTCTCACCAGTTCATCGTTTTTTATAGAGCGGAAGGACATGGAAGCCTCCGTATGAAAAACTTCCCATAAGGAATGAATGGGACGGGGTCAAAAAAGTCGCAAAATCATTAACGTTTTTCAAACATCTCCTGCTCTGGCAGACTTTGACCTAGAGACACCATTCAAACTTTAAAATGTAGGCACAAGTCTCATCTATTTGAGTTGTATTTGAACTTTCTTTCTACGATGTTTAGTTTTTGAACGGTGACCCTTAATTGATCGTGAGTGATTTCAAAAAAATTCAGGATTTTCAATGTGTGTGTATTGCGGAATGTTCGCGCAGCACCAACTGGCAGAGTGGGGGAGCCTGAAAAAAACTCTCTGAAAATGTTTCTTTAGATGACGATCCTAGCCACAGATTTCACACTACAATAGTGATATTTTCCAAGAACGTAGCCACACTTGTCTTCTGTCTGGCAACGTGTCCACTTTATCGGGAGGATGTACGGTTTTTGAATTATCTGCGTCTAACCGACACAAACTCCAGCAACTGCCCCATAAGCCCCAATGTTAAACGGGAAGAGGATTCTGGGAGAAAAGCAGAAACTGCCCTGCTTCTCTTCACGCCCAACTTCCTGCTTCACGTCACAATGTGTGATTCTTCCCTCAGGAGGAGAAGTGAGATTGTTGGCAGAGATCATTTTACACCAATGAGGACTTATTTATGAATGAAGACGCTGATTTGAGCTAATAAATTACTTAAAACACGACACAGTGGAGCTTTAAATCCAACTCAGACGCAGTTTTAAACACGTGGTCTTACAAGATTACAGTTTGGGTTAAATACGTTTATTATGTTACGTACATGATGTGAGATAAGTACGTTATGTTAGTAATCTTACGTATGCAACATGAAATGAGTCACAAACAATCCTCCTGGGTCAAACCGCCTCACCTGACTTCCCTCTTCGCTCACGTCAAAGCTGCTGAGGCCATGAGAGGCTATAAATACGAGTCATATTAAGCTGCTGGTTCACACAACGTTTATCGTACATCTGTTCTTTGGGGGAAGAAACTCTGGTGAGAAAGGTAACGAGAGCGAGAGAGAAGAAGAAGAAGAAGAAGGCGAAGAAAATGTAGTTTTCTTTGTAACAGTTTGTCTAGACATCTTTTAACGTCCAAATCACCAAATCGATGTGTGCCGGGGCCGGCTGCTGAGAGCTGCGAGCGCCTCGGGCCAGAACAAATCTGACAATATTTGGATGATGATACAGAATCCTGATGTTTGGATTACACCTGCCTCCCGACAGACCGAAGGATGTTTAGAGACTACAGAGGTGCAGATCTGAGCGTCTGAACTGGATCATAATGTATATAAAGGACGTGACCGTGACCTCCGGGCCGACAGGAGCCCGGTTCAGCTCCCTGATAACACACCGATCACGTTCCTGATGGCGTTAATGCAGATAAAAGCATCCAGCGACCGGCTAATAATAGTCCTCAGCCTGTAAACATGCCAATTAACATGGCATTACCTGCTGCACCCATCTGTGGGCTGGCACAGGTGTGTGTGTGTGTGTGTGTGTGTGTGTGTGTGTGCGCGCTGTCTCGGTGTAGCGCAGGATAAAGTCGGGATGTTCCCGGCTAATGGCTTTGGACCGGAGCCCGCTGTGACAGGACTGAGTGGCCGACCAACCGGCTGTGTGTGTGATGGAGTCTGGTTCACTGCCAAACACACACACACACACACACACACACACACACACACACACAGCTGAGAGCTGTGTGTGTGTGTGTGTGTCAGGAAGGCTGATGTTTTCTGGAAATTGAAAGTGACGTCGTGCATCCGGAGGATAAAAACCGTGGATGTTGGGGTGTTTTTGGCGCTTAATTATTTAAATTGATGCTCTGAAGCGATCAATACGAGAGCAGACTGACTGGAATATTTAACAATCCGGTGGTGCTGGAAGTTAAAAGATCTCTATACGGAGCTGTTTAATCCTCTTAAACCTCTTTACTTTGACCTTTTCATTTCTTTTTCCAATAGCTGTTTTACAGCGTTAAATATTCGAGATATCCTGCGCGTCATTGTCTGCACACATTTCCCTCAAAATTCAGTCTGGCACATTTTATTTCGTTGCAAATTTCAGGGTTTCCTCGGAGAGAAAGTGTTTTTTAGAGGCGCAGACATGGATAAAATTCCGATCCTAAATGATTTTAAGGAGGCTCTAAAAAACGTCTCTTTGTCTGACTGTTTCAAGTCGACGTGCAGCGAAGGAGGAAAGCGTCCGTCCGGTTTGTTTTCTCACGGCGGCATTAAGTGACAGCTGGATGGATGTGAAACTCTCGTCTTTGAACCGTTAAGATAAAAAAATAAATATCCGGTTGTTAAAAAAGATAAAAAGTCAAATCTCAAAGCCTGTCGGACATAAGAAGAAGGAGTCAGAAGTCAGATGACTCCCTCGTGAAAGCTGAATACAGAATGCTTTGTAGAAAATGTGAGGAAAAGGAAAAAACATGAATTCTTAGAAATGAAGGTGAAACGTCGACCGATGTTCAGACGCTGATACCGTTCTGCAGTAAAAGTACAATACTCAAAAAAATACTCAAGTAAAAGTGAAAAATACGATTTAAGAAGCCAAATATAATCCTGGTTAATAAGTTACTCAAAGAACAAGTTACTCTTCACTCTAATACTTTCAGTTAATTGCAGTTATTACAGTAACATCGCTGAGTCTGAAGGCCGGCACACACCGGCTAAAACGTCGGACATCTGAAGCGTTTGGAGTCGGACAAGTTCAGGAGCTGCTCAGCACAAGGACGGCGTCTGATCCGACTGAACATGCGAAGTCGGCCGTCTGAGGTTGGACGCCGTCGGATACTCTGATTGGTTGTTAGCGAGCTGTTCAGCGACCATTCTGATTGGCGGTGTGCCAGCGAATCAGCGCGGCGTGTGGGAGGGGCGGCGGAAGTGACGATGGTAAACAAACCACATAAACAGAGACGGCACAGAGTCACAAACAACACTTCACCGTTCGTTATTTTGGGGATAAACCAGCGTATGTTTGGAAGCCATGGCTGTGTGGACCGAGGACTTTGAGGAGCAGCTGGCTGCCCTGGTGGAAGAGAGACCACCGTAATACGACATCACGCAAGTAATGCTGAGCTAACACTGTGTGTGCTTTGTTCTGATAAGCTACGGTCCGCACTCCGCTCTGTCATTTCCTGTTTTCATGTTTTGGGTGACTGGCACGAGACTAGCGCCACCCGATGTTTAGGAGACTTATTGCATTTCACGCAGGCGCAGAACGTATACGCTGCTGTGTAGCCGGGGCGGTGTGTTTCAGTGCAACTTTTCTACCGAACGGGTCAGACAGGAGGCGACGGAGTGGTCGGAGAAGGAAGTCGGCCTTTGGCGCTGTGTGGAGCTGAGCGGGCTGAGTGGGCGCAGACGTTTGATGTGCTTCACATGACGCCTCGATGTGTTGACCTCAAAAAACTTTAAAAAGTATTTCACCAGTGGAGACACCAGGAAGTGTCGACTTTCTCTTTAACCAAAAGGATTTATGTCATGAATATGTTCAAGACAAATCAGGGTAGGGAAGGATATTAATTGCTCATCACTTTACATCTTGGTCAGGAGTGGACCAGTGCTGGCCTTTTTTACTTTGAGAAGAAGTTACGGTGAGGGATCCCTTCACTGTGACCAAGTTATCAGTGGGACGCTTGACGGAAAAATGAACCTAACAGTGCTCAGCCATGTTTCTAGACAACCTCAGATGTTTGGATGTTTTTTGTCGCTCTCCACTGCTTTAGAGTCTTTATCATGACATCAGTGTTGATGCTACACATTGAAAACCGACGTTAGCTCGCTGAATATTCATCCACAGTTTCTGCTGCTGACTTTAATGATCCTGCAGGTCAGACGAGGAGAGTTTGGTTTGGAGTTAAATGGCTAAAAAATGTGCATGAATAAAGAGTAAAAGTAGGGATAGAATATGAAGTGACTAGTGAAACTATTTGACTCACGTGCATGACTTAATTCTAATATTATTATATGCAGCACTATCTATTTGCTATTTGGTAGCCTGAAAAGTTGATGTGAATAATATAAAAACTCAGTTCTGCTCCTGTCAGTCAGTTATTTAGCAACAGTTGGCCCAAAACGTCCTGAAACGATGGCTGCGTCAGTATTTCTGCAGCTGATATCGTCATATTTAAGCATGTTTCATGCCCAAATCAGCACATATCATACAAAACATCTGGATAAGAAGGTGATGGAGCGGTGAGGAAACAGACTGATGATCGAGACCTCGACAAACTCCGGTATCTTAACCCCAAACAAGATCTTTTCCTCATCCTGTCCAACATACCAAAACTGAATCATATCTCATCATATGAAATGTACAAATATAGTTTGCAGAAAAACATCTGCAGCTGGGTTTTTCAACATATGAACAGCACGATCTGGGTTTATCTGAACAGAGCCTCGTAGACAGAACCGGTGTTGAAGGAAGACAAAGACAGGAAGGTGTGAACCTCACAGAGAAACAGAGACAGATGTCCCAAAGGTAAGAAAGTTCCACCTGCCTCAGTAGATAAGAACCGACCCGTCTCACTGCTCCCTCGGGTCCAATCGCTCTGTCTGGAGGAAACCTTCAGTCTGTGCCAGAGAACCGGAGCTCGGCCGGACCTCCCTGCGGAGACAAGAACAGAGAGCGGGATTGAGACTCATCTCCAGAGTCCGGTCGACTTGTTACCAGAGTCAGGATCTGTTTACTGCACTTCATCACGATCTGCGTCCTGTTTATCACATTAAACGAACACACAGATGAATAACAGCTGAAATAAAATGCTAATCTAAGTGTTTTTCAGTGTGACCGCTGTGGATTGATCATCAGTCTCCCTTCTGATGACTGAGCTCTCACAGCTGATGACGGTTCACAGGTACCTGATGAATCAGTGCTACAGGTGCTATAAATAGCCACAGCTGTGGCGCTGACAGCTGGTCCGAGCAACACAATTAAACTGCAGTTATTCTTCTCGCTGACAGGTCTAATGAGAGGTGGAGCAGGCCGAAGCATCTCCACTCCACAATCTGTGTCAGTCGCACTGTCGGAGGGGAAGTGAAGCTCGATCACAAGATCTCATCAACAAATCACAAGAAATCGTTCTTACATGACGGAGACGTGGCTCGAAATCTTCGATTTTATACATGAAACCTACAAAACGGCACAAAAACCATCACATGACATTTACTGTTCTTCACAAAATTATGTTAGATCATCAAACTACCACCAACTGATCAGCTCACACTTCTTCACCAACACGTCCTCATCAGCATGTCCTCACTCTGCCAAAATGTTCCTCCTGTTCACCTTATTTAACTGAAAATGTCCTCGCATCAGCAAAATGTCTCTGAAATGAGCCCATTCTTCCAAAAGTGCCGAAAGACAAGAGATTTATTTTAAATTTATGTCAGAACATTTCCTCCCACTGGAATCAAATAATTCATCAAGTATCGAGACTTTTTGATGAAATCGCACAAGGAACATGTTTACGTCTGATTGTTTGGGTCCAGCCGAGTCACCAGGACGATCATCAGCATGTCCTCACTTCTAATTTTACCAAATGTTCTCACTCTGCCAAAATGTTCCTCCTGTTCACCTTATTTAACTGAAAATGTCCTCACATCAGCAAAATGTCTCTGAAATGAGCCCAAAGACAAGTGAGAGATCTATTTTAGATTTATGTCAGAACATTTCCTCACACTGGAATCAAATAATTCATCAAGTATCGAGACTTTTTGATGAAATCGCACCAGGAACATGTTTACGTCTGATTGTTTGGGTCCAGCCGAGTCACCAGGATGTAACGTAGCCGTGAACGTTTCCGAGGTGGGTAAGATATTTGTAGCAAAATGTGACATATCACGCTCACATCATACGATTATTAACCGCCAAACAGACGACTACAGTTTGAGTCACACCGCTGGATGATTTTAAGGACACATTCTCCATCCATGATCGTGATGACCAAAACAGGTATTTTAAGCAAAACCATGATGTTTCCCTAAACCTAACCAGAACATGAGCACATCAGGAGCTGGAAGGGACGGTGGGAGCATTATTACAGCCGACAGAGCCGTCAAACGTCCGACAACAGCTGATGAAACCTGGAGATATGGCACAAAAACCATCACATGATCATTTACTGTTCTTCACAAAATGATCTCGGATAATCAAACTACCACCAACCAGTGAAGTCAACGTTCAGCTCTCACTTCTTCACCAACACGTCCTCATCAGCATGTCCTCACTCTGCCAAAATGTTCCTCCTGTTCACCTTATTTAACTGAAAATGTCCTCACATCAGCAAAATGTCTCTGAAATGTGCCCATTTTTCCAAAAGTGCCAAAAGACAAGTGAGAGATTTATTTTAAATTTATGTCCGAACATTTCCTCACACTGGAATCAAATAATTCATCAAGTATCGAGACTTTTTGATGAAATCATACCAGGAACATGTTTACTTCTGATTGGTTGGGTCCGAGCCGAGTCACCAGGATGTAACGTAGCCGTGAACGTTTCCGAGGTGGGTAAGATATTTGTAGCAAAATGTGACATATCACGCTCACATCAAACAGACGACTACAGTTTGAGTCACAACCACTTTAATTCGCTCCACAAAGTTACGGAACACCGTGAAAACTGCAACAAAAAACACATTTCACATACATCACTTTCAGAGATTATTTTCCCATACAAAGGTGCACAAGTTTCAATATTCAGAATAATTACCGTGTACGCCTGCTTAGCCAGGAGTAGACAGTTCTCTCTCGTCTCTTTTCCTCTCTCCTTCAATTCCTCTCTTCCTCACTTCCTCACACACCTTCCCGCCTGCGTCTCACGTTACTCAGACAGGAAGTGACCTCTCACAACGATTTTAACTTAAACATTTCAATAAGGTCTGACAGCAGAGCCATGGATTAACTGCATTTAGGTTTCATCATAAATTCATGTAAACATAATAAAAAAAATAAACAGAAATCAAATGTGACGATATCACCCCAACTTCCGGGGTTGCCATGGTAACACAAAGCCGCTATGGGGAGCGTCAGCTACAAAAACCATGATGTTTTCCTAAACCTAACCAGAACTTGAGCACATCTGGAACTGGAGGAGACGGTGGGATGAAACCTGGAGATATGTCCGTCTATTTGTGTTTCTGTCAATAGCAGATGTTTTTTAAGGCGACGTGCAGACAGCAGCTTCTGCAGCGACTGTTTTTCACAGAGTTGGATCGTCTCCATCTGTATTGGTGGCTGAACACCACCATGCTGTCGCCCTCTCCTCCTCACCGAACACCATCACAATCTCTCTCTCTCTCTGTGTGTCTGTCTGTGTCTCTCGTCCCGAGTGTCCACTCAGTACACCAGTCAAACCGCAATGAGCTCACTCAACCGCTGGTCCCCTGGGGCATTATGGGTAAACTCACAGCATTATGCTCTCTATTGACTAGTGGAGTGCACTCGAGGGAACACGGACACCGAGCAATTACACACACACACACACACACACACACACACACACAGATTGGTCACATGAAAACACACTCACCGTCTCCTGAACACAGTTTATCATCCAGTCTGACAACAACGACAATCATCATCATGTGTAACCGTGTTGCTGAACGACAATACGACTCCGTGCACGAACAACCTGCATCGTTCACGTGTGACCTCCCTGTCGCTGATCAACCACGTATACGTATGCAAACCACGACTGTAAGGTAACTGTGCAGACCAGCTGGTGATCATAGTGGAGCATTTAGCAGCTGGAGAGCCAGATGTTTCCCTCAGGAGGTGGTGGAGACCAAACACAGAGCAAACAGAGAGGGAATACTGGACTTTATCAGGTGACACAAACACGACTCCACATAAATAGTCCCGTAGCTCTGTAATAGCTTGTTTACGCTGCCCTCAAATGACCAAACAAATCAATCAGTGTAGGTTCAACATGTTTCATTCCTCAGTACAGAGTGAGAATTGTCTGTAAGCTCAACGTGAAACTGAAAAAGGCCTCGCCACACAAATATTTCTATAAAACGCCTCGACTTAAAATCAAGCGTAAAATCAAAGTGTTCTTACAGACACACACGACCACATACGTCACGTACATGCAAATACTCTACGCACAGACACACACACACATATACGAGTGTGTGATAAACTGTCGGATCAGAGAGACGAAGAGAGGAGGAGGAGGAGGAAGTGTGAAGAGAAGCCGACAATGAGAGAAAACAGTGTTTTTAGGACAGACTAGTTAAGACCTCGCTGTCCCAGTTGAACAGAATGTAGAGCTCTGAGATGAAAGCTGTGTGTGTGTGTGTGTGTGTGTGTGTGTGTGTGTGTGTGTCTCTGTGTGTGTGTGTGTGTGTGTGTGTGTGTGTGTGTGTGTCTCTCTGGGACAGATCTCAGTAGGAGCGACGGCGTCGAATGAATCTGCTCTCTGAATCGTCTCTCTGAACGCCGTCAGGAGAGGCAGCCGATTGGTCGAGTTTTTAAAAAGCCCTGCAGGAAACTGAGTGAAAACCTGTGGCTCCATTCAGTCTGAACGTATACGGTAGGCAGAGTCACAGGGACGCTGCAGATCTTCTGACAGGGTCTCGTCTCAGCTGATACGGAGAATTACAGCCTGAAAGATTTTGCCTCGACAGACATCTGCAGTTTGTCTCAATATCTCTGAGCTGTAACTCTAAAACTATGTAAAGTCTATATTAAATCATCAGAGAAGAACTGGTATAAATATGTTTATTTATGAGATCGAGCAGACATCAGAATTTTCTCCCCTAAATTCTAATATCTGCTCGATCTCATAAATAAACATATTGATACCATTACTAAGACTTTCTGAGCTGCCGGCGTCGTGAGACGACTCGTTAACTACAAACTACTGAGTTCAGTGTCGTCTGCCAGCAAGGAAACTCAAAACCTGGTCTTATTCATTCATTTTTTACAAACTCCTGGTAATTTCAAATTTATATAATCAAAACGATTTGGATGATTCATCCAGACAGGGATGAAACTTTATGATTTACTTTTATATGCTGGACATCGTGATCATGACCTTAGTTCAAACTCAGGTCTTAGGTTCACCTCAGGGCAACTCTGACCGTCAAATTACGTTACGTGAAAGTGTTTTTGCCTCCAA
Source organism: Lagodon rhomboides (assembly GCA_039737535.1). Classification (NCBI taxonomy): domain Eukaryota; kingdom Metazoa; phylum Chordata; class Actinopteri; order Spariformes; family Sparidae; genus Lagodon; species Lagodon rhomboides. Next base: position 1,715,915 of record CM077787.1, read on the forward strand.
ACTGCTCTCAGCAAATCCACCAGACTCCATTTACAGAAACAGTCATTTAACCACTGTAACACACATTCACCACCGTGTTACAAAAGCAACGCATTACAGTAATATATTACTCTTAGCGGTAACGGAATAATGATATCTCAGTTTTACTACAGTTTTGTCACGTAACGTGTCACAATCCACGTTAACGACCGAAGTGAAGCGTTTATTGTTGTGTTTTTAAGAACACGTCCACACCAACATGAACGTATTAATATAGGCTAGGATATTTGGGCACAATTGTAACGTGATATATTACTTTAAAATGAAGGTAACTCATAGTGTGTAATATTTTGCATTTTGAAGGTAACATCTTGGTTCTTCTCTCCGCTGTTCATCAATCACTGACTCTGGTTTGGTCGGAATAAACCTTTAATTCACCGTGTTAGAGCTTATTAAGGTTAAATTAAATTACTTTTTTCTTGTAGCAGTCGGTGGACAGTTACTCTGACGGTTGAGGATTAAACGTCACACCTCTTCGTCTTCAACACACCTAACTACGTAAACTTTACGTAGGTTTACAAAGACTCACTCTAAGGGACAAACGTACGACACATGTCTGTTACGCTGTCATATCAGTTTTGAACTTGGCCTCGTCTCCAGTTAATTTGCGAACAACATCTGGACTGTTGCTCGTCTGCAGCTAACACAGTTTGTATCAGCCAACCTGAATTCAGTCTGGAGGTCAGTCAGCAGATTATCTGTGGGCATGAATGACAGCTTGTGTTGCTGCTGTGTGAAAACACCTCTGCAGATCCACCGTGACCCAGCGCTGGCCTTTAGCCCGGATACGTGTGAGTCATCAGCCACTTTTGTGTTGTTCCTCAGTCACAGTCGTATTGTTTACTCGTAGAAAAAGGTGAGTTTTGACTGGAAAAACAAGGTTTTTATCTGATAGGATCCGTAATACGTGAGTGCGGTTAGCCTGACTCAAATTAGCCGACCGCAGTCTGGATAAGTGAGTTTGCAGCGAGACGCTGCTGCTGATATTCAGGCCGACTTAACCGAGTTAAAGAGGGAGAGCAGCCGTCCACATTCGGAGCAGGTTTACCACATTTCTCCTTCAGATTTCACCACATCGTCTTTTATACTTTTGAATTTGTGTGTGAGGAGGAAGGAGAGCGAGACGCTGCCTGCTCTAAATATACTCTACATGCTGCATCATAACCGCATCTCCGCTTTAAATAAAGTCTCCGGCTACTTCGGCTGTTTACATGAGCAGAACTTGCCTTAAAAAATTAATGTTTTTAAGTTCTCTTCAGTATCACAGTGATCCAGTGACAGTTGTCTGCACATCCACAGGTTCACTGCTAACAGGAAGTGCTAACAGCTGATTCTGCTAAGATTTAATTCATTTTTTACAAATATTTTATATTCAAAATCCATTACTGAAAATATATTTCACACAACTAACTAGATGATGTAATTTTGGGGGACATATCTATATTTTTACAATATATAATTGGTATATTTGTAAATATATAGCGAATATATCAGTAATCAATTCAAGCATTAGGTACTTTGTGAGGTACTTTACTCGTGTATTTTCATTTTCTGCTCCTGTAAACTTCCACTACATTTATCTGATAACTTTAGTTACTACTTTGTAGATTACACGCTGCATCAAAAGTATTCTTAAATGTATAAATTAATAAAATTAATTTATTTTAATAAAATAAAATATTTTTTTATTTTAATAAAATAAAATATATATTATTTTTAATTTATTTATTTTAATAAAATAAATTAATTAATTGAATAAAATTATTTGCAATCAGATATAAAAATACTGCCAATACAGTGAACCCTCGCTATAACGCGGTTCACTTTTCACGGTCTCGCTGCTTCACGGATTTGCATCATGCATTGTGTTCTGCATTCTGATTGGCTAAACAGTCTCTCCGCGTCTTCTCTACCTGTGTGTCAAACACACCTGCACCGCAGGCTTTAGAAGAAAAAAACGCCACAGAGCGGAGTCAGGATGCAGCGGCTCAGTCAGAAGAGCAGTGAAATACTGTACTGTACACGTGAGTCACTATTTGTCCTACTGTACTTTGTATTTTTTTTCATAATCATTTTTCATTTTCTCCCGTTCCAATCCGTCACGGTGGGGCGGTGCTGATCCCCGCAATATTAACCCTTCAGCTCGTATTGATGATTAAAATTATTATTTATTTATTTATAACTATATTATTTTACAGTACAGTACAGTAGTTATTTGTAAAAAAAAAAAAAAAAAAAAAAACAACAACAAACGTTTATACAGTACTTTTATTTGTTAAACAGAGTATTTCATTGTATAATAACTGTAAAAAAAATAAAGGTTTCTACTTCACGGATTTCGCCTATCGCGGGTTCTTTTTGGAACGTAACCCCCGCGATAAACGAGGGTTCACTGTACTTCAGATAAATCAGAAAAATGCTGAATATCAGATCCAGTAAGTGATCAATCCAAAGTATACAGTATAAATATACACGTGTAAATATATGTATAATCTACTTTTACGTGTATTTTTAATTATTAAGTACATTTATCTGCCAGAAAACTGCATTTGACACATAAATACTTTCTACTCTTCAGTAATATTTTACACAATATCTTCACTTTATTGCATTATTTTAATATTTAATTGACACATATAATGAAAAGAAATCTGCAGATATGAAGATATATTTCTGTGAGTCATCATGTTTTCTCTCCACATCTGTGTGGACGACGTTACTGTCCAGCAGCTTCACGTCGTCGTCTCCTGCCGGCTCGTGGTTTCAGTTACAGCATTACTCCGTCACTTCTCCGGCTCAGCGTAACGTACGTCCTGGTGTGACTTCTAAATCTGCCTGCTGTCCAGTCAGTGGCAGCGTACCAGGCCATGTTAGCTGATTAGCTTAGCAGTAGCCTTCAGCTGACAGCTGGTGGCCCTGCAGACTGTTCACACCGTCCAGAAACACAACAGCCGTCTCCTCCTGCCAGCTACAATCACACAGCTCAGCTCGTCCGACTTGCTTAAGGACACTCCAGCAGCGGACGTGTACGTACGAGGAAGTGCTCAGCAGGTATTGATCTCTCGCTTACGAGATCTAACAAGCTGAGGAAAAACACGAGCTGCGTTCGGGGGCCATTTAATCCACCCATCAATCAGCGGTCCCGCTCGTTCTATTTACAGTTTCAGGAGGTGAATCCAATCCCAGCATGCACCGGGGGTTAAGTGACAGCACTAACCTCTGAACCGACACGGGATGAGCGAGAGTAATTGTTTACTACGGCTTAAGAGGTAAAGTGAGTTCAGCCTGAATGTAAAGAGAGTTTCAGAGGCGCATGTGTACGAGTCTGAAGATCCCAGAAGTCAAAATCAATGTTAAAGTGTTTTTATCACATGATGTCGTTCTCTATACGTCACCTTAAAGTCCCAACAATGCCAAATAAAGAAGTCGTTTTGAAGGTAACTTCCTGGAAAACGATGACTCGGAGCCTGCACGTGGAGTCTCTCTTTTAACTGTTTTGATGCTGCTGTGAATATATAAATAAAAGGAAGCAGTTGGACTGTTTCTGCGCCGGACCTCAAGGATAACTGAGCAGAAGCACGACTCTAATTGTATTAAGTGATTTGAGAGAAACTGGATCTTGTTTGGTGGAGAAAATGTTTTCTGGTTTGCCCTCCGCCGTCCTCCGGCTGCTCGGCCTCGACTCCGGACGGAGAGCTTCACTTGTTTCTGCTAAAGTAGCTGCTAATTGCTGCTAAACCAAACAGCCTTCGATCAGTGAGGCCAGTTACAGTATGGGGGTCAAGACCGCTTCAACTGAGACCAAGATCAAGTCAAGAGTGTATCAAGACCAAAGGACAGTTTAAAAAGGACAAAGGTCAAATGAAACAACACACCTTTTCATTGTTTCACCATCCACCCAACAACATTTTGTGGGCGACTCTTGTCTTTCAATACAAACCATCATTAAAGGGGCTCTATGTACAGTGATAAGCTACGACAAACTCAGCATGTAGTTTATTCATTATTCATTCAATCTCCTATCAGTGAATCAACAAGCTGTTCTCAAAAGGAAAATAAGGTCCAAGAACACTGTCTGAAGCTGGAAAGGTGTCAATATCCGTGAGAAGTTTCTCCCCAGCTGCCTGTTTGTAGGAAACACAACTACCACAGAGCAAAAAGCACTTTACTCGCAGTATCGTGTTTCGACTTCAGAGTAAAGTATTTTCCTGACGTAGTTTTATTCAACTGAATGTTCACATACCACAGTGAAAATACACGTTGCTAACAGCTACAGCTAATGACGCTTTGCTGAATAAACAAGGACTGCAAAAAAACTCCAGAATTCAAATGTGTGCAAATAAAATGATGGTTCCTCCGTCTCCTGTTCTCTCTACTTGGATCCAGACCGTTTGAGACCGTTTGATTGTTCTCACGGCCCGAAACACAAGAAGTTCTGTATAAACAGAACTTGCCTTAAAAAATTCATGTTTTTAAGTTCTCTTCAGTGTCACAGTGATCCAGTGATAGTTGTCTGTACATCCACAGGTTCACTGCTAACAGGAAGTGCTAACAGCTGATTCTGCTAAGATTTCATTCATTTTTTAAAAATATTTTATATATATATTTCAAAATCTAGATGATGTAAAAGGACGAATGTAAAGAGAAGCGTGAGGATGAAGTTCTGCACGTAAAGAGAAGTGTTAGAGTTATTATTGTGTCGTGGGAACAGTTTCTGTCAGAACCACGACTGAAAAACACGTCGGTCCAAACAGGCTGCTGGTTCTCCGTCATCTCCAGGCCTCCATCCTTCCCCGCTAAACTCGGCCTCAGCCTTCTGCTCAGCTTAGCGCAGCAAGAGCCATTTATAGCTTACAATCGCCCCCCGCTGAGCAGAGCCAGAGCCAGAGTTTACTACAGGTTAACAGCACACACTGCCTCGGTTCTGACCCGAGGAGGTGAGGAGGTGAGGAGTGAAGGTGAGCCAGGATCAGGAGCAGAGGATAAAGACGAGGGGGAGACTCTTAAATCGGGATAAAAGCTCTAGGGAAACATAGAAAGTGCTTTTAAATCATTCATGACTCTCTGTGAAGATCAGTTCAGCAGAGACGTTTATCTCTCTGCAGATAAATAATCATTAAGTGATGTAATGTCGTTCTGGGGTTTGAATTACTGGGAGGTAAAAGTCTCCACAGATACAGTTAGAGATTGTGCAGCGCGACCTGGTCCATATCGTATTATAACGTTATTAAAATGAAACGCTAAATGCTCCTTTGATGCACAAGGGGCTTGATTACATGTAGGAGGACAGTGCACAAATAATATTTGACTAGTGGACGGAAAAATAGTTTACAGCAGTCAGTCAGTCAAGTTCACATCTAACTTCTGGACTGGACAAACAGACGTGGTACAGTCGGGTTAAGCCACCAAAACTACTTGGTTATATTGAGGAAATGGTCACTAAATATGTTTCTGCATAAGTTTAAACTGATCGTTTCTCTGTGTTTATGCTCTGGTTAGGTTTAGGCACAAAAACCACCCTGTTAGGGTTCAGAAAACATCAGACGATACGACTTCCTGTGAATAAATAGCTGATTCTTGTCGCCACAAAAATGGCTGGAAAGTCTGCAGGTCAAGTGGTGTGAAGTGCAGTCGTCTGTTATCTATCGGCGGAGAATTGGCCGCTGCGGAGATAATGTGGCTTCTCCTGTGTGAACGCTGAACGGGGTTACTGACAGTTCGACACCAATCTATCACCGGCCAAGGACACTTCATCAAACAACAGTGTGATGAATTAGCGAACGAATAAGAAAGGAATTTCAACATAGCCTAAGTTAGTTAACGTTAAATTGCTTGTACAGTAACATTATATCACGACAACGTTGACCCAGTTTTAACGTGCCGACCACAGCCTGTAACATTAACTCAACAAACGCTTGCTGTCAAGTTTTTCCTTTGTCGAGCTGCTTGTTCCTGCCATAATGTGCAATTTATATGTATTTATGTCTTGCACATTTGGTGTCAATTGAGCAAAAAATGTTATAAAAACATATAATAAAAAACATAATCACATGTAAAAACAAGACAGACGAATCACAAGCAACAATCAGATTGAAACGGTTCATTTTGTATTCTTTTTAGATATGTTCAATGGTTTCTTATCTTCAGACATAAAAAAGTATACGAGATGTTTCTTTACCTGCTTGACAGTTTCGACTGAGACTCTAATCATTAGTCCTTAAATTAAATTCATTATGGACGTGGACTTCAAATCATTGTTTTACTTTATGGCCTTGGTGCCCTCAAAAAAATGACAACACAAAAGGCCAAGTGGCCCCTAAAATGACGAAATTCCAGGCCTGGTTACGCAGCCTGGTTGGCTGTAATAACACCACCACCATCACCTCCTCCACCTTCTGATGTGACAGGTGACTAATAATCATATAATGTGAGCGTTATCTGACGGGTTTGGTGTCAACCCTGGATGTATCTGTCTCGACGTACTTACTACTCAGCTTTAAAGTGGCTTTGAGGAATACGGTACGCATATTTCAGATGATTTCAGGATGGTGTAGTGGTGGGTGGTGTCGATTGTGGCTGGGCAGATACTGACCGGAGTTAACTCTGCCTGGACCTCCAACATGGCTGCCAGGAGGTGCATTACATCACCTGAAAATCCGTCTCTTCTTCTTCTTCCTCCCTCCACCCGCCCATCACCCATCACCCCTCCTGCCTCCCAGTGTATCGCCCTCTGGAGTGGGCGTGGCCTGCCTAACGAGATCACTGCCGGCTAATCAGCGGGGGAAGATCCCCATTGGCCGAGTGCCCGGGGCGGGAGGTTGGCATGACAACAGGACAGATTGACAGGGACAGGTCACTGCTGCACATAATGGGATTATGGAGCGAGGGAGCGGAGGGACGGGTGGAGCGACGGGGGCGAGCGAGGCTTTGTCAGAGCGCAGAGAGAGAATAGTGTTGTCACTGTGAGTCGGTGCACAGCTGCTGCGTGTCGCGCTCATTGTTATCCCGTGTTAACAACATGTTGGCGTCGTTATTAGATCTCACAGTCCTGACACAGTACGACCGGACGGGCTGGAAGCTGCCGGGCTCTCCGGAACAGAACCAAAGTGGTCCAACTATTTCATATAAGATGATGTGTGGAGTTCCTCAAGGCTCAATCACTGGTCCTCTTGTATTTTCATATTCATGCACATTAATAACCAATAAGCTGCTTTGTACTGAGCACACCGAGTCCGTTTCCTTCGTTTGCATTTTTTAATCCATCACCGGATAACAAAACGCTAAGCGCAGAAACCTCGCACACTGAATCTGATGCATTAATTATTCTATTTGTTTACGAAAACCCACGAGACTAAGACAAGATGGAGTCGTCGAGCAGTGAGGATGATTTTGTGGTGCTCACTTCCTGAGAAGAGGAATAAAAAGACCTCCGACAGGGAAAAGTGCAATGGAACGGTCATCCAAGTCGGCGAGATCTGCGTAGACGGGACTCGCCAACATAAACACAGATGACATCGTTGCAGAAGAGAGAGCAGTTTCTTTTTCCATCTCTGAGGAATGATGCAGCTGCAGCTCCAAATCTCCAGCAAACCACAGCAGAACTCCACCTCTGCCAACGTTTATGCTCATAAAGTGAATCAGAACAGAATTAGGGAGGTTTTAGTACAGAGCACAAACTATTTAACTTATGCTACAATAGGTGCTTTAAAAAATAGCCCGCTTGGCCTTAACAGGCCCTAAGTGCCTTTAACTGTTAAATCAGCTGCTGTCGTTGCTTGTGAAGGTCACAGACTTTCATTCAAGCACCCGTTTGCAGCGAGCATCCATGTTTTTCAGAGCAAATGCACTGGGAAGCGTTTAGATCGGAAAGGAACGCAGCATAAGACGAGCGAGGACAGTTTCACCTGCTGATGAAGGAGCTGTGGAGGTACAGCGATCACTTCCAGGTGTGTTTCAGGACGTCAGAGGTCAACATGCTGTGAGATGTTCTGGTACCACACACGAACAAGAAGGTCACCAGTTTCCCCCTGATCCTGAACTGCCACGGACATCCAGTTTATATACCTGGACATCCTGACGTCTACACAGAAAAATAAAGGTGCTAACTGGAACCAAAAATGGTTCTTCGGAGTGATGCCATAGAGGAACCATTTCTTAGTTCCACAAAAAACCTTTTAGCAAGAGGTTCTTTGAAGAACCATTCCTGCAAACGGTTCTTTAAAGAACCCCCAAAGGTTCCTCAAAGAACCATCAATCATGGGGTCATCAGTCAGCCAACCAGCCCAAACACTAGCCGTTTTTATTCTGGCCAGTAAGCCACCAATCTGCCGTCCTTTTGGCGGCTCGCTCCGTGGATTTAGACAGAAGGCGGCAAACTGGTGGTCTGTTTTGTTCCACCAGTTTTGCCCTCGGAGGGTAACGTTACACTTATTTGCGCCTCCATTGCTGTAAATCCGAGGCGGCAATGTGGTGGCAGATGCTGAGATGGGCGGAGGTGTGGATGACGTGCACTGCTGCGCACCCACAGCCGGGAGTTTTAAAACCAGGAAACAGCTGATCACAGCAGTCAGTTCGTCACTTCATCCACCAAGATGAGCAGCTGGAAAGCCGCTGAGATCCGGGAGATGCTAGCGTCTCCTCGCTCTCTGTAGCTGTCTTGGTTGTCCGCTTGTTGTTGTCAGCGGCGAGCTAATAGCGGTCGCTACTTTCAAATTAAAAGCCCCCCGCTAAGAACCCAGTTCTAAACTCCGATGGGGTGCAATGTAAAGCTCTTATTTTGAAGACAAATTCGACCTGCTTCTCTTCACGCCCAACTTCCTGCTTCACGTCACGTCACATGTTGACGCCTACCAGAGGAGGAAAAGTGGAGGCTGTTTGGAAAAGGAGGAATATTACACCTCCCTTTTAGACAGACAAGGAGGCACATTGCAGCCTTTACCTTGCTGCACATGTGTCACCTTTTCTATCTAAAAGGGGCTGATCAGAGGTGTTTGGAGCTACAACAATCAGCTCAACAGAAAATGTATTGACAACTATTCTGATAACAGGACTTAATAATAATCAAAGTCATTTTTAAGCCAAAAAGAGTAAAATGTAAGAATTTGCTGCATTTCTGGGTCTTAACTGAGAAAATAATCTGCAGATTAATCGATTAATGAAAATAGTTAGTTGCAGCCCTAATTTCATGCTGTTACATGCCAGCAAATAACTCCAATAAAAATGAAGAACCTTTAGTACTTTAAAGAACCACATAAAGTCTGTGAAGAACCATCCCCTATATAAAAAGGTTCTTTAAAGAACCAGAGAGCCTTTTGAAGAACCATTTAAGAACCATTATGTTTCTGTGAGTCAGAGGCAAACATCACAACAGAAAGGATGTAAAAACGCAGACAGTCGAACCTACTCTGAGAGAAATCATGACGAGCGAGGTTTTGTATTTATTTTGAAACATGTGGCAGCTTCAGACGAAGTAAACAGACTTGGTTTTAGTCCAAGCATTAAGAGATTCGGTTCTCGCCCTGCGGTGAGTTCTGGTGGTGAAGTGACAGATGTGGCTTAAAGGTTCAGCGATCGCTCGAAACAACAAACACAACTCTTATTTTCTGTCTGCGGCCGTCCTGCTGAGGTTACAGGCTGTTTGGGGATCTGACCCACAGAGGAGAAGGACAACAGACAGGACTCGTCAGCACACACACACACACACACACACACACACACACACACACACACACACACACACACACACACACATACACACACACACACACACACACACACACACACACACGTAGTCTGACTGTCATGTCAGCGCCTGCAGCTCTGCCATGAATCAGCAACACAGAGTTATGGAGAGATCCACCGGAGGACGGATGGAAACAACGAGAGACGAGGACGGAGAGAGAAAGATTCAGCAGCTCGTGTCCTCTGTTCGCTCTTTATTTCAAATGTTACGTCATCAGAGACGAGCAGTTTATTCTCACTCACTTCCTCCACTGTTGGTTTTAATAATAAATATCAAATTATAAAGATATCAAGACATCACAGCTGTGGTACCTGTGGATCTGTGAGCCCTCATCAGCCTTTTCATCAGGCTCATAGTTAATAAAAAGTGTGTTTCTTGGCTCATCAACAGGCCTGACAGCAGAGAAGGTGCAGCGAACGGATCCTCACCTCATCTGCAGTCATCTTACAGAGCTGACTGAGAAAAGTCGGACATTACATTTTAATTTGGGTCGTCAGCTCACTCTTTTTCTTTTCCTTTTCTTCTCTGGCACTCCAACATTAGATGGATCATTTTCAGAGGGTTTAATTTGTTGTTTCATTATGAATCAGGCTGACATTTTACTGAAGCAACAATAACTAAAATGTTATTAAAATTGAGCTACTGTTGCCTGTATTGAGGATGAAGCTTGTGAATATTCTCATTCATCCAGGTCATAGTCATCTCAAGGAAATTGAATCGAAAGCAACTGGATTTGGTTTTTTTTTCAAGACAAAAACCAAATCCAGTTGCTTTCGATTCAATTTCCTTGAGATGACTATATTGAGGATGAACATGATTCTCTCTCACATCTGGGCCCAGAAAGCTTCCCCTCTTCGCCCTGACGGACAGTCGGACCTGCCCTCACACAGAATTCACCTTGTTGCACAGATGTAGGTTTGTAGCTCACAGAGAGTGATCTGCGAGTGATCAGACCCAGATTCAAAGGTTCAGACCTGCAGCCGTCCTGGTCTGCAGTCAGCTGGACCGAAAACAGCCCGCTGAAACGTCTTTACGACTTCTGGCCCGACTGATCGGACATTTGGTTTGAATTTTAATCACTTTAATGATCCTCGGAATTTTCCTCCAGCGTCATCGTCACATCACAGTTTGTTTTAATGAACAGCAAAACTACCTAAAGCCTCAGACTTTACTGTTTGTGTTTGGTAACAATACTTTTAAAAGTAACTCTTTACAAGATTACTGCCATTAAAAAGTAACTAGTTGCGCTCTCAACTGAGAAAAGTAGCTTTCAAAATGCAACATGTTACATTTCACTAAATGCAATCATATTAAAGTAATATATTTCGTTACAATATTACAGTCTATGTAGAGTACTATATTACTTATTACACTACTTTTTAGTTACTTTTAACAAAATGAGATCTGTTTAAATAAATGACTGATCCCTGTCTGATATGTTATGAGACAGGAATCAATATTTTTAATTGTAGGCTCAGTAACGTGGATTGGTAACACGTTACCCGACATAACTGTAGTAATATATTCCTGAAATATTATTAAATAAACACCCTGTATTACTCCGTTACCGCCAAGAGAAATATATTACTGTAACGTGTTTTTTTTCTGTCATTGTCTCTGATTTGAACAAAGTTTAGTTTTTAACTTTTATTTCTGAATTTAAAGCGTTTGATTTTCAGGTTTCTTGTTCTTTCTGAACAAAGTACTCAAGAACTATTCTGAGGTATTTGTACTTTACTTGAGTATTTCCATTTTCTGCCACTTTGTACTTCAAATATTGTACTTTTTACTCCACTATATTTATTTAAGTTCTTGAGTTATAAATTACTTTTCAGATTACAAAGAACAATAGCTCAGAAAATAAGTATACGGTAAATACATACCTGTTATATAATTTACTTTACTTGTACTTTTAATACTCCGACATTTATTGGCAGGAAATTACTTTTGCTACTTTGTTACTTTCAATATCAGATACAAAAAGTTGTTACAAAAGTAATCTGAGTACTTAAACGGATAACTTTGCTACTTTGTAACGAGTTACCTGCAGCACTGATGTAATCTGACTACATTCAGTTCCTCAAGAACTATTCTGAGGTACTTGTACTTTACTTGAGTATTTCCATTTTCTGCCACTTTACACTTCAAATATTGTACTTTTTACTCCACTATATTTATTTAAGTTCTTGAGTTACAAATTATTTTTCAGATTACAAAGAACAATAGTTCAGAAATGTTATATCATTTACTTTACTTGTACTTTTATTACTCTTACATTTATTGGCAGGAAATTACTTTTGCTACTTTGTTACATTCAATATCAGATACAAAAACAAAGATAACTTTGTAACGAGTTCCAGTTCCTTATTGGAAGTTAGTCTGCAAACACCTTCATACCCGCCAATATTAGCACGTTAGCATCGTCACTGTGAGCACGTTAGCATCGTCACTGTGAGCACGTTAGCATCGTCACTGTGAGCACGTTAGCATCGTCACTGTGAGCACGTTAGCATCGTCACTGTGAGCACGTTAGCACGCTGATGTTAGCATTTAACTCAGAGCTTCAGACTCTCCGTCAGGTTTCTTTCTAACATAAATAATTAAACTCGGTCCTCCCAGGTTTTCCGTGTGTGAACGAGGCCGGAGAGATTTACAGAAGAGGCTGGAGTTGATGGAAAGACGAGGTGAGAGAGAGAAAAGGAAGTGGGTGGTGGAGACAGAAGAGAGGATGGACGGATAAGAGGAGGTAGGAATAAATGAGAAGCAGAGAGAAGAAGAGGAAGAAGACGGATCGGAGGAGAAGAGACGTGGAGAGGAGAGGAGGTAAAACTCGCCTCAAACCTAATTACACAGATTAATGTGGCGTGGAGAGAGCAGTTACCCAAATGGACTGAAGAGAGAGAGAGAGGGAGAGAAACTATTACACTCCAGGACGCTTAAACTCCAAATGTTAAAATATGACTCTCTCTCTCTCTGTTCCCTCCGTCGTTCAGCCTCTCTCGCTCATTCTGGTTTTACAGGATGTGTCAGCACAGTACTTCATCCTCCCTCCTCATCCATCTCTCTCCTCTCCCTCTCCATCATCACACCTCTCTCTCTGTCCTCAGATCAGTTTTAATTCGATGAGTTTTATTGACATAAAGTTCAGCTCACTGTACAAAATAACACCTCGTGGAAAAAGACGGGCAGATTCCCAAAGTCACTTTTAAGGACGAATTAGTGGAAAATGAGAAAATAAACTGCCAGGAGTTGATTCATACGACTCGTGATACGACTCGTCGTCATTGCCTGGAATTGGAAAGAAGATGAAAAGCAATCCAGAAGTCGCCGTCCGATGATTGATCCGCGAGTCTGACGGCGGTTATCAGGCGCCAAAACACCGCGCAGAAACAATTTTAACAGCTCTGGAAAGTTTATCTCGGCTACAGTCGGCTCATCCTCTCCGTCTCAGTGATTGTGAGGTAAACAGTAAAATTTAGGAGCCTTCAGTCTGCGCTGATGCAATTTCCTCCGTTCTTTTTTTTTTACAACGCGTCTCTCACAAGTCGGACAATTTTATGTTCATTTAAAGTGCGGCGCTAAATCACAGCAGCACTTTTTAGAATAACTTTTTTTTCAGCGTTTTGATAGTTTAGACAAACAGGGAACACGAGGAGGACGGCTTTCCTGTCTCGGAGACACTTCAACATGTCGACTGAAGAGGCCGGGGATCGAACCACCGACCATCATATCACAGCTGACGTGACACCCAGCAGCAGAAGAGCTTCTCCTCTCTACTGCTGATCTGACTGGTTGAAGTTGAAGGTGATAAACAGGTTTGTCCTGGTATTTTCCAAACAGTTTCCAAGAACAACCTCCCAGATATTTCTGTCTGTTGAATCAGATTTACAGAAGCAGCGAAGAGACCAAAAACCTCAGCGAGCATCTAATGTTACCAATTAACATTTCTGCAGACCACAGATACCTCCAAGGTTGCACTTTTGTACCAAACGTGGCACATGACGTCCACATTTTGTGCTCGGTCGCCATCATTTCCAGACATTTATGGACATTTTTTCCACAGAAAGTCAGACCATCTCCGCCCGTGACTGAGGCAGGTATTTTAATCCAAACCAGGATGTTTTCCTGACCAGAGCATCAGCACAGTGAGGTACAAGAGAGAACTAGAGAATTCAACCTCAACAGAAGTTTAGCTGTGGTTTTGCAGGAACAAACGTATGAACACCGTTATGTTCATGCTACTCTTCATGTGTTACTGAGTACAGGAGATCTGTCTTGTGTTAAGGCCGGCACACACCGGCTCCGACGTCGGACGTCTGAAGCGTTCGGAGAGAGTCGGACGAGTTCGGGAGCTGCTCTGTTCGGTGTGTTCAGCTGCGTCTGATCCGACTGAACATGTTCAGTCGGCCGTCTGAGGTTGGACGCCGTCGGATACTCTGATTGGTTGTTAGCTAGCTGTTCAGTGACCATTCTGATTGGCGGTGTGCCAGCGAATCAGCGCGGCGTGTGGGAGGGGCGGCGGAAGTGACGACGGTAAACAAACCACATAAACAGAGACGGCACAGAGTTACAAACAACACTTCACCGTTCGTTATTTTGGGGATAAACCAACGTATGTTTGGAAGCCATGGCTGTGTGGACCGAGGACTTTGAGGAGCAGCTGGCTGCCCTGGTGGAAGAGAGACCACCGTAATACGACATCACGCAAGTAATGCTGAGCTAACACTGTGTGTGCTTTGTTCTGATAAGCTACGGTCCGCACTCCGTTCTGTCATTTCCTGTTTTTATGTTTTGGGTGACTGGCACGAGACTAGCGCCACCCGATGTTTAGGAGACTTATTGCATTTCACGCAGGCGCAGAACGTATACGCTGCTGTGTAGCCGGGGCGGTGTGTTTCAATGTGACTTTTCTACCGAACGGATCCGACGGAGTGGTCGGATAGGAAGAAGTCGGAGCCGGTGTGTGGGGGCCTTTAGATACCGAAAGTTTGCTTTTAACTCCATCGGTCAGATATAAATCAGCTGAAATGCTACAGATTAATAATAAAAAATGAAAGAAGAAGGTTTCAGTCCTGAAAGTATCAGAAGAGTTCAACTCAAACCAAAGTGTCTGTTCCTCCTTCTGCTGGTTCAGCCTCCAACTCTTCATTCTTCATTCGGCTATTACCTCACCCCCATTGTGTGTGTGTGTGTGATGAGTCATACTTTTGTTTTGTGGCGGTCTTTAGTTCCAGCGAATGGCTCGGACCGCTCAGGGTGACAATGACACACACACACACACACACACACACACACACACACACACACACACACACACACACACACACACACACACACACACACACACACACACACTCTATTCCATGTGAATGGGGGCTGTGGGAGGTTTGGGGGTGGAGGACGCTGACATGCATCACAGCACAGCCACTGAAAGGAGACCTGCTCCTCCTCCATCGGCCTCCACGCTGCCCCTCCTGACTCCTTCTCTTCTTCCTCTCATCCTTCCTTTTCCTTCTCAAAACTTATTTTCCCACTTCTCGCTCTTCGCCTCCATCTATACACTTCCTTGTTTTACCTGCTTCTACTTCTCCTACATCATCTCTCCCTTCTTCTTCTTCTATATCATCTTCTTCTTTTACATCTTCTTCTTCTTCTACGTCTTTGTCTTCTACATCTTCTTCATCGTCCTCCTCTTCTTCTTCTTCTTCTTCTTCTCAGCACTCCTCCTAATCTTTCTTCTTCTACGTCTTCTTCATTGTCTTCTTCTTCTTGTACTTTATCATCTTCTCTTCTTCTTCTACGTCTTCTTCTTCGTCTTCGTCTTCTTCTTCTTCTTCTACTATATCTTCTTCATCGTCCTCTTTTTCTTCTTCTTCTTCTCAGCACTCCTCCTAATCTTTCTTCTTCTACGTCTTCTTCTTCTGTCTTCTACGTCTTTGTCTTCTACTTCTTCTTCTTCTTCTTCTTCTCAGCACTCCTCCTAATCTTTCTTCTTCTACGTCTTCTTCTTTGTCTTCTACGTCTTTGTCTTCTACATCTTCTTCATCGTCTTCTTCTTCTTCTTCTTCTCAGCACTCCTCCTAATCTTCCTTCTTCTACATCTTCTTCTACATTTTCTTCAACGTCTTTGTCCTCTTCCTCATCTTCTTCCTCTTCTTCTTCTCCTCACATGCTTCCAACTCCCATTTCTCCTCGTCCTCCCTTCTCCTCTAACTTTCTCCCCTCTGTCTCCCTCTTCCTCACCCTCTCCTCTCTGAATTTACTCCCCATCTGCCTTTAGTTCATGCTTCACTTCCTTACTCTTCATCTCCTCCTCCTCTTTCTTCCCTGTAGCACTTCATCCTCTTGCTCTCCTTCCTTTTCTTTTTCCTCTCCATCCATCCCTCTGCCAAATGTCCTTTTCCCTCTCTCTCTCTCCCCCCTTTTCACACCCTCTCCTCCGTCTCTCCCCTCTGATGCAAACACTTTTCACGCTATTTTACTTCCCTTCAGGCTCGACTTATTCTCTCTCTCTCACACACATTCGTCTACAACCTCCACACCTCCTTTTCACTTCCTTACATCCTTTCCTTCTCCTCTTTTCCTTCCTCCTCCTCCCCCCATCTCTGTCTCTCCCTCTGTTATTCCACCAGTCAACATTGATTAGATATCGAAGTTAATCCCAGATAAACTCCTCCGCTTATAGCCCGCTGGCCTCTGCCAATCACGGAGCAGCTTGCTACCAGCTAGAGCTCTAACCTGCGTCCTGATTGGCTCGCGGAGCAGCACGCCGCCCTACGAGCGCACAGCACGTCCGAAAATAGGCGAGAAGGAGACGAGTGAGCGGGAAATTAATTTGACAGGTAGCGCTGAGAGCCTGGCCGACACACACACACACACACACACACACACACACACACACACACACACACACACACACACACACACACACACACACACACACCCCTCCCCTGACATATACATAAGCTTACTCATGAGTACACACACACGTGCTTACTCACCCATGTAGCTTAGCATGAAGAGGCACACAAAGGCTGTATGTTGTGAATGTACACACACACGCACACACACACACACACCACACACACACAGATTGTAGGAACATGCTGCGTTAAAAATTTGAAGTAAATACACATAAATGTATATATTTTATACAAAAACTTGACAGATTAACTCTGTGAAGTTTATCCTCGTACACGGACTCCGACTGCTTCGTATCAGCTTTAGTGAAAGACGCATAAACAAGACGGGAGAAGAAGTATTAAAAGTCATATTTGTAAAAAAAAAAGTAAAGAAATCTACTTTTCTTACAAAAAGGACCTTTAATGCACGAAATCTAAAATATATATATGAGATTAATGTGTTGCAGGGGATTTATGGACATGAGGAAGAAACATCTTTAATGGACGTCTCTGCAAGATACATATTTCTTCTTCTTCTATGTCTTCTTCTACTACGTTTTCTTCTTCTTCTATGTCTTCTTCTACTACGTCTTCTTCTTCTTCTACTACTACTACGTCTTTTTCTTCTTCTACGACTACGTCTTTTTCTTCTTCTACTACTACGTCTTCTTCTTCTATGTCTTCTTCTTCTACTACTACGTCTTCTTCTATGTCTTCTTCTACTACTACGTCTTCTTCTACTACTACGTCTTCTTCTGCTACGTCTTCTTCCTCGTCTTCTACTACGTCTTCTTCTTCTTCTACTACGTCTTCTTCTGCTATGTCTTCGTCTTCTTCTACGTCTTCTTCTTCTTCTACGTCTTCTTCTGCTGCTACGTCTTCGTCTTCTTCTTCTACGTCTTCTTCTTCGTCTTCTTCTTCTACTTCTTCTTCTTCTCCTTCTCCTTCTACATCTTCTTCTTCTCCTTCTTCTTCTACTTCTTCTTCTTCTCCTTCTCCTTCTACATCTTCTTCTTCTCCTTCTTCTTCTTCTACGTCTTCTTCTTCTCCCTCTCCTTCTTCTTCTTCTCCTCAAATGCTTCCAACTACCATTTCTCCTCACCTCCACCCCTCTCTTCTCTCTCCTCCTTGTCTAACTTTCTACCCTCTCATTCCTTTCGCCTCTTCTCTGTCTCCCTCTGTTTTTCTGTTTTAATTTTTTACAATATCCACTCCTGAAGCAACTAAAGCCTCACCTCAGAATGTTTTTTAGCAAACAGTAGTAGTAAACATAAGAGAGAGAGTTTCTGCTCTGACAAAACATCACACTATCTGTCCAGGCCGTATCAGACCAGCGGATCCTAGCATCAGTTCTTAGTGTATAAGATAAGGTATAAAACAGAATAATTTGTTGTTGGTCCCCCGTAGGAGAACGATCACTATAACTATAGAGATAACGATGCCTTTAGTTGGAAGCTGAGGGAAAGTAGATATTGACGACCTGTTTCTGCAGTATGTTGCACTGAAGAAGTCACGAGAATCCAGCCGTCTGTTACCTTTTTAGTGTTGAATAAGTTCAATAACTTCAATGCTCAGCTCACATTAAGAGGTCGGCTGCAGTTAATATTAATATTAGAGCGACTGTCTGTGTCGTTACAGTCGTGGTGTGAACTCTGAGTTAACACAGTGTGACTGTTATAAAGATGCATCTACAGTGAATCGCTCCTGGACAGCAGCTCGGCCCTTCACATCATCACAGAACATAAAAGTAAGTCAGCGTTTAAGCCAAAAAAAAGAGAGAGAGGAGGTTTTCAGCATCCAGACAGCTGATCGCAGCCTCGGGAGGAGTAATGAACAGAAGAAGAGCTGAGGGGAGACTTTTTATCTGCTCGGAGATCAGAGCATCGTAGACGGAGTAAAAGGACGGTTCAGTTTTCTGTCGTGTATAATGCACAGCAGGTTTTAAAAGTTACGGTCCTCAACTTCACCATCTGTCTGTCTGTCTCTGACCTTGAACAACATCTTTCCTCAACGATAGTCAAGTTATATCAATCATTTTTGTTATTATCATTTGGATTTTGGGCAACAAACAATCTCTTCCTGAGTATTTTTGAGAACGTACACTTAAATAATGGCCTTTAAATGATCATTACTGTAAATACTGAACCTTATGTTCCACTTTATACCTCAGTATTTTACATTTTAAAGCTACTCAAGCATGTTTCCATATTTGCTCTTGTGTTTTGATTATATTTGTACTTAAATGAACCCGTTGCTACGATAACCTACTTTCCCTTCGGGGATTAATAAAGTTATGTATCTATCATCCATCCATCGATAGAAGATAATAAAAACTGCTTCCGTTTTCAGGATTAGAATTTACTAGTTCGGTTCATGAGGTCCGATCAGCGCCGGCCTGTAAACACAGAGCTCTGACGGTGGGCCCACTAACACACATGCACAAAGCTCATAAGGTGTTCGGCCTAATGCGAGGTGATAGTGTGTGTGTGTGTGTGTGTGTGTGTGTGTGTGTGTGTCGTGGTCATTCACAGCTGCCCCGCTCAGTGCAAAGCTAAGATAACACACAGAGATGACTTCACTGTCAAATCCCCCTCAAATCCCTCCGTGTGTGTGTGTGTGTGTGTGTGTGTGGGGCAGTGTGTGTGTGTGTGTGTGTGTGTGTGTGTGTGTCGGTACACGCCCATCCACGTCCTGCTCCATTCACAGAACAGAACATCATCATCCTCTCTGCGTCTCATTTTCTCCCTCTTTAATCCAACCTATTTCTTCTCCTCGTCTCTTAACGTCTCCTTCGTCCTCACAGAGAATATAAACGTCATTAAATCACCGCAAACGTCTCGTATTTATTTCACATTTCACCGTCGTAAGCACGTTATGTTTTCATGACACGGCAGCCAAAAGGAATCAGGTCGAATTATAAAACGTTTGGTCCATCAGCTGGGAGCTTGTGGCGTGGGCGGAGAGCGAGCAGCCTGGTTGAATTATATATTTTCAGTCTGTTTTTGTCCGCAGCACCATTTATTATCCCCAGCAACCTGATAATCCAACATTTCCTATCCCAAACACAGTGTATCCCTCTGATAATCTGACACCATTGTTATCCCAGCACATTTCCTATCCCAAACACAGTGTATCCCTCTGATAATCTGACACCATTTGTTATCCCCAGCACATTTACTATCCCAAACACAGTGTATCCTTCTGATAATCTGACACCATTTACTATCCCAAACACAGTGTATCCTTCTGATAATCTGACACCATTTGTTATCCCAAGCACATTTACTATCCCAAACACAGTGTATCCCTCTGATAATCTGACACCATTTGTTATCCCCAGCACTTTTACTATCCCAAACACAGTGTATCCTCCTGATAATCTGACACCATTTGTTATCCCCAGCACATTTACTATCCCAAACACAGTGTATCCCTCTGATAATCTGACACCATTTACTATCCCAAACACAGTGTATCCTCTGATAATCTGACACCATTTGTTATCCCCAGCACATTTACTATCCCAAACACAGTGTATCCTTCTGATAATCTGACACCATTTGTTATCCCCAGCACATTTACTATCCCAAACACAGTGTATTCCTCTGATAATCTGACACCATTTACTATCCCAAACACAGTGTATCCCTCTGATAATCTGACACCATTTGTTATCCCAAACACAGTGTATCCCTCTGATAATCTGACACCATTTGTTATCCCAAACACAGTGTATCCTTCTGATAATCTGACACCATTTGTTATCCCAAACACAGTGTATCCTTCTGATAATCTGACACCATTTGTTATCCCCAGCACATTTACTATCCCAAACACAGTGTATCCTTCTGATAATCTGACACCATTTGTTATCCCCAGCACATTTACTATCCCAAACACAGTGTATCCTTCTGATAATATGACACCATTTGTTATCCCCAGCACATTTACTATCCCAAACACAGTGTATTCCTTCTGATAATCTGACACCATTTACTATCCCAAACACAGTGTATCCCTCTGATAATCTGACACCATTTGTTATCCCAAACACAGTGTATCCTTCTGATAATCTGACACCATTTGTTATCCCAAACACAGTGTATCCTTCTGATAATCTGACACCATTTGTTATCCCAAACACAGTGTATCCTCTGATAATCTGACACCATTTGTTATCCCCAGCACATTTACTATCCCAAACACAGTGTATCCCTCTGATAATCTGACACCATTTACTATCCCAAACACAGTGTATCCTTCTGATAATCTGACACCATTTGTTATCCCCAGCACATTTACTATCCCAAACACAGTGTATCCTTCTGATAATCTGACACCATTTGTTATCCCCAGCACATTTACTATCCCAAACACAGTGTATCCTTCTGATAATCTGACACCATTTGTTATCCCAAACACAGTGTATCCTTCTGATAATCTGACACCATTTGTTATCCCAAACACAGTGTATCCCTCTGATAATCTGACACCGTTTGTTATCCCAAACACAGTGTATCCCTCTGATAATATGACACCATTTGTTATCCCAAACACAGTGTATCCTTCTGATAATCTGACACCATTTGTTATCCCAAACACAGTGTATCATTCTGATAATCTGACACCATTTGTTATCCCAAACACAGTGTATCCCTCTGATAATCTGACACCATTTGTTATCCCAAACACAGTGTATCCTTCTGATAATATGACACCATTCGTTATCCCAAACACAGTGTATCCCTCTGATAATCTGACACCATTTGTTATCCCCAGCATCCCGATAATCCAACATTTACTATCCCAAACACAGTGTATCCTTCTGATAATCTGACACCATTTGTTATCCCCAGCATCCCGATAATCCAACATTTACTATCCCAAACACAGTGTATCCTTCTGATAATCTGACACCATTTGTTATCCCAAACACAGCGTATCCTCTGATAATCTGACACCATTTACTATCCCAAACAGTGTATCCTTCTGATAATCTGACACCATTTGTTATCCCAAACACAGTGTATCCTTCTGATAATCTGACACCATTTGTTATCCCAAACACAGTGTATCCCTCTGATCATATGACACCATTTGTTATCCCAAACACAGTGTATCCTTCTGATAATATGACACCATTTGTTATCCCCAGCACATTTACTATCCCAAACACAGTGTATCCCTCTGATAATCTGACACCATTTGTTATCCCCAGCACCATTTACCTGCAACACAATTACCTATCACACAACCCCGAAGTCCTGCAAACACCTTTCACATTCCCTTTTTATGCGACGCACTCAGCCACCAGCCACAAGTCCTGCCCTCGCCATTTATAATCCCCATCCAATCACCATTTTAACCATCTATAATATTATTTTCCAGAACGACTCACTCTCCATAACACCATCTATCATCCACCTGCCCCGCTAATGCACCATTTACAATCCCCACGGACACGTCTCCCAAAAAGATTTCTAACAATTTAGCATCCCCAACAACATTTATAATCATTCTCCATCCCTCCATCTTTTCTTCTCTCTCTCCGTCTACGTCTCTCCTTCTTTCTCTGTCTGTCTGCTGTATCCATCTCTGTTCCTCCTCTGTCCGTCTGACACCCCAATGGATGTTATTTATTACCCAGCAGCCCCTGCTTTAGCCAGGCATGCCAAGGCTGGTCGCTCTGTCCTCAGGCAAACTCTCTCTCTCTCTTTTTCATTACCCCCATCCCTCCCTCTCTCTCTCTCTCTCTCTCTCTCTCCCTCTCACTGCCGGTGTCTCTCTCCCTCCCCGTCTCTCTCTCTTTTTATGCTGCTGTCTGGCACTTTTCTCTGTCTCATTTCTTCCTCTGTCTTGCCTTCTGTCTGTTGTTTTTTCCCCGTCGCTCTCCATCCTGTTTGTTTTCTCCTCTGTCCATGACGCTGCACACACACACACACACACACACACACACACACACACACACACACACACACACACACACACACACACACACACACACACACACACACCACACACACACACTCCTGTCACCAGAGGCAGAGGACTCTCTCTAGACACCTCTCTGTCTGGTGACATCCAGACGACATTGGACTGTGTGTGTTTGTGTTCAGGCATTTGTTTGTCCTCTTTATCAGCGTGTGTGTGTGTGTGTACTCGATATATAAATACATAAATACATATATAGATAGATAGATTTTCACTCAGCTTCCATGGCAGCAAGGATCATTTTCACAAAGACGGTGAATGGATGGAGCGATGGAGGAATAAAAGAATGGAGGCGGCAGCAGAACGAGGGAGGGAGGTGAGATGAGAGAGAGTTTATGAAAGGCTGATGGTGGAAATCAATGCGGAGGTGTAGATCGAGGGAGGATGAGGGGATGAGAGAGAAAAGGATGAGAGAGACGAGACTTAAGAGGGAATTAAAGATGAAACCACGTTGGCATGTTTGTCAACTTCGCCCTCCAGCTTCGTGTGCGTATACGTGTATGTGTGTGTGTGTGTGTGTGTGTGTGTGCGTGGGTGTGTTGCAATTACAGCCACTTACAGCTGTGGAGCCTAATTAGCCGTCAACGGCGCTCTCATTAGTCTGGTGTGCAGCACGAGGCTGAAGACGGATCGTCTCGGTTCTGCAGGGCCGAAGTGGGACGGTCCAGTTTTTTTATTAAAAAGGTCAAAGTTGGATGTTCTCGTTTTTACTACAGGGCAAAAACAAAAACAAAACCCATGTGTGCAATGTATAAAGGCTGCATAATTAAATCTGAACACAAGTAAGAACATGAGAAAAACCGTCTGAGGGCCATTTCAGTCTCTCTTTTAAAGTCCGACTGAACGATGCGTAAAGAACTGGACTCCAACGTCTGAAGCTTCAACATGCATCAGGCTGGAAATATGTGTTGATCAAAGCGAGAGCTGGTAAATACGTCACAAAGAAGTCACAGATAAACCATCTGACCCAGGAGACAACATGCAGAATGTACCCTTCTTCCCACGAAAGACAAAAGTCTTCGGTTTTAACGTCACATGACAGAAGGACCAGAAGAGAGATGAGCGCTACTTCAGAGGAAACTTCAAATGATGGAAGAGGAAGCGACCGATGGACCAGACATGAGTAGCGTGTCCCGCTTGGACACGTAAGAAGAGGCTCAGCTCCCGACCGGAGTTCGATTACTTTTCCATGAGCACTTTCAGCCACGCAGAGTCAAACCACGCCGTATTTCATTTACCTCAGTTATGCCTGAGGTCAGGAGCTGATCCGCTCTCAGCTATTCAAGCAACAAGCTGCAGACGCCAAGCAAAAAGGTCCACAACATGTTGAAAGTCTGTGTGTTGCACAGAGTAGAAACCAGCACCGGAGAGGGCTCTACTTTTAAATGTCATCAGATTCAGACGAGTTAAAGGCGTGTATGCAACTATACTGAGAAGAAACCACCAACTTGTAAACATTTAGAAGCGTTTCTGAAGCTTTCAGTCAGGAGAAGCAAAGTTAAAATGTGTCTCACCTTGATGATGTTCTGGAGATCGGACCTGCTGCACCTCGACAACGACCGCTCGTGTCTTCTCTCACCGGTCCAGGCAGGAATCTGTGATCCTGCAATCACAGTAATGAGCACAAATGTAACTGATCATTATCATTATTATATAAATATATCGTTTTGAACGTTTTATAATCTTCACATTGTAGTAACACTCACGAGTTTTCACTGTTTCTCTTTCGAGCCTCCAGTGAAACAATCCCGAGTGAACAGAAATCAAACCTCGACCTCAACAAACCAACTTCATTACAAATATATAACCACCTCAGGGACTCTCTTCCCCCTCAGGTCGTTTTCTCAGACACACCAGGTCCACCAGAACAAACGTCACCAGGACCGACCCAGAAGAACTCCTCGAGTGTTTTTATCATCTACATGCAGAATTTAATCTGCTCCGAATAGATTTCATGGAGTTCTTCAGCTCGGCTTCTGATATGTTCGTCAGATTTACAGATCTGTGTGTGTGTGTGTGTGTGTGTGTGTGTGTGTGTGTGTGTGTGTGTGTGTGTGTGTGTGGCGTGCAGGTAGGTGGTTCTGGTCTCGGAGCCTCATTAGGTGAGCATATGGAGGGATCTGCCGACGGTCCAGCGGTGCCGCGGAGCAGAAACGACTCTGACTCAGCACTCCTGCCGCTGAATTACAGCTGGAGGTTTTTCTTTGCTGTACTTTTTAATGTGATGGAGTCTTTCTGTCGACGGCACTAAAACCCGCCTGACTTGACTTCACACATCCGAGAGTTTCTTTTATTGGCCCCGAGAGGATTTTAATGTCATCCGAGGGGGCTTGAAAACCAAATGGCTTTAATTGGTTTCTGAAGCCTTTTTTTTCAGGTCCAACCTGTTACTGCGGGTCACCGAGCAGCGCTGGGGAAGGAGATGTCTGCAGGTGTGGTGCTTTGCTCAAAGGCACAGTGACAGAGGTTAAATCAAAGCAGGAGCATCTTTTTACGAGTTCACGCAGGGATTCAACCGTCCGGTTACGTCGAGCATGCAGGCAGACAGACTTAACAACAGTAGATTTGACCACTCGGTGTGATTACTGCAAACAAGAACAATTTGTGGAGACATCAGGCGAGAAAATCTCTTTCAGCCGTCTCCTCTTCACTCTCATCTCCTGCTTCCTCTCTCCTACCTTCCACTCTGCTTTCTTATTCAGTGATTTCTCCTCCTCCACCTCCTTTCCTCTCCTCTCCTCTCCTTTCCTTTCCTTTCCTTTCCTCTCCTCTCCTTTCCTTTCCTCTCCTCTCCTCTCCACCTCCTTTCCTTTCCTCTCCTCTCCTTTCCTTTCCTCTCCTCTCCTCTCCTTTCCTTTCCTCTCCTCTCCACCTCCTTTCCTTTCCTTTCCTCTCCTCTCCTTTCCTCTCCTCTCCTCTCCTCTCCTTTCCTTTCCTTTCCTTTCCTCTCCTTTCCTTTCCTTTCCTCTCCACCTCCTTTCCTCTCCTCTCCTCTCCTTTCCTCTCCTCTCCTCTCCTCTCCTCTCCTCGCTCGGAGGAACAGAGGAGGGATCAGAGCCGAGCAGAGGAAACAGGAGCTGGAGGAGAAA
This sequence comes from Lagodon rhomboides, assembly GCA_039737535.1. Lineage (NCBI taxonomy): Eukaryota > Metazoa > Chordata > Actinopteri > Spariformes > Sparidae > Lagodon > Lagodon rhomboides. Next base: position 1,741,678 of record CM077787.1, read on the forward strand.
AGGAGGCTGCCGGCTGTCATGTCGCATCATCATCAGAATCAGACTCGGCGACACAGTGACACATCTCTCTCTCTCTCTTTCTCCGTCTCTCGCTCAATTCTGATTCCCATTCAGACGTCTCTCTCGATGACTTCATCCAATCACAACCTCTGAAACAGCTGAGCAACAGGAGAGCAGCCTCACATCTTCTCCTCTGGTTGCTTTTGGTCTGCAAACAGCTAAATGTGCATCTCATCCCCACAGTCTGAGCGACTCTCAGCTCGCTCTGTCGCTCGCTGCGATCAGAACTGTTTCTGTTGTGAGAAAACTGAATTAACAGAAAAAAAAAAGTCATCTGATCGCAGCTCTTTTTGCTGAAAAGGTTAATAAAAGCGGCCGAACTCATTTTCCGCTGCACTCAGAAGTCCAACACAATCACTGTTTTATGGCCTCACAGTTAAGTGAAACATTAGCATAGCATTAGCATGTAAATGAGCGATCACAGGCGAGGTCGGAGGTGACGTGAATGTGTCTTCTTCGGGCCTCGTTCAGACCGAATCAGGCGTCGCAGTGAATCCTGCAGAGCTGTGCAGCGGCGTGGGAGGAAACAACTGCAACACAACAGAAGCTCACAGCGACCCGGTGGACCTCTGAGTGTCCGTCAGAAAGAAATCCAAGTAGCATGCTAGATTTATGTGAAGCAGGAGAACAAATGCTGCACCAGTGAAAGGTAAGGCAGCCTGCCTCCACACAGTGATTACACCAGGAGAGGGCAAAGTGTACTGGATTCTTTATTAACCAGACAAATCTGCAAACTCATCCAGAATGCTGTAAAACCAGACGAGGACGTCACTACTGGAGGACTCTGCAAAACTCCAGACTGAGTTCAATGAGAACAGTTTTAAAATGACACCAGCGTGATCTCAGACAGGAGAGCAAACTATGGTTCAGGTAACACAGCTGCAGGTCACAGACTCAAGTGTTGGCATGTTAAGTTGGATATGATCACATTTGTACGTAGACCGCTGTTAGAGACGGTGTTTCAACATTTACAAGCGTGGAACCTGCTGGATATTTTAAAAGAGATCTTTGGACATTTTCCAGCCGTGTTTGTGCAACAAAAACAGGTGTTTCATAGCCAAAATAGGACTGTTTCCTAACACTGATCAAGTTTTTCATGCCTAAACCCAACCAGACTGTTGCAGCTGATCAAGATCTGAAACCACTGTGCAAAACGCTGTTTCAACATGTGAAAGCGAGAAACCACTGGATGTTTTAAACGAGACCTTTGGACATTTTCCAGCCGTGTTTGTGGAACAAAAACAAGTATTTTAACACCGACCAAGTGTTTTTCATGCCTAAACCCAACCAGACTGCAGCTGGTCGAGATGCTTCCAGATCTGAAACCGTTGTGCATTTTAAACGAGACCTTTGGACATTTTCCAGCCGTGTTTGTGGAACCAAACAAGTGTCTTCTGTGCTTACAACCTGATCAGACCATAAGCGTGCAGTGCCAGTCTTTACTCTGGTGACCGGGGTCGGGTAACTGAGAACGACTTGATGAGAGTTGAAGACAGAACGTGATGATGGTGAATTAAACGCAGCTCTGTGACGAGATGAGCGAACGTTTAAACGATGACGCAGCCACATCCAGCGAACGACATCCGGGAGTCGACGTGGGTGGAGGGCGAGGACGGAGGGGAACGTTTTCAAATTCAGCCGACTCAGTGTGGACGTCCTCCCTCTCTCTCTCTCTCTCTCTCTCTGTGTCTCCATCTTCACTCTGAATGGTTGATGTTTGAAAGAAGGGGGGGGCCTCCTCAACACCCTCCTCCCCTCCCTCCCCCCCCCCCCATGCTCACCCCTGATGCTTTCCTATTGTTCTCCTGCCTTCACACACACACACACACACACACACACACACACACACACACACACACACACACTGGTACAAAACAATGCCTGAAACGTGAATGGAGCAGCCACCACAGGGAGAGTTGTAAGCTGTTGGCGCCCAGACTCTCTCTCTCTCTCTCTCTCTCCTTCTGGTTGTCTCTCGCTCTTCCTTCTCTCTCTCTCTTTTTCTGGAGCGCGTATGAAAAAAAAAAAAAGCTCTCGCGCATCAGCCGCGAGAAAATTAACCCCCAAGAAGATAATTTTCCTCTAAACCCTCTGAACTGGGGAGAGGAGGAGGAGGAGGAGGAGGAGGAGGGGGGGTGAAATTTGGGGAGGTGGAGGGCTGAGAGGGCGGGGAGGGTGGTGGTCTTCATGGTTGCTAGGGGCAACCATAGGGGAGTGAGCGAGGTGGAAAGGCGTCCCGTGCGTACGTGCCCCGTTTGAATGCGTGTGTGTGTGTGTGCGCGCGTGCACGTGTGTGTGTGTGTGTGTGCGAGACCTGCCAACGTCCCGCTGCGAGACCCCTCGCGCCAATTCCATCTCACACAATTGGCTGAGAGAGAGAGAGAGAGAGAGAGAGAGAGAGAGAGAGAGACCTAGACGGAGACGCGCAAAAGGAGCGAGAGACACTCAGTGAGAGAGAGACCTACGAGAGAGAGAGAGAGAGAGAGAGAGAGAGAGAGAGAGAGAGAGAGAGAGAGAGAGAGAGAGAGAGAGAGAGAGAGGATGGTTCGGAGGATTTAGCCCCGGCAGCGTCTTTTCCCGTCCAACACAACAAGCTTATTACCTTTCTCTCCACGCGCTTGGAAACGGATTTACGCACACGAAAAGGAGGTTTGTTTGGCTCATTTATTTCTCTATTGTCTGCTCTCATCTTCTTCTTCTTCTTCTCTCTGCTGCTGCTGCTGTGCATTCACTCTCTTGCATTTTTATTTTCTTTATATAAAACAGCTCAGCCGTTTTTTTATCGGTCGCAGTTTGAGGCTACAGGTTCGCGGGGGAATGCGTTTAATGGCGATTAGCCGGCGGGGTGATTAGCCGTTAACCGTCAATTTAACCCGGTAGTAGGAGTAGTAGGAGCGGGTGCGGGCTGTGCTGAGCGGGGGGTCCGCGTGCAGACAGGGGGGCTTGTTTTGTGTCGTGGTCGGAGGCTCGGAGACGGAGAGAGTGGCGGCGGAGGGGGACAATGAGCGGCTGTTGTTTGGCGACGTTGCGCGCGGCGGCGGCGGCGAGCACCCCCCCAAAAACCCCGCTGATCTCCTAGAAGCGACGAGAAGAAGAGAGGAGGGAATATGTAGAGGGGGAAAAAAAAAGCTAAAGATGTGCAGTGAGGGGTTTGATCGCTCGGGTCGGTCACATGTGCGGATCGATCACACAGTCTGGCTGTCTGCTTGGGTTGGTCTCGTGTGTTTTAACGCGGCAGGAAGCTTCGGTGTCTTCTGAGGCGCGTCTGTTGCTCTCGAGGGCAGCAGCCACATACTGACATGTGTGTCTGTCATCTGTGTGCGCGCGTGCGTGCGTGTGTGTGTCTGGAGAATAATAACCAGAACCCCCCACCTCAAAAAAAAACAAAACAGGCGCGTGAAGTTATTGACGCGCCTCCAGAAAACAATAAACAACAACAACAACATGAAGCTGTAAAACAGAGAATATGAGAGGACGCGCGCGCGCACAGATGGAGGCTGTAAGAAGGGGGCGGAGGGTGGAGGGGGGGTCTCTCAGCCATTTTTTCGATGAAGCGCGTGTTAAAAACGCACGCACATGGCGGCAGACAATCACAGCCAGCGTGCATGTGTGAACGAGGTCAGCGCGCGCAGAGATCCAACCCGCTAATACGACGATTATTAATGATTATAAATCATATTTTTGTGATTGTTTTGTGATGATTACGCGCTGCAGGGTTGTTCACTGTGAGCAGGTTTGCAGGGAGGAGTATGCCAGCCTCCCCTCTCCTCCCCTCTCTCCCCCCCACAATAGACAAGGGCTCTGCTTGTTGGGAATTTGGCGCTTCACTTGTTTTGCTCAATGAGGAGTTCACTGTGAGCCTCTCTCTCTCTCTCTCTCTCTCTCTCTCTCTCTGTTGTTGTGGATGAAGCCCCTCTGACCCCCCCCTCTCCTCCTCCTCCTCCTCCTCCTTCCATCCATCCGCTGCTCTTTTATCTCCATCGATTATGATCAGCAGCATCTCCTCTCGATGTGCTGCTGAGTGGATCTTCTGCAGGTCCATGTGCAGCAGCAGCAGCTCTGATGGTTCTGGTTCTGAAGCTCTGCCTTGTGTGTTGTCGTCGCAGTCTATTGTTCTCCTGATGAACAAGTGAAGTCGCTTCATTAACTCAGTGGCTGAGATGAAGCTGCTTCTTGTGTTGATGTGGTGGTTTAGACGCGCTGCTCACCTTCTTCACGCTTTTATTCCTCCAAACACAGATTTTATTATCATTAATCCTCATTTATTTGATGCTTCTCGTGTTATTTTATGTATTTTTGGAGGCGCAGAGGATCGAGCAGGAATAAAAACACGTCGCCATATTAGAAGCTTTTTTTTGCCCCCCGAAATGGAGGGGGAGGAGGCTCCGAGAGGCTCATTAGCAATGCAAATTAGGTTTTTTTTTCTTCAACGGGGGCTCGGGCACCTGCTGTCTCGAGCATGCGCGCGCGGCTGGATGGCTGACTGGCTTCCTCCCCCCTCCTCCCTCCTCCCTGCTCCTCCTCCTCCTCCTCCTCAGCCTCGGGAGCGCGCATCCTTCTCATTAGAATTATGTTCCATGTTCATGACGCGCGCGCGCTGCTGGGAGCTCTGACGGATATAGAAAGAATAAAGAAGGAGAAGAAGAAGAAGAAGAAGAGCTCCTCGTTTAAAAGCAACATGTAGCATAACAAAGGAGGGAGGAGAGGAGAGGAGGAGAGGAATTAAAATGAAAACAGTGGGAGGAGAGGAAGAAGGAATAAAATGGAGGATGGGAGGAGGGTGAGAAGTTTCAGCGTTCATAATATAAAAGTAATCTGATATCAGAGTTTGTTATCCAGGTAAACAAATCTGAATTACACCTGAAAACACATTTGATCTGATTTAGAGATGAATTCAACATCAGAAACTCTAATATCTGATTACAGCTACACTGAAGTGTGTTAACAAGAACACAGGTCACACCTGCATATAAGATAAAGGTGAAATATTATATATATATAATATATATGAATAGAGTCTCTGTGTCTGGCATCAAAACTACAGGTAAATGTAACTTAAACATATGTAACGTTATCGGAAAGATAAAGTTTCTTATATCGAGTTAATAAATAAATATTTAACAAATAAAAGCTATTAAATAAATATAGTGTAAAATATATATCTAAAAGTTCAGTAACAGTGAAAAGCAGCTGTCCGAATAGTTCAGAAAAATCTTAAAGTATCTGGTATTTAATGTACTTAAAGTAAATGTAACTTAAACATACGTAACGTTATCGGAAAGATAAAGTTTCTTACATCCAGTAAATAAATAAATAAATAGCTATTTAACAAATAAAAGCTATCAAATAAATATAGTGTAAAATATATACAGTGTGTGTTATAAAGTAAACAGTGAAAAGTTCAGAAAAATCTCAAAGTATCTGGTATTTAATGTACTTAAAGTAAATGTAACTTGAAAAATGATTATGAAAAATGTGCATCTTCGGCTCTGATGCAACATGTAATCATGTAATCTGCAAAGTAACTAAAGCTATTAAATAACTAGTGGAGTAAAAAGATGTTGAGTAGAAGTTTAAAGTAGAAGAAACTGGAAATACTCAGATACAAGTACCTGAAACTTGAGTAAATGTACTTCATTATGCTCTAATATTATATAGAGAGAAATAAAGTGTTTTCAGTGAAGATGAAGTGAAGTTTAACCACCAACAGATCAAAAAAGAGTAAAAGTACAGAAGTAATGTAGTTTAATTACAGTAAAACTAACTAAACAGTTGTAAGTAGCTGTGAAAAGAAAAGGAAGTAAATATCAAGTTATTTGAAGTGTTAACGATCGAGGAGAAAACCTGAAGAAACACTTAAAGACAGAAAACACACGAACACACTGTGAAATAAGAGAAGCAGGAGAAAAAGCAGAACCAGGAGTAAAAGCACCAAAGTGTTCGGAGCTGAATCGTGTTAAAGTTAAAGACAGAAACACAGATTTTTTTCAAACCGAAGCAAACGAGCAGAAGTACGACGGAGAAAAACAGCACACAAGTACTCGAGTAAATCTACGTAACTGCATCCGATCACAGGTTATAAAGAATCGATTAGAAATGTTTTATAGATGTTAAGAAGAGATTTGAAAACACAGCGAATAAGAGAAGCAGGAACAAAAGGAAGTAAAAGTACAAGAATGACTAAAACTGCTCTCAGTGAGAAGTAAAGGTGAGATATGACGAAGAGTAAAAGTACGTGACGGAGTCTGACACAGGATATTATCACTCAGGTGTTTGAGACGAAATTCACTCGGTCACATTCGACCATCGGCTCGTTTAATCAGAATATTATTGATCTGAACTTGTTAAATGTTACAATCAGTGTTTCTGAGTTTGTCAGTGAGACGTCTGGCAGGAAGTCTGACCTCTCTGTGGACTCGCTGACGTCACCGACCAAGAGCTTCTGGTTCTGTTGTTGGCAAACACGAAGCCCAGTTTGTGTCAAAAGGGAAGTTTTACTCGACGAGATCAGGAGACGGAGAGGAAATGATTGATTCTGCAGTGATTTACATTCTTAGACAGAAGCTGGAGGGAAAATATGTGTGCAGCCGAGGTTTTTAAAACAAAAGAAAGGAGAAGAGAGGAGAGGAAGACAGATGAGAAGGACATGAGATCCAGACAAGATAAATTAGGTGGAAAAGAGAAAGAAGAGCGTGATGTTAGAGCGATGAAGAGAAGATGAGTGGAGGAGAGAATAAAGAGAGCTGACAGGAGGAGGAATGAAGAGGAGCAGAGGACGGATGATGGATGTGGAAGGGAAGAGAGAACGAGAACGGGAGGATGACGGGCCGAATTAGAGGATGAAAGAGACGAAAGGACGGACGGATAAAGGAAAAAGAAGTGTGAGAAGATGTGAGGAGGAAACAGAGAGGTTAGGAGGAGGAAGAGGAACAGAGGAGAGAGAGGGAAGGAGGAAACTGATGAGGAGGAGGTGAAGAACGAGGACAGAGGTCAACTTCAGGAGGTGAACTGAGGTGAAACGAGGAGGTGAATATAAGACGAGGAGGAGCAGAGGAAGTAAAGACAGAGACGAGGAGGAGCAGAGGAAGTAAAGACAAAGACGAGGAGGAGCAGAGGAAGTGAAGACAGAGACGAGGAGGTGAATATAAGACGAGGAAGTGAGGACAGATGAGGAGGTTAAGATAGAGACGAGGAGGAGCAGAGGAAGTAAAGACAGATGAGGAGGTGAAAATAAGACGAGGAGGAGGAGAGGAAGTAAAGACAGAGACGAGGAGGAGGAGAGGAAGTAAAGACAGAGACGAGGAGGAGCAGAGGAAGTAAAGACAGAGACGAGGAGGTGAATATAAGACGAGGAGGAGCAGAGGAAGTGAAGACAGACGAGGAGGAGGATGAAGTAAGATAGAGACGAGGAGGAGGAGAGGAAGTAAAGACAGAGACGAGGAGGTGAAATATAAGACGAGGAGGAGCAGAGGAAGTAAAGACAGAGACGAGGAGGAGCAGAGGAAGTGAAGACAGAGACGAGGAGGTGAATATAAGACGAGGAGGAGGAGAGGAAGTGAAGACAGAGACGAGGAGGTGAATATAAGACGAGGAGGAGCAGAGGAAGTGAAGACAGAGACGAGGAGGTGAATATAAGACGAGGAGGAGGAGAGGAAGTGAAGACAGAGACGAGGAGGTGAATATAAGACGAGGAGGAGCAGAGGAAGTAAAGACAGAGACGAGGAGGTGAATATAAGACGAGGAGGAGCAGAGGAAGTAAAGACAGAGACGAGGAGGTGAATATAAGACGAGGAAGAGGAGAGGAAGTAAAGACAGAGACGAAGGAGGTGAATATAAGACGAGGAGGAGCAGAGGAAGTAAAGACAGAGACGAGGAGGTGAATAGTAAGACGAGGAGGAGCGAGAGGAAGTAAAGACAGAGACGAGGAGGTGACGAGGAGGAGGAGAGGAAGTAAAGACAGAGACGAGGAGGTGAATATAAGACGAGGAGGAGCAGAGGAAGTAAAGACAGAGACGAGGAGGTGAAATAAGACGAGGAGGAGCAGAGGAAGTAAAGACAGAGACGAGGAGGTGAATATAAAACGAGGAGGAGGAGAGGAAGTAAAGACAGAGACGAGGAGGTGAATATAAGACGAGGAGGAGCAGAGGAAGTAAAGACAGAGACGAGGAGGTGAATATAAGACGAGGAGGAGCAGAGGAAGTAAAGACAGAGACGAGGAGGAGCAGAGGAAGTAAAGACAGAGACGAGGAGGTGAATATAAGACGAGGAGGAGGAGAGGAAGTAAAGACAGAGACGAGGAGGGTGAATATAAGACGAAGGAGGAGCAGAGGAAGTAAAGACAGAGACGAGGAGGAGCAGAGGAAGTAAAGACAGAGACGAAGGAGGTGAATATAAGACGAGGAGGAGCAGAGGAAGTAAAGACAGAGACGAGGAGGTGAATATAAGACGAGGAGGAGCAGAGGAAGTAAAGACAGAGGCGAGGAGGAGCAGAGGAAGTAAAGACAGAGACGAGGAGGTGAATATAAGACGAGGAGGAGCAGAGGAAGTAAAGACAGAGGCGAGGAGGTGAATATAAGACGAGGAAGAAAGACAGAGACGAGGAGGAGGAGAGGAAGTAAAGACAGAGACGAGGAGGAGCAGAGGAAGTAAAGACAGAGACGAGGAGGAGCAGAGGAAGTAAAGACAGAGACGAGGACGGGAGGTGGATGAACAAAAGAGAAAAGATTTAGACTTCTGTGGACGAAACCCAAACATGGAGCTGATGAGGAGGAGGAGGTGGAGGAGGAGGAGGAGGAGGAGGGAGCAGTCAGCGTCGACCACGTGCTCGCCGAGCTGAACCGCGAAAATCAGTCGAGCAGACGGAGGAAATGGTCGTATAGACGTCCAACATGGCGCCTGGTGTGGCGAGACAAGAGGGAAATTGTTCGGCGATGTACATTTGGCATCACATGCGCGAGTCACGAGTCGCCGTAGAAACAGGTCCAACAGTGATAAACTGATAAGGAGACAATGAGGAGTCTTAATATTTAACTTTTTCGGCAGCGTGGCCGAGTTTCCTCCCGAGCAGACGTGGTCACATCTCACCTGCTCACCTCTCCGGTTTTTCCCCCCGAAGGTTAATGTTTAATTTCATAAAAGCGTTTATGGCGTCGTGCTGATCTGATCTTTGCTTCCTGCATTAAAACACTCTGCGAGGTGATTTGTGACCTCGCAGGACAGGAATCTCGTTTCAATACGCTCAGTGAGATCAGTTTGTAATCCAGCGAGCGAGCGAGCGTCATCTCTGCTGTTTGCTTCCTGTCTCGTATACGTCACTGTTCTGTGGTAAACGCAGACAGATTGTGAACGTCTGCAGGCCGTTAGCAGGTAACAGTCACATCATTCAGACAGGTTTCATGTCTGTGCAAGTAGAGAAATGAAGGGAAACCAGCGACACAGAGAATCTAAATGGGTTTTGGAAAAGCAAACCGTGATATCCAACCGGACGTGCAGCGTTTTTATGGCTTCACCTGCTGTTTGAACAAAGCTCAGCCACGAGATGTTTAATCTGACCATTACGTTGTGATCGGTTTGGTCTATTAAATGTCTCAACAATCAGTTTACTGTCATAGAGAGGAGAGAAACTGGAAAACTTACTTACAAAAAGAAACTGAATAAATGATTATCAAGATGTTTGGCTTTTAATTTAGTGGTTCGAAACTAATCAGCTGGAAAAGTTTTCTTTGTTTGACCGAAAATCGCCTGAGTTCTTGATTCGTGCCGAAAAGAACTAGATATCGAACACAAAAGACGCGTGAGCCAGTCACACGATCAGTTCCTGCTTAAACCTCCTTCCTCGACTGAAGGAAAAGTTTACGTATATAAAACCTCCATAATCAATAATCAATCGGTTTGGTCTATAAAATGTCAGAAAATGTCGGTGACGTCCTCAAATGTCTCAACAATCAGTTTACTGAAACTGGACAGTATTCAGATTTACAAAAAGCTGAGTCGGAGAATTTTTACTTCCAAAAAGAAACTGAATCAATGATTTTTAAGATATTTGGCTTTTAATTTAGTGTTTCAAACGTAATCAATTAGTTGTTACAGCTGGAAAACGACGCGGACACGCAGTTTTCCTCGGCTTTAATCTTTTCCGTCTCCTGTATCTGTGGAGATGCTCTTGATTCTTGATCGACTCGTAAGATTAATAAATATCGAACGTAAAAAGACGGCGCTGAGACAGTCCAACACGCCAGTTCCTGCTTCAACCTCCTTCCTCGACTCAAGGAAAAGTTTACGTAGCCTATATAAAACCTCCATAATCAATAATCAATCGTCTATAATGGTCTATAAAATGTCAGAAAATGTCTATGACGTCCTGAAATGTCTCAACAATCAGTTTACTGAAACTGGACAGTTGTCAGATTTACAAAAAGCTGGAATCTGAGCATTTTTACTTACAAAAAGAAACTGAATAAATGATTATCAAGATATTTGGCTTTTAATTTACTGGTTCAAAACTAATCAATTAGTTGTTACAGCTGGAAAACTTCTCCTGAGTTTCAATAACGAACACGACGCAGTTTCATCGGAGATGCATTTCATTCGTGCCGACTGGAGATTTATAAAAACAACTAGATATCGAACACAAAAGGCGGTAGTGAGCCAGTCCAACACTCCAGTTCCTGCTCAAACCTCCTTCCTCGACTCAAAGAAAAGTTTACGTACATAAAACCTCCATAATCAATAATCAATTGGTTTGGTCTATCAAATGTCAGAAAATGTCGGTGACGTCCTCAAATGTCTCAACAATCAGTTTACTGAAACTGGACAGTTTTCAGATTTACAAAAAGCTGGAATCGGAGAATTTTTACTTGGAAAAAGGAAACTGAATAAATGATTATCAAGATATTTGGCTTTTAATTTAGTGTTTCAACACTAATCAGTTAGTTGTTACAGCTGGAAAACTTTTACTGAGTTTTAATAACGAACACGACGCAGTTTCCTCGGCTTTAATCTTTTCCGTCTCCTGTATCTGTGCCGATGCACTTGATTCGTACCGACCGTAGATTTATAAAAATCGAGCACAAAAAGACGGCGCCGAGCCAGTCCAACACGCCGGTTCCTGCTTCAACTTCCTTCCTCGACTGAAGGAAAAGTTTACGTATAGCCTATATAAAACTTCCATAATCAATAATCGGTTTGGTCTATCAAATGTCAGAAAATGACGGTGACGTCCTCAAATGTCTCAACAATCAGTTTACTGAAACTGGACAGTATTCAGATTTACAAAAAGCTGGAATAGGAGCATTTTTACTAACAAAAAGAAACTGAATAAATGATTATCAAGATATTTGGCTTTTAATTTAGTGGTTCAAACCTAATCAATTAGTTGTTACAGCTGGAAAACTTCTCCTGAGTTTTAATAACGAACACGACGCAGTTTCATCGGCTTTAATCTTTTCCGTCTCCTGTATCTGTGGAGATGCTCTTGATTCGTGCCGACCGTAGATTTATAAAAAGAAATAGATATCGAACGCAAAAAGATGGCGGTGAGCCAGTCCAACACATCGGTTCCTGCTTAAACCTCCTTCCTCGACTCAAAGAAAAGTTTACGTATATAAAACCTCCAGAAAATGTCGGTGACGTCCCTCAAATGTCTCAACAATCAGTTTACTGAAACTGGACAGTTTTCAGATTTACAAAAAGCTGGAATCGGAGAATTTTTACTTACAAAAAGGAACTGAATAAATGATTATCAAAATATTTGGCTTTTAATTTACTGGTTCAAAACTAATCAATTAGTTGTTACAGCTGGAAAACTTCTCCTGAGTTTTAATAATGAACACGATGCGAACACGCAGTTTCCTCGGAGATGCATTTGATTCGTGCCGACCGTAGATTTATAAAAACAACTAGGTATCGAACACAAAAGACGCGGTGAGCCAGTCCAGCACACGGTTCCTGCTCAAACCTCCTTCCTCAACTGAAGGAAAAGTTTACGTATATAAAACCTCCGTGAGTCATAATCAAACGGTGGAGAATTTAAGCTGCAGTACCGTGAGTGTCCACTAGGAAAAGTCAGGAGCCCAGCTGAGCAGCTAGCTCTATAACACTGTACATCATCTGGTTCATTAACTGATTGAATTTGATCTGAATCTTGATAATCAGTCGATTGTCGCGTCTCATATTTGAGGATTTGCCTCTTTTATCCGCGTCACGTCGTTACGAGTCGAGCGTCTTCGGATCAGAACAGTTTGTTGGAGTCCTTCCATGTTTTCACGGCTGGAAAAACCAAGCGAGGCTTCGAGCGCGGTGAGATGATGACACGCTGCTGCACGGTTTAGAGTTTAGACGAAGCAGATATGAAGAGATTATTTGACCAGAAAAAATAAAATATGGAGAGAGAGAAAAAAAAAAACCCTCTGCTGGAAAGACTTAGGAGATAACATCAAATCGGTATTAAGCTACACAGACAGATAGCGTGGCCATGGATAAAATATTTAGCTGGCTTTCAAAATCAGTCTTTTCCCCCCCCCTCTCGCTCTGCATGTGTGTGTGTGTGTGTGTGTGTGTGTGTGTGTGTGTGTTCGCGGTGGAAAACAGGGTCAGGCTGCAGAGAAAAAAGAGAAAGGGAGAGCGAGCACATGATGGGCAGATAAAGGCTTGTCTGTGTCTGAGGGAGAGGAGAGCGAGGAGGATGAGAGGAGGAGGAGGAGGAGGAGGAGGGCAGCGTGATGAAGGGGCCTCTCTGTTGAAGGAGGGGAGTCGCGGCTCTATAGAAACGCTCCCATGGCGGACAGAAACAAGGCATTTAGTCTGCGAGCCGCCATAATAGGCTCTTATAATGATGCCACTATGGACAGGAGGAGGGGAAAAATGAAAAACGGCAGAATGTCCCTTTAAAAACCGAGGCGCTTGTTGTGAGGAATTCCTATAGTGCGATGGAGGTGGAGGAGCTCCGAGAGGCCCGTTTGGGTCCCGTTAGAACCGAGCGTGAGGACGCCGGAGCTGCTGACGAGCCCACAGACGGACATTTAATATAATATGACGTCTCAAACATGCACAAGCTTCATTAGCAGGTTTAATGTAGAGAAATGTGCATCATTTAGTCTATAAAATGTCTTCAAATTGCTTCTTTTGTCCAACCAACAGCCGGAAAAAGAGTCAGAAAACACAGAAATGACAACAAATGTTCGACACTTTTGCTTAAAATCTTTCAACTTATTCGATCGAACAGGATCGAACACAAAAACTAAAAGTTGCAGGTTGTTCAGGAGTAAACGAAGACACTGGAGCTGCTGACGAGCCCACAGACGTACAGTTTAATATAACATGACGTCTCAAACATGCACAAGCTTCATTAGCAGGTTTAATGTAGAGAAATGTGCACGTTGGACAATTAATTTAGTTAATATTATTATTATTATCATCATTTAGTCTATAAAATGTCTTCAAATTGCTTCTTTTGTCCAACCAACAGTCGGAGAAAGAGTCAGAAAAGACAGAAATGACAACAAATGTTCGACACTTTTGCTTAAAATCTTTCAGGAATGAGGATCGAACACAAAAACTAGAAGTTGCAGGTTGTTCAGGAGTAAACGAAGACACTGGAGCTGCTGACGAGCCCACAGACGTACAGTTTCATATAATACGACGTCTCAAACATCATAAGCTTCATCAGCAGGTTTAATGTAGAGAAATGTGCATCATTTAGTCTATAAAATGTCTTCAAATTGCTTCTTTTGTCCAACAAACAGTCGGAAAAAGAGTCAGAAAAGACAGAAATGACGACAAATGTTCGACACTTTTGCTTAAAATCTTTCGATCAGCTTATTTGATCGAACAGGATCGAACACAAAAACTAAAAGTTGCAGGTTGTTCAGGAGTAAACGAAGACACTGGAGCTGCTGACGAGCCCACAGACGTACAGTTTAATATAATGTGACGTCTCAAACATGCACAAGCTTCATTAGCAGGTTTAATGTAGAGAAATGTGCACGTTGGACAATTAATTTAGTTATTATCATCATTTAGTCTATAAAATGTCTTCAAATTGCGTCTTTTGTCCAACCAACAGTCGGAAAAGAGTCAGAAAAGACAGAAGTGACGACAAACGTTCGACACTTTTGCTTAAAATCTTTCGATCAGCTTATTCGATCGAACAGGATCGAACACAAAAACTAAAAGTCGCAGGTTGTTCAGGAGTAAACGGAGGATAAATCTCACTAATCTGCAGCAGTGAACATGTTTGGAAGGAAATTAAATGCCTTCTGGTTTTAAGTTTTTAATAAACACAATGAAGAAACATGAATTCATGCAGAAAATGTTCAAAAGCTCGCTGACCCGTTTCGTTTTTCTACAATATCCACTCGTAGGGAGTCAAGGAAAACAGACATGTTTGCTGTTTGAACGTTTAACCAAAAGCCACAATCTTTCTCTGAACCTGAACCGACGCGCTTCTGTTTCCTGATCGTGTCGGAAATGAAAAGTGTTGGAAAGTGGATGTGGAGAATCCGGCGTAGAGAGACGGAAGAAGCAATATCGTTCAAATATGGGGATTTCAGACGGTTTCCGAAGACGTTCATAGAGTTGAACTCGGTGTTAATGCATGACGAGTGAGAGGAACTGCAACTCTGAATTATCTTTCACTTCATCGTTTATTTTTTGTTGTATACTTTCCGGGAGAATCTGGGATCTGAAATTTGATTAATCGTTCGAGGATCAAATCCAAAACAAAAAGAGTTGGAAGGATCTTTGGAAACAGACGATGGTTGGAGGTTCAGTCAGCAGGATTTTGAGTCCACGATGCATTTCTGGTTCCAGTTGCCCACAGATCCATCCATCCATCCATCCATCCATCCAGTGCAGCCAATTTCAAACTGTAGTTTCTGTTTTAGTGTTTTAGTTCTGGAGATTTTCCTGCAGCTTCAGTCGAGCAGAGCTGAGCTGGAACAAACTTTAACTTTGGGAAAATGATAAAGTAGAGGTTGAGGAGAAAGGCTGACTTTAGGATGGTGTTGACCCGTTCACATGCACGAGATCCGCCTAGATGATTGGCGAGCAGAAACCATGTTCTTCGTGCTGTCCGGGCTGAGAACATGGACCCTGTCGTCAGCCAGATAGTTTCTATTTCTGGTCCCTCTCGGTCGTTCTGTAGCGACACGAGCATCGAGCTTGAAGTGTCGTAGACGCGGACAGACGTGACAGTAACACCAGCAGTGAATTATCTGCAGTTAGTTAACGCCGAGCATAGATTTCAGCCGGGTCAATACATGGATCGGGCTCCAGCGTGTCTCCACCTTCTGAAACCAGGAGCTGGTTTCTAAAGATACTGAAGATTTACAGCAAAGACATTTAACGTGAATCGTGACGTCACGTGAGGTCTGATTTCTAAGACGAACAGCAACACCTGAGCAGGTGAAGTCTGTGTAGACGAAGAACAAAGACGGGACGTAGATCCCCGCTGAGCTGCTGCTGTAGCTGTGGACTCTGTCGACTTTATACGTTAACCATCGTCTCCTCCAGTGAAGAATAAACTGCAGTAAACGCTGCAATAAAAGAAACTTCACTCACGACTGTGATCTGAATATTGAAAGGATCGTTCAGTCGGACGTTCCTGCAGGTTTCCTCGAAAGGTTTTTAATGAGAAGCTGCAGAACAAACACAAACAGGTTGTGAAAGCTGAGCGCTCAGAGCGGCAGGACGATAACTCTCGTTTCCTACGTGACCGTTTGAGCTGAATCTGGAGAGAGAGAGAAGAAACAACCGCCGTGTAGTAAATGACCGGGATTCCTGCTAATGTAGAAGCAGAGAGACGAGTTCACCTCGGGTGTTGGGTCTGTAACGCCCGTCACAAATGAAGCGCCGTCTCAAATACCGGTCGCTGGCTTAGCCCACGTTTATACACAGCAGGGTATTTAGAGAATCGAATATTTCCCCCCCTCCGTTTTCAAAAATAACATCGTGCACACAACATCGTTTTCAAAAAAGTTGTCATTTCCATCAACCCTCATAAATACGCCGTCGAGCGCCATTCTAACTCTGCCAAACCTCTGGGCGGCAGTGTAGGGAGAAGGATAAAGCCATGCGAGCCAATCAGAATCCTCAGAATCAACAACAACGAATAACACGAGCGACTTCCTGTTCCTTTCAAAACAAAGCTCACATGGCGTTAAGCATTTTCTGGCGCATAGCCTAATGAGCGTGAGAAGCTAAAACCCCGTTTCTCCCAGCTGACACGACAACACATAACCGGAGTTTTTAGAAATAATCGTTTTCTGTGTTAAAAACTGGGTTTTCGTGTAAATGAGAGGCCAAACCGCCTGGAAATATCTGCGTTTTCCCTTCATGTAAACGGGGCTTAGAAGCCTTCTCGCCGAGCTGTAACGCCGCCACAGTCACCTCCCGACGTGTCGTCAGCTCACGTACGTCTGATGTGAATTCAATACGACACGAAGCTGAACGTGTCCGTGGTTTGCAGAAATTTAAACTACCAACAAGCTTGTGAATATTCTCATTCATCCAGGTCATAGTTATCTCAAGGAAATTGAATCGAACGCAACTGTTCCTCAGAATCAACAACAACGAATAACACGAGCGACTTCCTGTTCCTTTCAAAACAACGCAACAGTTGCGTTCGATTCAATTTCCTTGAGTTAAACTACCAACGTTTTATTCTGGCGACCGACTAAAGCAGCAGAAACCAAACAGACTCTGGATTTACTTCCGCCAGCCGTGTTGTTGTCGTGTTGTTGTTGTGCGTCTGTGTTTAGCATCACATCCTCCTTCGCATGTGAACCTGTGTGAAGCTTTGCGTGCGGCCTCTCTCCTGATCCCTCTGATGGATTTAACAGGCTTAAATTGAGTGTCATGTAATTTGAAACTTTATTGCTCCCTGCGGGGAAATCCTCTTTCCTCCCGACCCCTCCGCTCCCGGAGGTCGGAGGTCGGAGGTCAAGGGCGGCTGCGGCGCTCGACTCCTGCCTGCAGGTTCTTTCATTCAAGGACGAGTCGGGTTCGGACGGGAGCGTTTCTCTGAGGTTACATCATCCTGCAGCGCTGCCAGCAGGTTAACGGCACAATCTGGGATTTAAAACACAACAGTGGAAACACAGGAGGGGAACCTGCAGCTTTTAATAGCCGCTTCCTCAACTTCATTCAGACGACAGCAGAGTGTTTTTTATCTCCGGTGTGGGACAGCTGGCTTCCCCCTGCGCGTGGAAATCCATACGCAGAGTTTCTGCTAGTGTTTGCTCTGAGATTAGTTATTTCTGTCACCTCAGGTGCGCCCACATTTTACTGCCTTCAGCTCTGCAGCTGGAAACCTCGCACCAGCAGAGAGCCGTCCTTCTTATCTGTGGCAGAGCTGCAGTTACAGCCGAGGACGATGATGCTTTCATATTTTTTCATACTCATTCAGCTTCGCCGTGTTTAAAAATGCAAAGCGAGACTCAGACTACGATGCTAACCGGCTCATTCGTCAGGTAAAACACACCGGCTCGAGTCTAAATTGTGAATGAAGCAACACCACAAATGCAAAAATGACTCATCACACAATCAGACTTCGATCCGTTCGGTACGATCGCGTCGGAGAGTCTAGAAGTTATTCAGGTGAGCTGAGGGATAAACCGGCAGGATCGGAGGCCGTGTGGAAGATCCAGGTGATCTTATACCTGAAGAGTTGAGCGGAGATGCAGTAAATCCTCACATTTAAGAAGCTGGAACATGTTTGAGATCAGTGCTTAAAAAAAGGACTGAGACAATTAATTGATCATCAAAATAGTTAAAATAGACTTGACCGGGGTTCTTGTCCTGTTTGAGACGTCAAGAGTCCAGATTGATTTGTTTTAAAGTTATTTGAACGTAGATAACGTAAATTGTGACCGTATGACGTTAATAAGAGTCCAGAAGTCATAATAAGTCGTAATATATGCAGTATTTGTCAGCACGCTTTTATTTTGAAAGTATTAATTTGCTAACTTCACATGCAGAGCTGAAGCTAGTTTGAAGCTTGAGGCCTCCAACGTGACTCAACGTAGTTATTTTAACTCAGAGTTTGATCTTTTCATTATATTTGGAATAATGAGAATAAACTATGCTGATAATAACGATTTCATCTCATATCACTGAAAGTAACCGAACAAGTCACTAAATATCTCACAAGATATCAAAAGAAATCGTGATATTTGAATTTGTCGTCTATCCTAAAAATACAGCGACATTATTTTAAAGCCATATCACCGTTATGTCCTCAATTAAATGATAATCAATCAGTCCACAAACCAACAGTAATCAGATTACTCTCATAAGAAAAACCACTCATGTTCTGGGCGAGTTTGAGATCAGTGCCTTAAAAAAGGACTGAGACAATTAATTGATCATCAAAATAGTCAAAATATGTTTTTGGCTGCAGCTTTACCAGATATTTAACGAAACAGGTGACATCTTTGAGGTTCTGGTGGCAAAGAGGAAACACCGTAGACCTTCAGTATCCGTAGTGTCGATCCATCTACTGACGCTGACGTATTTCAGTCCGGATCTACGTGAGGAACTGAACGTTTCTGTCTCCAGACTCGTGCAGACTTGTTGGATGTCTGAAAGTTTAGTTGATATAAAGGTGATCTTGTTTCTACAGATCTGTTGTCACAACACAGTCGACTCCTTCGATGACCCGGCAGTTTGATCTGGTTTTAACGGTGGACTGAAAAATTGCAGCGCTCTTTCTTTCTTTCTTTCTTTCTTTCTTTCTTTCTTTCCCACAGTAATAACGCTGTGAAGCAGCACACAGAAATCTTGCTCAACATTTTTTTTTGTGGAGGAACTGAGATGAAAATAAATGGACCCTAACAGCGTTGCACATGAAAGCCTTTTCAGAGCAAACCCTCCTCCTCCTCCTCCTCCTCCTCCCAGCCCCTCGCTCCTCATGCAAAACTACGACAGCAGGGATAATTAGGGAATTGTATTTTTGAAAATATAGGTCTGCATGGTAATGAGGGCACAACACAGAATGAAAAAGACTTAAATCAAGCCGAGCGAGCTGCACAGACGACGAGTGGCTTCAAGGCAGATACGGAGGAAAAACTACTGTAGATTAGAAAACAGACCACACACACGCTGCTCGGCCTCCACAGGCCGCGACATCTGCAGGAAGCAACAACAGAGACGGATTCAGCCGCTAACACAAGATCAGACGGACGACAGTGAGCATGTTCAGAGCTGCGACCAGAGTTTACACTGTGATTAATCTCCCTGTTAGGACCGAGCAGAGTTCAGGTTTTAAATATCGTCACATTACGACATGTACGTGTCGTCTGGTCCTGGTTTTTAAAGGCTGCGTAAAGGTAACGTTCATATTTTGAGAAATGGGCGTTCCAACAATATTGGTGATAATATTGAGATATATGTTGTGTATCGACGGCTCGTTTTTCATCAGCAGCCTACACTTCTTCTAAGTTTGACGCTGTGTGGTGTCACTTGTTGCAGCGCGATGAGTCGAGGGGCGGCGCTGGTGGTTTCATGGGTCATAAACTGGACTCGACTGGGGTTCTTGTCCTGTTTGAGACAGTCAAGAGTCCAGAATTGATTTAAAGTTATTTTAACTTAGATAACATAAATTGTGACCGTATGATGTTAATCTGGACGTTAAACAGTCCAGAAGTCATAATATGTTGCAATATATGCAGTAATTGTCAGCACGCTTTTATTTTGAAAGTATTCATTTGATAACTTCACATGCAGAGCTGAAGCTAGTTTGAAGCTTGAGGCTGCTGACCAAGAGATTCGTTTCCTGTTCGTGTCCTGTTTGAGACGTCAAGAGTCCAGATTAATTTGTTTTAAAGTTATTTTAACTTAGATAACGTAAATTTGCGACCGTATGACGTTAATCTGGACGTCAAACAGTCCAGAAGTCATAATATATGCAGTATTTGTCAGCACGCTTTTATTTTGAAAGTATTAATTTGATAACTTCACATGCAGAGCTGAAGCTAGTTTGAAGCTTGAGGCCTCCAACGTGACTCAACGTAGTTATTTTAACTCAGAGTTTGATCTTTTCATTATATTTGGAATGATGAGAATAAACTATGCTGATAATAATGATTTAAATCATCTCATATCACTGAAAGTAACCGAACAAGTGACTAAATATCTCTCAAGATATCAAAAGAAATCGTGATATTTGATTTTGTCGTCTATCCTAAAAATACAGCGACATTATTTTAAAGCCATATCACCGTTATGTCCTCAATTAAATGATAATCAATCAGTCCGCGATGAGTCGAGGGGCGGCGCTGGTGGTTTCATGGGTCATAAACTGGACTTGACTGGGGTTCTTGTCCTGTTTGAGACGTCAAGAGTCCAGATTATGTTTTAAAGTTATTTTAACTTAGATAACATAAATTGTGACCGTATGACGTTAATAAGAGTCCAGAAGTCATAATAAGTCGTAATATATGCAGTATTTGTCAGCACGCTTTTATTTTGAAAGTATTAATTTGATAACTTCACATGCAGAGCTGAAGCTAGTTTGAAGCTTGAGGCCGCCAACGTGACTGAACGTAGTTATTTTAACTCAGAGTTTGATCTTTTCATTTTATTTGGAATGATGAGAATAAACTATGCTGATAATAATGATTTAAATCATCTCATATCACTGAAAGTAACCGAACAAGTAACTAAATATCTCACAAGATATCAAAAGAAATCGTGATATTTGATTTTGTCGTCTATCCTAAAAATACAGCGACATTATTTTAAAGCCATATCACCGTTATGTCCTCAATTAAATGATAATCAATCAGTCCGCGATGAGTCGAGGGGCGGCGCTGGTGGTTTCATGGGTCATAAACTGGACTTGACTGGGGTTCTTGTCCTGTTTGAGACATCAAGATTGATTTGTATTTAAAGTTATTTTAACTTAGATAACGTAAATTGCGACCGTATGACGTTAATCTGGACGTTAAACAGTCCAGAAGTCATAATATGTCATAGCAGTATTTGTCAGCATGCTTTTATTTTGAAAGTATTAATTTGCTAACTGCACACGCAGAGCTGAAGCTAGTTTGAAGCTTGAGGCCGCCAACGTGACTGAACGCAGTTATTTTAACTCAGAGTTTGATCTTTTCATTTTATTTGGAATGATGAGAATAAACTATGCTGATAATAATGATTTAAATCATCTCATATCACTGAAAGTAACCGAACAAGTGACTAAATATCTCACAAGATATCAAAAGAAATCATGATATTTGATTTTGTCGTCTATCCTAAAAATACAGCGACATTACTTTAAAGCCATATCACCGTTATGTCCTCAATTAAATGATAATCAATCAGTCCGCGATGAGTCGAGGGCGGCGCTGGTGGTTTCATGGGTCATAAACTGGACTTGACTGGGGTTCTTGTCCCGTTTGAGACGTCAAGAGTCCAGATTGATTTGTTTTAAAGTTATTTTAACTTAGATAACGTAAATTGCGACCGTATGAAGTTAATCTGGACGTTAAACAGTCCAGAGGTCATAATATATGCAGTAATTATCAGCACGCTTTTATTTTGAAAGTATTAATTTGATAACTTCACACGCAGAGCTGAAGCTAGTTTGAAGCTTGAGGCCGCCAACGTGACTGAACGTAGTTATTTTAACCAGAGTTTGATCTTTTCATTTTATTTGGAATGATGAGAATAAACTATGCTGATAATAATGATTTAAATCATCTCATATCACTGAAAGTAACCGAACAAGTGACTAAATATCTCACAAGATATCAAAAGAAATCGTGATATTTGAATTTGTCGTCTATGAAGGAGGAAATTTACAAATACAGTGACATTATTTTAAAGCCATATCACCGTTATGTCCTCAAATAATCAGTCTACAAACCAACAGTAATCAGATTACTCTTTCCTCGAAGCCCAAATGATTCTGATCCAAACTAAGGAAACTAACAGGACGCTGTGGAGCCTCGGAGACGTGAACGGAGGCAGAATCTCAGACAGCAGCAACAAAAGCGGCGGCAGAGCCGAGCGATGTGTCGTCCTGCGGGCTGAATCCAGTTTAAATTGGCTGCTCTCCGAGCTCTGGATTAGACCTGGGCTTAATACCTTTACACTAAAAGGCCTGTCCGTTCCCTGCGAGGGCAATCTGCTGCAGGAACACACCCGGCTCTAATCCACAGCGCCAACGACAACAACAACAACAGCAGTTTATCTGGATGAAGCGATGAAACGCTCGCCGGGCCGTGTTCACATCTACATGTAAAACAGAGCGAGGGGAGAATCTGCAGCAACAGATGAGACAGGAAGCGAGCGCAGACGTGATTCAGCCTTCGGTCTGTGTGTGAATGCAAAACCAGATGTCGGAGCAGCTTCTGTTCCTGGCAGCCATCTTTGTTTGAGTCACAGAGGAAGCAGCTTGTGAAATGATTATGAGCTCAGTTATCAGCCGCAGATAGACGAGACTATTACAGACGCGACCCGCGAGATAAGATGACTGACAGCGACCGGATTAATGATCGCTGTCCAGAAAAGTTTCATTCATTCCAAGGAAAAAAAAGCAAAGTTTCTGCTTTTCTCTGTTCGACATCGTCGTAAACTGAATATCTCAATTATCTAATATCAGCTTCTGGCTCTGGAGCTTGTAAATTGTAAAGGATGCATTTTTAACAACTGAAAATTTCCTAGAAATCACGAGAAGACTCTTCAGGTGAAAACATTATTTTGTCACGCCTGGTCAATTTGGAGATTTGGGGCCATTTTTGCCTCCTTAACTTTAAATCAGAACGTGTTTAATGTAAATAATCTGAGTTTTACCCTTTAAAAGTTTGACTAACTGTCACAGCCTGATTTATAGAACGTTTTATTCCTAAAAACACAAAGAAAATGTGTTTTTTTACGGCTTTTATGGAGCGATAAAAACTTGGCTTTGTCCAATTTTAACTAGATAACGGCTCATCTGTATATTTAAACACTAGATATCAGAAAACTTGTAAAACAGAAATTAACCGTCTTAATATAACTAAGTTTCATAAGATAAGATGACTGACAGCGACCGGATTAATGATCGCTATCGATAAAAGTTTCATTCATTCGAAGCAAAAAAAAAAAACAGTCAGACATTTTCCTTCCTGCAAAATTTCTGTTCGACATCGTCGTAAACTGAATATCTCGACTTTATAATATCAGCTTCAGGCTCCTAAATTGTAAAAGATGCATTTTTAATAACTGACAATTTCCTAAAAATTGTTAGAAATCACGAGAAGACTCTTCAGGTGAAAACATTATTTTGTCACGTCTGGTCAATTTGGAGATTTGGGGCCATTTTTGCCTCCTTAACTTTAAATCAGAACGTGTTTAATGTAAATAATCTAAGTTTTACCCTTTAAAAGTTTGACTAACACACATCTGTCCAGGCTGAGCTGCCACAGCCTGATTTATAGAACGTTTTATTCCTAAAAACACAAAGAAAATGTGTTTTTTTACGGCTTTTATGGAGCGATAAAAACTTGGCTTTGTCCAATTTTAACTAGATAACGGCTCATCTGTATATTTAAACACTAGATATCAGAAAACTTGTAAAACAGAAATTAACCGTCTTAATATAACTAAGTTTCATAAGATAAGATGACTGACAGCGACCGGATTAATGATCGATATCAATAAAAGTTTCATTCATTCGAAGGAAAAAAGAGCAAAGTTTCTGCTTTTCTCTGTTCGACATCGTCGTAAACTGAATATCTCAACTTTCTAATATCAGCTTCAAGCTTGTAAATTGTAAAAGATGCATTTTTAACAACTGACAATTTCCTAAAAATTGTTAGAAATCACAAGAAGACTCTTCAGGTGAAAACATTATGTCACGTCTGGTTAATTTGGAGATTTGGGGCCATTTTTGCCTCCTTAACTTTAAATCAGAACGTGTTTAATGTAAATAATCTGAGTTTTACCCTTTAAAAGTTTGACTAACTGTCACAGCCTGATTTATAGAACATTTTATTCCTAAAAACACAAAGAAAATGTGTTTTTTTACGGCTTTTACGGAGCGATAAAAACTTGGCTTTGTCCAATTTTAACTAGATAACGGCTCATTTAAACATAAGATATCAGAAAACTTGTAGAAGTTTCTGTTCATCACTGAAAAACTGATCCTCTCAGGACAAATATCAGCCAAAAACAAAACCAAGCTTCAGATGAATGATGATCTGTCCAGGCCGAGTTTTATTCCTAAAAACACGAAGAAAATTAGTTTTTTTATGGCTTTTATGGAGCGATAAAAACTTGGCTTTGTCCAATTTTAACTAGATAACGGCTCATCTGTATATTTAAACACTAGATATCAGAAAACTTGTAAAACAGAAATTAACCGTCTTAATATAACTAAGTTTCATAAGATAAGATGACTGACAGCGACCGGATTAATGATCGCTATCCATAAAAGTTTCATTCATTCCAAGCAAAAAAAACAGTCAAACATTTTCTCCTTCCAGCAAAGTTTCTGTTCGACATCGTCGTAAACTGAATATCTCGACTTTATAATATCAGCTTCTAAGCTTGTAAATTGTAAAAGATGCATTTTTAACAACTGACAATTTCCTAAAAATTGTTAGAAATCACAAGAAGACACTTCAGGTGAAAACATTATTATGTCACTTCTGGTCAATTTGGAGATTTCATTTTTGCCTCCTTAACTTTAAATCAGAACGTGTTTAATGTAAATAATCTAAGTTTTACCCTTTAAAAGTTTGACTAACTGTCACAGCCTGATTTATAGAACGTTTTATTCCTAAAAACACGAAGAAAATGTGTTTTTTTACAGCTTTTATGGAGCGATAACGGCTCATTTGTATATTTAAACACAAGATATCAGAAAACTTGTAAAACAGAAATCAACCGTCTTAATATAACTAAGTTTCATGGAAAAACTGACAAACTGATCCTCTCAGGACAAAAACAAACCGAGCTTCAGATGAATGATGATGAAATTAAGGACAGGGATGTAAAACAGGGCTCACAGCTCATGTTTCCACTCAGAGGGAAGTTTTTCTCTCATCAGACTGAAGCTAACAGCACAGACGCTTCGTTAGACCAACAGGTGCGACACATTTCACCTTCCCATCCTCCCAGTCTGCTCAGAGCCACAGACGACAGGAAGCAAACACAACCAACACAGAAAGCATCGTTCTTCAGCGCGTTAATCAACATTTCTCCACCAGAACAAAGAGAAAAAGCCTCCTTACCTTTTTCTCTGTGGTGATTTCTCAGTAAAATCCAGTTCTGGGTTCATTTCCTGGATCAGAGCGTCCAATCAGGAGCCTCTTTTGATGCTGCTGCTGCTTTGATGTGATTGGCTCACAGTCGGACTCGTGTACGGTGTCCAGCAGGGACAAATTTAACGGCAGATAAAAGATGCTGCTTCTGTTTTACCTTCCTCTGGTGTTTGTTGGACTGTCGGTGGGCAAAAATAACTTTCAGAGCGATGATTAAACATTATATTTCAATACATCTTAATGTTTTACAGCTTCAGATTGACGATTTCATGCACATTTAAAAAAAAAGAAAGTCAGTTTTTGGTGGAGGTGAG
Source organism: Lagodon rhomboides (assembly GCA_039737535.1). Classification (NCBI taxonomy): domain Eukaryota; kingdom Metazoa; phylum Chordata; class Actinopteri; order Spariformes; family Sparidae; genus Lagodon; species Lagodon rhomboides. Next base: position 1,767,296 of record CM077787.1, read on the forward strand.
ATGTTGTCGCTGCTTTCAGGTGGAGAGGCGACGGTGCAGAACATATTTCTGCAGATATCATTACACAGACAGCTGCTGCATGTGAGCTTCAATCCTCCCAATGAAGCTGCAGCTGGTCGTGAATCTGCACTGATGTGAGCTTCATCAGCTGTCCGAGGATCAGTTCTCCAAAAACCCTCCGAACAGATCTGGTTGAGATTTGGCCTCCGAGCCGAGGAGCGAGTGATTTGATTTTTTTATAGCGGTTTGTTTCTGTGATGTTGTCGTGAAGGTAAAGAAGGATTCAGTTTCAATCAGTACAGCAGAGGTTTCTCCTCAAATCTGGATTAAATCAAACCACAGTAGCTGATAGTTTTCATGAGAAACCTGATGACTGATGGTGAAGCAGTTTTCCCAGCAAGAAAATGACCTGACGTTTCATCTGAAATATCCAGTTTTCTTGGCAGGAAAATGTCCCAATGTCTCATCCAAAAGACTTAGTTTATTGTCATAAAGATATCTAGTTTATTACCACGATCACAGCGTCAAAATACTCAAATCAATACATCAGAGGTTCTCCTGAAATCTGGATTAAATCAAACCACAGTAGCTGATAGTTTTCATGAGAAACCTGATGACTGAAGACAAAGACAACTGAAAAATGTCCAGAGGTTTCATCATAAATATCCAGTTTTCTTGGCTGGAAAATGTCCCGACATGTCTTCAAAAATATTTGGTTTGTTGCCACAAAGACGGCTTGAAAATGTCCCAATGTCTCATCCAGAAAACTCAGTCTGTTGTCATAAAGATATCTAGTTTATTACCACGATCACAGCGTCAAAATACTCAAATCAATACATCAGAGGTTCTTCTGAAATCTGGATTAAATCAAACCACAGTAGCTGATAGTTTTCATGAGAAACCTGATGACTAGAAGAACAAGAAAATGACCTGACGTTTCATCTGAAATATCCAGCTTGTTGCCATAAAGACAACTGAAAAATGTCCAGAGGTTTCATCATAAATATCCAGTTTTCTTGGCAGGAAAATGTCCCGACATGTCTTCAAAAATATTTGGTTTGTTGCCACAAAGACGGCTTGAAAATGTCCCAATGTCTCATCCAAAAAACTTAGTGTGTTGTCATAAAGATATCTAGTTTATTACCACGATCACAGCTGGAAAATATCCTGAAACGTCTCTAAAAACACCCAGTGGCCTCAGTTTACACCTCCTCACTGAAACTTTACCTCCGTCCCCTCCACCTCCTGACACGACGCTCAGATCATGTCCTCATATGTGATGTGAGAGCTTGTGGAAACATGAAACACCAGCATCTCATCCTGGAGACTCGGCTGTTTGACATTTAAAGACTTTTCTGAACGGCCACGCTGGAACAATCTGAGTCCTGCAGTCGTCTCTCTGCAGGACTTCTGTCTTTGTCTTTGCCGCCTCGACGCAGCGACTCGTACAAACACAGATAACATTCGGACGCTCTCTCGGCTGTGGGAGTGAACAGAAAGACTTCATTCTCCACACAGATAAACGTGTTTCTGTGCGGATGAAGCTGTTTAACGACCAACAAGTTTCCTCCAGTCAGAGTCACATTTCATCGTGATCGGCGAGGTGATCCGGTCACAGGATCGCTGAGCGGCCTGATTAAAGGCCCGATCACTTTATAAATCCTACAAATGAATTCTGCCCGCTCTCGTCTCGGTGCTTTCCGCTCCACTTCGCTTCCCGTCTGCGAGGTCACGGGTTCAAATCCCACAGCGGCTCTTTATCACTGTAGCTCCGTCACAGCGAGGTGAAGTGTGAGCGCTCCGACCGGACCGGACCGGAGCGGAGCGGTTCTCCTGCGGGCCCGCTTTCATTTAATGTGACTGATGGGTTTTTATTACAAAGCGCTGCAGAGGCTCCGGCGTTCACGGCTCGATATTTCAGAAGTACAACTCAATCACCTGAAATGTCACCTTCAGTGGTGTTTTCATACGTTACGGCTGCGTCACCGTCGTTACAGCTTCAGAGGCTCGAGTCTCTCTGCCCTTCAGGAATATGGGTTTAAATTATTTGTAGATTCGTTTTAAAATGGATTTTACTGAGACTTTCTGCCTGAGTGATGTTTTCTTTCTTCTCTCATAATTATTTAAGTGAAATATTCTTCATTCAGTATTTAACTTTATTATAATTAGAACAACGTTTGGTCGTCGTGTGTGCAAACTGCAGAAGGTGTGTGCGTCGCTGTCTGCAGGTTTTTCCTTGACATGCGTCCAGTAGTCGTCAGACATTTTGCTTCTTAAAGGAAAAGTTCACCTAGAAAAAGAAAATCCTTCGTAGTCCGTTGTGTCGTAGTGTCGTAGTCCACAGACTTGATTTAAAACATCCGATGTCTCCGTACAGCTCGTCCGACGTGACGGAGGGGACGAGATGACGACTGGATTTTCATTTTTTGGGTGAACTAATCCTTCAAACACTGGCAGCAGTTCAGCTCAAGCTGAAGTTTTAAAAGCAAAACAACATGTAAGAAGGACGAGATCAGTGTGTGACGGAGCCGACGTACATTATCTTCATTTCCTCATGACTTTCTTTTGCTCTCCAGGTTTAGACTTTACAAAACACCTGAAATGTCACCTTCAGTGGTGTTTTCATACGTTACGGCTGCGTCACCGTCGTTACCGTTTTAAATTATTTGTAGATACGTTTTAAAATGGATTTTACTGAGACTTTCTGCCTGAGTGATGTTTTCTTTCTTCTCTCATAATTATTTAAGTGAAATATTCTTCATTCAGTATTTAACTTTATTATAATTAGAACAACGTTTGGTCGTCGTGTGTGCAAACTGCAGAAGGTGTGTGCGTCGCTGTCTGCCGGTTTTTCCTCGACATGCATCCAGACATTTTGCTTCTTAAAGGAAAAGTTCACCTAGAAAAAGAAAATCCTCCGTAGTCTGAAGTGTCGTAGTCCTCAGAACAGTTCTGGAGACTTGATTTAAAACATCCGATGTCTCCGTACAGCTCGTCCGGCGTGACGGAGGGGACGAGATGACGACTGGATTTTCATTTTTTTGGGTGAACTCATCCTTCAAACACTGGCAGCAGTTCAGTTCAAGTTGAAGTTTTAACAGCAAAACAACACGTAAGAAGGACGAGATCAGTGTGTGACGGAGCCGACGTACATTATCTTCATTTCTCATGACTTTCTTTTGCTCTCCAGGTTTAGACTTTACAAAATATGTTTAAAAGTACAACTCAATCACCTGAAATGTCACCTTCAGTGGTGTTTTCATACGTTACGGCTGCGTCACCGTCGTTACCGTTTTAAATTATTTGTAGATAAATGGATTTTACTGAGACTTCCTGCCTGAGAAATGTTTTCTTTCTTCTCTCATAATTGTTTAAGTGAAATATTCTTTATTCAGTATTTAACTTTATTATAAATAGACGAGATACTGACTGGATTTTAATTTTTTGGGTGAACTAATCCTTCAAACACTGGCAGCAGTTCAGTTCAAGTTAAAACCTAATTAACAGTCATTTAAAAAATGGTTTTAAAAGCAAAACAACATGTAAGAAGGACGAGATCAGTGTGTGACGGAGCCGACGTACATTATTAGGTTTAGACTTCACAAAATATGTTTTAAACATCCCAGAATCTGATTTTCTTAATGCAATAATGTCTGAAGAAGATCTAGAAGTTCGAACACACTCCTCTATACGCATCATCTGCATGTGCTTTTGTTGCTTCACTCGACTGAAGCAAATATCGAGTCCATGAAATCGTAATTTTAGGGAATTATTTGCAGAACTGTGCTCACAGACGACCGACCAGATGATTTTAGGTTGTGAGAATTTATTCAGTCTGTTAAAGAAGCAATTTCCAAACCTGAAATCAGCCTCCTGATTCTTATCTGAGCAGCATGAAACCTTTAATAAGCATCCTAACAGATCTGTCTGTCGCTGTTTGTGCTGCTGATTCCATCTGAATGCATGAAAGCAAACAGCCGATACGCTAAAGGGTTAAACTGAGCGCCGAAGCTGAGTGTTTGTGTGTGAATGCGACGGGTGAGGAGTCCATGTTGAAAGCAGGAAGGTGTGAAGAGGAAGGCTATTATCGCCGCGTGAAGAGGGAAGCGGTGATTGGCCACTCGGCCGCCTCCCTGTTGACCCGCCATTAAAGCTGCATTATCCGCGTGGGATTAGATTTTCATCACAAAGTGTAAAAACACGCAGCTGAAGGCCCCTCGCGTATAACCGCCGGAGTTATCTGCTGCAGAGGCCGTTTGAGAGCGTCTAATACGTGCAGACAGGTGACGGACACGATGTTATCGGCTGTTTGATGTGGTGGAATATTAGATTGTGGAGGGAAGATTGGTCGTGCATGATCCCAGGGTTCAGATGAACCGGACGGTAACTCATTTATCAAGCTGAGCTGCAGAGTCTCTGTCTGGTTTCTACACATGCAAACGAAGACAGAAGAAGAAGAAGAAGAAGAAGAAGTCAGTCATGACGTCGCCACCTACAGGTGAAGATTAGAGCTGCTTTGACTTTAGCTCCGACAGGACGACGCGTAAAACAGAAAGAAGTCAGCGTTTTTTTTAACATTTCTGCACTTCGGGATCCATCAGGTTCCAAGTTCTGTGCTCACAGCTTTCACGTTTTGTGCTACGACATAAAATACGTCAGAATTTGAATTGAAAATGATTTACGTGTCATTAAAATGAGACGAGGACAATAAACGTCCTCACAGTGAACACGGAGGCCCGTCCACACCTACCATAACGATCTGTCTTTATCCGACCTCACTTTGGCATGCTTACAAGACTATTAGTGTCTACATGGATCCACTGCAACCGACTCAACACACTGTAGCTTCATATGCCAGGCCTATAGGCGATGTTGGAAATTCACGCATATACAGAGAAGAAGAGACGGAGCATGCACATAAAGCTTGATCGCTGCATACAAACAGACAGCTGAAGGAGAAACTAGGATATAACAAGATGATGATGAGACTAGCTAGTCGTGATCTATAATCCTTTTCTGCTCAGCGTCGTGGCAGAGGAACAGAATAGTTAGCCCAGATAGGTTCAATATCTTCTGCAACATTTACACAAGCATGTAGTCCGGTGGGCGATGACGTCATCAGGTTCGAAAGTATGCTGATTCGCCGTCCACATGAAAACTGAGAGTTCGATCTGATTTTGTGCTACCCTGAGACACGTTTCAAAAAGTGTGTTTCCAGAATCCGTGTGGACGATTGACCATAACGATGCAAAACATGTGCAGTTACACAATAACAGCGTTTCGTCTGCACAGGGCCTGAGACTCATCGACTCACTAGTCCGTCTTTACAGACCCACTTTAGTGACAAACTATCAGTGTTCGTGGTGCTGAAGTCACGCAGCCGCCAAACATTTAGCTTTTCACCGCTAGAGATCTAATTTACGCTTCAAAAATCACAAAGTGGTGTTCATCTGTGGAGATTAGGATCATAAACTTGTGTGAGATTATTTTCTGCAATAATCCAAATCGTAATGGAAAAAATACAAAAACAACATTATCGCTCCGTTTTCTCACCTGCAGGTTTTTAAGGCCTGAAGGCTGAGATAAAACAAATTGTTCCTGGAAATCATCTTTACATGCTACTGAGTGGTTGATATTGTGTGAAAACCTCTGCTGATAGATTCACGGAGCTTGTTGCTGTTGTTCGACGGAGTTGAATATTGTCGGTGACGTCACGTACAAACACAAAGAGTCAGACGCTCTCTCGCTCTGTATCTTCATGCTTCCACTCCAGCGTTTACACATGAAGCTCTGATTGGTCGGCCGTCGCCTGCTGTGCCGCTACTTTGTGGGATTGAACGACTTCACGGTCACCTGAGGTGAACCCGCTGAGCTGCAGGTCGTTAGCATGATGAGGGATTTTCACACCTCCCGCTCGATTTGCATCCGACTCCATCCAGCTGCTCCTCCACGTGTGAGCAGAGGGTCAAACATCACATCTTTTAAAGAGTTTGGACAATAATATATGATTATTTTTCCCTCTAAATATCAATGAAACAAGCTTTGACAGCACAAAGACACCTGGTTTCATCTGTGCAACCAATTTTCATCATGTGAGCAGTTATTTAAAATCATTTCAGTATCTCTAAGAGTTTCCTGTCAGAAGAAACTGGATGTTTCTGTGTGTTGTATTTAATTACAATTGATTTTTACTTGACAAACAAACGCTCTCAGCCGCCCCGACGTGGACCGACACATCGGCCCGTCTGGGGCTCAAACAGCAGAGTTTGTAGATCACGTACTCAGAAACATAGACAGAATTTCAGTATCCAGCTGGTGTTTGAACAGCTAAAGTCTCCCGGAGGACACATGATGACTCATTCTCTTTACTTTACTCAACAGCGAGTATTCTCCAGTTAACGAGGCGGATATTTTACAGGTGGAACTGGTAAAATATTGAAGGTGTCATTGACGAGGAGGCTGCAGCGCCCCGTAAAAACCAGACGATATAAAAACCAGCGTCTGATAAAAACAGTCTAAACTTATATCGTGTTTTCTCGCTGTGTTTGTGGAGGGATTATCAGCAGGTCGGAGCTTTGCTGTCGTGTGAAGGAGAAGTTTCGACACTAAGAAACCTGTCGAGCTGCAGATAAATTAGATTTAAATGATTCTGCCCTTTCAAATTGCAGCAGAAATGTTTAGTATGACATCATTACACAGACTGAGTTTCCATCAGCGCCTCGACCGCCTTGAAACTGCAGCAGCTGTTACTTCGCCGCCTGAAGGTGCAGCAGGTTGGATGAACTGCAGGACTGCAGATCGATTGTGTTTTTGACTGAACCTGGTTTGAACCATCAGCGACATCGCGTGTCCTTGGCTTTCTTTTTGTTAAATCTGACTTTAAAATGAGGTTGAAGACTGGATTGAAAATGTGTAGAGCGTCAGAGTCGGATACAGGAGGAGAGATATGCAAAACATGAAGACAGAAAATGTGGCGAGAGAAAGGAAAAGGGAGAAAGAGAAAGACGAGCGTCAGGGAGACAGAAAACGAGACGGAGAGATTAAAGAGACAAACAGGTGAGGAGGAAATAAAGAGACACAGAGGAATAAACAGAAAGTTGAAGGAGGGAGACGGACGGAGAAGCGAAGACGACGACGACGGCGTAAACACTAAAAACAGACGGAGACGGAAAACAGACGTGAAGAGATGAGACAGAAAACCAGACAGTGACACAGACGAATCAGAGCAGAGACGATTCGCAATCAGCCCATGTCTGCACCACTCCTGCTCCTCTTCCTCCCCTCCTCCTCCTCCTCCTCCTCTTCCTCCCCCCTCCCTCCATTTTGTCGTCCTCCTCTGTCTGATGCCGTTCCAACACCTCGGGGCTTCAGCCTCACATCCACCATCCAACACACTAATGCTCCTCTGCTGCTGCAGCGTAATCACCCGCCAAGAGAAGAGAGAAAAAAACCAACCCAAAATAAAGAGACGCTGAGACAAAGACGTCCACGGCGGCGTCGTCTCGTGTGGCTGAACGTGCCTCGAACAGCTGGGTGGCGTCCAGCACAAACTCTCGTGTGTTAATTCTGTTTAAAGAGGCGGCGTTCAGGGCGAGGAAATCCTTAAAGGAGCATTTCACAGCTGGAAACTCCATCTTCTCCTGAAACTGTGCAGCAGAGAGACGCAGACTTTTGAAAATGGTGCCATGTGAGCCGAGGAAAATGGCTGCGGTGTTCCCAGAATGCACTGGGCCGCGTCGGACCAATCAGCGCTCTGGCTGGTTGAAAAATGGCGTCCTGACAGTCAGTGTTGGGAAAGTTACTTCCAAAATGTAATCGATTACATTTGACTTGCTACATTTTTGTTAAAGTAATCAGCTACTCGTCCGTGTAGAGTAACGTGTCACTGATTACACTAGTTTTGCATCACTTTCAATGAAATAACCGCTGAATTATTGTATATTGTTTCGCTGCCATCGCCTCGGCATGACCTCGTCTCTATGGCGACGCCGGCTCACCTCATGATTGGTTGAAAGAGCTGGCTGATAATGTAATCTGCTGCGAGCCTCCTGTACTTCTTTGGGGTTCGAATCAGAGACATCCGGCGTCCGTTGTTGACGACGCTGCCTCCGTTGTTAGCTCGGTGTTAGCGTGAGCCCTCTCCAGGTTTGGCTTTGCGATATTCGAGCTACTACACCAATAAAACACTGTGACGATAAAGTGTCACTTGACAAAGTTACTGTAATAATATAATATAATATAATTAGAGACGAGTCGTGTTAGCCCAGCTTTTCACAGCGAGTTGTTTGTGAGCTGTGGTCGTCTCAGCTGGCAAAAGTCTGATGGACCAATCAGCGCTCTGGCTGGTCGGTGACGTACTGCGAGTTGAGGTGTGGGAAAAATGGCGTCCTGGTCACAAAATGTCTCGTATTACAACCAGACAGTCAGTGTTGGGAAAGTTACCTCCAAAAAATGTAATCTATTACATTTGACTTGCTACATTTTTGCTAAAGTCCGTGTAGAGTAACGTGTCACTGATTACACCAGTTTTGCGCCACTTTCAATGAAATAACCGCTGAATTATTGTATATTGTTTCGCCTCCATCGCCTCGGCATGACCTCGTCTCTATGGCAACGCTAGCTCACCTCATGATTGGTTTCTGCCGAGAGCCTCCGTACTTCTTCGGGGTTCGAATCAGAGACATCCATCCTCTCGCTGTTAGCTCGGCGTTAGCGTGAACCCTCTCCAGGTTTGGCTCTGCGATACTCGAGCTACTACACCAGTAAACACTCTGACGGTAAAGGCAGCGTTACACTTCTGCGACTGCGTAACCACGGAGACCCCTCGAGCCCTCATAGTTCTCCGTCGTGGTGCCGGATACGCAATGCAATTTCCCGACTCACAATTTCCTGAAACGCTACGAGCTGCAGACCAATCGTAGCCCTTGCCGTCTCCGTTGTCGCTTGACGGAGTGACGGACACTTAAAAAAATATTTCGTGCCGCCGGAGACGACGACTACGTAGAGGGCTCTCCGCGACCTACGTACAGCACTTTACGCAGTAGTAAAAATTAGGCTTAACGCGTCACTTGACAAAGTTACTATAATAATATAATATAATTTAGAGACGAGTCGTGTTTTCCACACCGAGACCGTTTGTCTCAGCTGGCAAAAGTCTGATGGACGTGAGCAGAAAACTGTGCGTGCAGGCAACATGGAGGGAAGTTGAAGGTGTGATGTGGGATCTACTGGCAGAAAAGGAATATAATATTCATAATTATGTTTTCATTACTGTAATAATGGTAATAATCATGTTTTGTTACCTTGGAAGGAGCCTTTTACATCCGTGTTGCACCGTCATGTTTCCACAGTCGCCCAAAATGGACGAACCTGAACACTGATCTGCTCACTGGACCTTTAAGCGTTGCTCATTTGCATATACTATATTTTATATTCTTCAAGGTCCTGCAGACACTCTGAATAAGAAAGGAAAGCGCTCGAGAAGGTCACAGAAGAGAGAGGAATAAAATAAAGCCGAGCAGAAACGGAGCCGAGGAGGATTTCACTGTTGTATGCAAAGTATTTGGATGAATTCTGCCATCAAAAAGGCTGAATTATTGATTAGCAGAACGTCGAAACCAAGAGCCTCATAATCTCTGAACAAATTCAGCTGCTAATGTGCAAACGTGTTGTGTTGTAACTGCAAACACAAGCGGAAAACAAGCCAAAATGTCCGGCGTCGAGCGGCTCTAATGATGCACGCTGGGAGGAATCACTCCCTGATGAAGTCCAGTGAACTCTGAGTTAAATTATTCAGCCGATTGAAAAGAGAAACAACCTGGCAGCTGCAGGTGAGCGAACGTGTGAGGCGAGCGCGATGACGCTGCGTCAGAGTCACCGAGACTAATTTGTGGATGTTTTTTCTTGCACCTGCTGAATAACACGGCCTGATAGTAAGAGGATGTGTTTGTGTGCGAGGTGGAGGTGTCCGTTTCTGTCCTCGGGCGACCGACGGGCAGAATTAATGAGCTGTGCGTCAGAGCTAACAGGCTAGCAGCAATTTAAAAGCTCAGAATAGTAAACAAGAGCCGGAGCAGCTCTGAGGCTGCAGGCCGCTCGGCAGCAGGGTAGTTCGGAGCTCATCGGGTGTTTTCCTGCAGGACCTGAATAATGCATTTAAAAATGGCATTTAAAGTTTCAAACTGTTTCCCTGCCATATTCACCAACGTGTCCGCGGTGAGTCTGACCTTGCAGCAGCTTGACAAACAATCAGCCGGAGAGCCGTGAAGTCAATAATCCAGATAGTCCATCAGATTGAGAGTTTTAAAAGGTGTCGAGGACCCGAAACGACTCAGGAGTCGGCGTGGTTTTCTGTCCTGATAACTGTCCTAAACATTTTCAAACTCATCTTTAAAAAGACGGTGGTTATTTTACAGCAGCAGCTTCACTTCATCCCGGGGGCGTTTTGCAGGTTCAACAACAAACACAACAACAAAAGGACAGAAAATTGCTCTGTAACAAAGTCCTGTTTCTCAGATCTGTCCTGAGTAAACCTCCTGCACAAACAAGACGATAAAGTTTCTCTGACAGGGAATAAAAACCCAACATCTCCAGTCCCAGTTAGCTGACTGTCTCCCTGCACAGGCTAACGCTAAGCTAGCTGTGCTGTGCTGACTTTGAAGTGCGTTTCTTTTGTCTTGGGACGTGCAGAAGTAGGCAAACAGACTGAATCACCGATCTGGAGTTTGAAGGCTCGTTTCGATTGAATGTCATCCAATAGTTGCAAACATAAATCATTCACACGACCAGGAGAGAGCAATGTTTCCCTGCTCTAGCACACCTGGTTCAGATGAAAGGGTCGTTATCAGGCCCGATGATGAGCCGATCATTGGAATCAGGTGTGTTGGAGCAGGGAAACATCTGGAACAGGACTGAAAAACCCGAAACGACTCCAGAGTCGTGCACCGGTGTGGATGAGTTGTTGGTTGGTTTTCTGTCCTGATAACTGTCCTAAACATTTTCAAACTCTTCTTTAAAAAGACGCTGGTTATTTTACAGCAGCAGCTTGACTTTATCCCGGAGACGTTTTGCAGGTTCAACAACAAACACAACAACAGAAGGACAGAAAATTGTTCTGTAACAAAGTCCTGTTTCTCAGTTCTGTCCTGAGTAAATCTCCTGCACAAACAAGACGATAAAGTTTCTCTGACAGGGAATAAAAACCCAACATCTCCAGTCCCAGTTAGCTGATCTGTCTCCCTGCACAGGCTAACGCTAAGCTAGCTGTGCTGTGCTGACTTTGAAGTGCTTTTCTTTTGTCTTGGGACGTGCAGAAGTCGGCGTGGGTGGAGAGCAAACAGACTGAATCACCGATCTGGAGTTTGAAGGCTCGTTTCGATCGAATGTCATCCGATAGTTGCAAAATAAATCAGAAGAAACGCATCATTCACACGACCAGGAGAGAGCGATGCTTACCTGCCCCAGCACACCTGATTCAGATGAAGGGGTCGTTATCAGGCCTGATGATGAGCTGATCATTTGAATCAGGTGTGTTGGAGCAGGGAAACATCTGGAACATGCAGCCAGGACTGAAAAACACCAGTGTGTGTCGACCAAAGCACCTTTTCTGCAGGACGACATGTCAAAGTTGGGCCATGTTCAACTTCTTTAGGGACTTTTGAGACACTTTTCTTTGTTGTTTTTCACACGAGGCTGTTGCTGTAACGGCAGCGAGCCATCCGACCAGTCAGTAAGCCAGTCAGTAAGCCAGTCAGCCATCCCGTCTCCCTGCAGGCAGCCAGTCAACCGTCCAGTCGGTCAGTCAGTCAGTCAGTTGTGGCAACAACATAGTGAGATCATCTGGAGCATGTGATGTATGTGTTTACACCTCGCTCTCTCTCTCTCTCCGTCTGTCCGGCTGTGTTTTCCTCCCTCGCTCGCCCCTCGGCCTCCCCTGTGTGATTGTTTCTCCACCTGAGTGCCTCTCCGCCTCCGTCAGCCTCCGTCAGCCTCCGTCAGCCTGACTCACTCCGTCTCCTGCGAGAGTGTGCGACTGTGTTCACCAAACGTCTGGACTCTTCCTCGCAGCTACTCCACATCAGCGTGTGACTCACGCGCTCATTGATCTGCCGATTCATTCATTGAATATCTCTCTGAAGGTGTTACAACCGAGCAGAGGAAGCGTGGCGCCGTTTCATATTTCTCTTATTGTGAACCTGTTGCACCGGCTGACATCTTCCTTCATCACCGCGAGCACGGTTTATTTTCGACTCAGTCCCACACACAACATCACAAAACCAAACAGTCCCTTTCCTTCTCGCAGCAGTGTGAACACAAACACTTTGACTTTATGTGTTTATTACTTTATTTGATGCAGTATTTGAGATTTACTCATCACAAAGAGTACCACTCAGCATTTTACAACCTAATCATGACTCTACTGTGTTTTTATTTTTTGTTTTCTGGTCATTTTGAGAAATAAAAGGGATAAAATAACGTCTGTCTCATCTCACATCATCATCAGAATAAATGTTAAGCTAAGTACGTTTCTGCAAAACCACATAAAGTTTCAACCGAATGTTTCTTTATGTTGCAACTTTACGTCTGTTTAGTTTGAATTTTCTGTTTTTCTTTTGTCACAACGCCGTGCTCGTGCTCTGGTTAGGTTTAGGCTAGAAAAAACACTTGGTTAGGGTTAAGAAAACGTGGTTTGGTTTAAAATATAATACTTAAAAACGGCTGGAAATGGTCTGCCTTCCCACGGAAAAAACACCAGGTTTGATCCCCACAGAGTCTTTGTGCTTCCTCACCTGACTTCCTCCTTTGCTTCTGTCATTATTACTGTGGCCTTCAGAGGTCGTCGTCTGATAAGAAACATAAATATGTGTCATAATAAGTCGCTTGCACAGTTGTTTTTCTGATGAGAGATCGCCAAACAGTGCAAAACAAAAAGAATATGTTTGAGGAAAATCCAATTATAATGTAGATATCTGCAGCGTATGACCTATAGGGAGCAAAAGTCAAGTTTGTCTGTTCTGTTTTTAACTTGTGTCTCGTAAGATGTGCAGAACTAAACCCCTGGATTACATTTGAAACATTCAGTATGCATCACCACGTCGCTTTAAACGCCACGTCTAATCTGAGTGGGACCGTCAAACTGAACCATTAACTATTTTAAATATTTGGACAACGACCAGCTGAGAGCTGTTCGAAGGCCTCGCGTGTGTTTTTTCTGTAAACACCAGCTGATGAAAGTCAAGCAGCGAACTCCCGACAGAATCACCATGCAGCGTTTTAGCAGCCGAGGCCTGTTTATCGCTGCGAGTGCTGCATGGCAGCCTTTCCTTCCATGGAAAGATAAATAGTGGGAGTGTGTGTCCCTCATCGGATCACGCAGGGTGTGAATTCTGCAAGTGTGACTGATGAGGAAACATCATAATTGCATTGCATTTCCCGCTGAGATTCTCTATTTTGTTACACTTCATTCCCCATTCAATGCACAGTCTAGACCAGACTAATTGAGTGTCTATGGTGTTGATTCAGACTATTAACCATCTGTGCCTCCTCTCTCTCGCCCTTCACTTCCTCCCTCTTTCCTCACCCTCTCCTCTCTTTCTTCTGCAGGAGTTTGGAGGACTAGTAGGATGCTGAGTATCTTTCCTCCACGCAACTGTTCTCCACCCTGCTCTCCATGACCTGAGAGCGCCATCGCAGCGGGAGGAACGAAACACCAGAGAGAGAGAGGAAGAGGAGGGCAGAAGGCCAGGGAAGGAAGGAAGGAGCACACTTTTTTTGTTGTTGTCGTTTGTTTTCCCTTTCCGAAATGGCGGCGACGGAGGCCAACGCGGCGCCAGTGGTCCAGGAAGATGGGAAAACCCCCGAGAGCAAGCCGACGGAGGCGGAGCAGCCGGCTAAAAATGCCAACGCAAACTCAGAGACTGTCAACAACGAGATTGTCGATAAAGACGGCACCGCTGTCAACAACGAGGTTGTCGATAACAAAGAGACTGTGAATAACGACACAGCGGCGGCGGCGGGAGCTGAGGAGGGAGAAGCGGCGGCGAGCGAGGAGGCGGCAGCTCCTCAGAGCTCGGAAAACACCTCCACCGCCGAGCCCAAGACCTCGTTCCTGGACTCCTTCCTCAACAAGAGCGGCCTGGGGAAGGTGATGGGAGGAAGGAAGAAGAAAGAGCAGAGCACGGCCGCCGGCGAGGAGAACGCAGCCGAAGGAGGCGAGAAGGAGGGCGAGAAGGTCGAGGAGGCGGCTGCAGCTGAGGGAGGAGCAGAGGGAGGTGCAGAAGGAGAAGCGGCGATAGAGAAAGCTCCAGAGAACGGAGAGAAGGAGGAGGAGAAGAAGGGCAAACCTGCGGAGTCCAAATCCACAGTCCGAGATCTGATCAGGAAGCCGGTGGCGAGGATCTTCTCCCATCGCAGCACTGAGAAGAAGGACGGTGCCGCCGCAGAACCCCAGAAACAAGTAAAGGTCCGGTCCAAGTCCCTGGACCGGCTGGAGGATCCTGAAGCACTTAACACCACCGCGGACTCCACTGTGGAGGAGGCAGGAGCAGCAGGAGGAGCAGAGGGAGGCGCAGAGGAGGAACAGAAGGCCGCGTCCTCCTCGGCAGCCACCAAGCACATGAAGCGCTGGCACTCCTTCAAGAAGCTCATGGCTCAGAAGGCGCACAAAAAGAGCGGAGGAGGAGGAGGAGGAGAGGAGGGCAAGGAGGAGGACGGAGAAGGAGGCGGCAGAGACTCCTCCACGCTGGACTCCAAGGACTCGGGGCAGAAGAGGTGGAAGCTGAAACGCTCCTGGACCTTCCAGGGCCTGAAGAGGGACACGTCCATCGTCGGCATCAGCGGCAAGGCCAAGGGCTCCGACAAAGACTCTGCCGACAAGCCAGAGGAGGAGGCGGGAGCCGAGGGAGGAGAGGAGGCGAAGGCGGAGGAAGGAGCTGAGGAGGACAAGACGGAGGGAGGGGAGGAGAAGGAGAAGGCTGAGGAAGGAGAGGAGGAGAAGGCAGCAGCGGCGGCGGCGGCGACGGGAGGTGGAACCGTGACGCAACACGCCAACGAGATCTGGACTTCCTTCAAGAAGCGCGTCATCCCCAAGTCCAAACGCGCCAACACGGAGTGCGCCCCCAGCGCCGAGGATGATGCGGCCGCGGCTGCCGCCTCAGGTGAGAGGAAACAGGTGTACTGACGGATAAACCAATAAAGCTTCTGCAGGTTTTGTCCCAGATGCATAAGGCTGAAACTGACACGGTGCAGAAACTTCTTTTCTACACCATCGAACATCATTAACCCCTAAAGATTGATCTCATTTTATAAGAAGCCATCTTGAGGACAACCTTACATGTGTAATCAAGAGTTTTAAAATAGCGAGCTTTGTGCTGACAGTCCAACGTGGTCACCGTTAAAACATTCAGACTCAGCGGCCGACATCGTGTTCGCGCTCACTTCTGCTGTCCGGGGCAGCACAGACAGGAGTTAGCGAGCTCGCTAACTCTGAGGGAGGTAATGTAATTGAACATTCTCCCAAATAAAATATTCAACATCTGATGTGAAATTCAAATCACACTGTAGCTTCAGTCAACAGTGAGGACTAAATTTAGCTCGCGTCCTGCTCCTGGCTGCATGAAGAAAGTGGTACAAGAACACAGAACCCCGGGCTCACCGCCGTATTTGGGTTTTTTACTGATATTCGAGCGAGGATATCCTAATTGTTTTAAACACAGCTCCTCCTCAGATAGAAGAAAGTGTAGTGAAAAACACAAATGATCCATCAGAGTCACTTAAAAGTAGATGAGTTGTTTCATTGCTACTGTTTTTTAAATAGATAGAAATGTCTTTAAACCATCTGTTTATTTCTGATTACGCTATAAACTGCAAACAAAGACACAGCATTTGTTGTTACCACGTAGTAATGTGTGCAGATCATAGTTTTATGGATGGGCAACAAGATAATCCACAGATTGGGCCGTCAAGGTCATAAAGATTTACGTTCTGATTACTAGCAGATGGGTAATAGCACAGCAGCTTGACATTAACGATTATTTAAATCTCCAGACACGTTAACGGGATAGATCTAATGTTAATAAATGCTCCGTGTTCCAGAAGGTCGAACACACAGTTCAGGTTTATACAGTAAAATCGTTTGGAGTAAAGCAGCTGTCATCCTGATGCATCCCGAGCTCCATCAGAGCTGTTTGAAAATGTTTATTTTGCAAGTTAAATTTTGTTCCCGCTGTCGTAGTGACATATTAGTTTATTATAGGCATCACAATAAATTATTAGTTCTGTGTTTTGAGCCACTGGGGGTTCGTCTGTTCCCCAGAGGAGCTAATCGTAGAGTAAATACTGGACTTTAATTCATCAGGTGTTAAAAAACTACTCCAGTGGGATGATCAGCTGTAAAATCTTCCATTTAATACCAATAAAAGAAGCCAGTGATACAGAAAATGAATTGAGGCAGTCTGACATGTTGTAATCCTCATCACTGAGCTCGTCAAATTATGAAAACACCTGTAAATTAATTTATATTAATCCTGTGCACTCAGTCATTGCCATTTCTTGTAAATGGCAGTCAATGAAAAATGTCATCATTCATAAAAAGGCTTCACCTCAGATCTCTCTTCTTCCCTCCAGGTGAGGAGGGAGCAGCAGAGGAGGGCAAAGACGGCAAGACAGCCAAGGCCAAGCGCTCACATTTCGGCCGCGCCGTTTCCCTGAAGAACTTCATCATGCGAAAGGGCAAGTCCACCAGCGTGGACATGGGCGAGGGCGCCAAGGAGGAGGAGGAGGCAGCGGAGGGAGCAGAGGCAGCCGAGGAGGCGGAGGAGGCAGGCGCCGATGGTGAGGCTGCCACGGCAACCGAGGAGACCAATGACAAAGATGCAGCCACGGGCGAGAAGACGGAGGCGGCGGAGAGCGGCGGGGAGGTGGCGAAGGAGGCGGAGAAAGAGGCGGAGAAGGAGGCGGAGAAGACGCCGGCCGACGCTCCGGTGACCAACGGGGAGAACAACGGCCACACTAACGGCACGGCGGAGGAGCACGACACACACAATCACCAGGAGGAGGAGAAGACGACGGGGGGCAGCCCCGTGAAGAAGACCAAGGAGGCAGGAGCGAAAGAGGAGGCCAACGCCAAGATCATCAACGCCACAGCAGCTGTGAACAGCGGTGAGTTAGAGCGCGCCGAGCGGGACTCTGATGAGCCTCAAAACAGCAGCAGCAGCAGCAAAGAAGGAGATACTAACAACAGACAACAGCAACAAGCACCAGCACTAACAAACGATAGTAAACAAGCTAAAACCAGCTGCCAGCATCCGCAGATAGTCATAGTGGTTAGCGGGGTGGAGGAGGAGGAGGAGGAGGAGGAGGAGGGGGAGGGAGGAGAGGCAGAGTCTCCACAAAATGGAGGTGGCCATGACGCTGCAGAGTCATGTGACCAGGGAGAGAAGGAGGAGGAGGATGAGGAGGAGGAGATGAGGAAGAGGGATCTTCGAGATGCGGCGGTGGCCATCGTGCAGAACGTGATGTCAGCAGCGACTGACCAATTAGAGAGGGAGCTGTGTGTCGACAACGGTCTGAACGGGTGTTACGACGGCGACGTTTAGCACTGAGCTCGCACAAACACACACTTATGCACAGGATACACTCAATGTGCCAAATGTAAAGCTACACATATTAGCACACAGATAGCATGCAAACATACGTTTTAAAGGACAAGTTCAACAGTTTGGGAAACATCAGTCTCATTTCTGTGTTTGATACGGAGCTGGACTCAGGACGTGGTTCGTGTAGCTTAGCATAAAGACTTAAAACAGTTAAAAAACACACATTTCAGCACCTCCAGAACTCACTTATTGACACAGAAGTACAGTGAACTGCTTCATTATTCCCTGATGAACAACAGGTGACTCCATCGAGTCTTTTAAAAAGTTATTTTTTGGAAGCTAAAACACTTGTAACACCTTAAAACTGTGATTGACATTTTTTGCCATATTTTAAAGACCAGACAATCACTTGGTTCATTCAGTGAGCTTTAGAGGCGCTGATACGTCTTTAATCTTTGGACAGGCTAGCTGATCCCCCTGCCTTCAGTCTTTGTGCTAAGCTAGGCTAACCACATACTGACTCCGCCTCCGTGCTTAAAGGAACAAGCTCCTCCAAGAGTCAAGATTCAGTTTCAAGTTTCGTAGCCCACAAAACATTTCTGGAGCTTCGCAGCATCCTGCTAAACAACCGAAGCAGCTGAAAGCAGAAAAGACGTTTTGTTTTGTGGACTATGAAAATAAATCCCAAAATGTTGAACTATATATTTTTAAGGTGACACACACACACACACACACACACACACACACACACAGAGGTGACGCCACTGTATATGCAGAAGCACATATACATAGGCATGCCAACATTCCCGGGTGATTGCATGACAAACAGCTGCAGTTATTCCTGAATCCCTTTAAACAAACCGTAGTGTCGTTGTTTAATGAGTGTTTTTTGTTCACACGTGAAAAAACCAGCGAGTAGAAAAAGAGAAACGGAGGTGGAGAGAGAGAGAGAAGCATCTCTAATTTCATTATAATGTCAAGTTCATGCACAGCCAGACAAAAACCATTCAACAGTAACGGGGCCTCAGGTGGCGAGCGCCGGCTCCCAGGGCAGCTACGGTTGGAGGCTGACTGTTTATGAACTTGTGTACAGATATAATTTCCAGATGAACTGCTTCCTGACACACCTGCCACAGCGCGAGGTAACAGTCCTTTAAAAAGTCGAGCAGCGACACGTTTGATTTTTTTACTTTCACCGCGACGAGAGGAAACACAATGATGGAGATTCAGTTTGACATCTCCGGACGTTTTTTCAATCGTCTGGGGTCACTTTTTCTTTTCGAGGCATCGCCTTTTCGTTCGTACCGTTTCACACCGTCCCACCTGGGAGCCGCCGCTGGACGCTCGGCATCAGGAGGTGAACCAGAAGGTGCTCTGTTCCCTCCTCCATTATTTATCAGTGCCAGCCTCCTCTCTCCAGGCGAGTGCAGCGTGAGGCTCGGTGTCCGGCAGCCGGCTCGCTTTGATCTGGTGCAGCCCGGCAGATGTTTGCGGAGAGCGGCGCGATTTACAGCGAGCGTCTTTGAAGCTCAAACTGTTTTGCTAAACCTGAACTCTGTTTAGCAGCTCGTGTTCGGCCTGAGACTGTGCCAGGCTCTCTGCATCGTCACCACCGCTTTTTACTGAAAATAACATTTAATACAAACTGAAAAGCACAAGAGACACATCAGATGTTTAAACCCAAATGACAAGATGGCCACACTGAATTTTAAGCCGTGTGCTTATGTGTTTATAGTCGTAAAACTGGGTCACAACTACGGCTGCAGCGTTCACGTTCGCTCTGAGAAGATCTTCCAGCACGTTCTCACTTCCAGCTTGTGAAATACAGCAGCCTGATCAGCTGTGACGCGTTACGTACCCCTCTGGTGTCAGTTTTAAAGTTAAAGACTAATGTGTGAAGTCTCGTTGCAGACTTCCAGAGTAAAGACAAACATTTTACATATCAGGACATCGTGTCGTTATTGTGAAACAGTCACAGTTTGGTTTGTAAGTTATCTGACATAACTTAAAAACAAGTCAGCCTTGATACTTCGGGGAAAGTCCTGTCCTGTCCCATCCAAACACTAAACTCTTGGACTTTTGTCGTTAATTTCATGGCTTTATTCTATACGGGACAGCTTAGAGAGACGACAGGAACTAAAGGTGACATGCAGCAAAGAGCCACGGGTCGGATTCAAAACATAATCTCCGTCGCGACGCCTCCAAGACTTCAGACTTAAAGACGCTCGTCCACATGAGTGAAATAAAAAGCTGTCAGAAGAGACACAAACTGCAGCCTCAGCACCGGTGTTGTCTATCAAATTTGACAGCATTATCTGACGTCGTCCTCTCAAACTTCTGCTTTTTGCACATCTGATTCTCTTCCCTACGTCAGCAAGTCTTCCGGTTACAATGACGGGAGGTCACGTCTTAATTGGAAAGCCTCCTTTTCTTTCTCGTCATCTTCACTGCCCAGGCTGCAGTGACACAGAAATGATAATTATCTCAGGAAAGTTTTGTAGGATTACTTGTCATCGTTGAAATGCTGACAAGTTTACTTACCTTTACACGTTCACACGTTCGACACGAGACACCTTCTTCTTCAAACATGCAGAGAGAAATATTTAAACAGCTTTTATCAGTATAAAACACTCCGACCCGATGAACCGTGAACTAATACAAGATGGATTTAAACCACCAAAGCTCGCAGACCCTCGACCTTTCCCTCCTCGAACCCTCCGGCCGCCACGCTGCGCAGGCAGCTGGCTAACTAGCCGTAGCTTAGCATAGTTAGCTCTGTGTTTGCTGTGGGAGAGAAAAGCGGGTTTAGCCGACATCAATAGAGTCGAGTCCATCAACGGATTAGCAGCCCGAAATCAAAGTGTCACGGAGCCTCTTCAACGAGCCAGATTAACCAGCCTTCTCTCTCTCTCGCCGTCCGTCTCTGGGGGGAAGCGAGCAGACAGACAGAAAACACTTCGGTCGGGTGGTTTCGCTTCAGAGGGGAAATAAAAAAAAACCTTCTTTCAGGACAGACGACACAAGCACAGGTAGAGGACATAAAGGGAAGTGATGAGAGACAGAGAGGCAGAGACGCAGACAGACTTCCTGTCGGTCGTCACGGTGACGACGACCCTCCAACACTTTATTTCTCTCCACAGAACTGTTGTGTTGTTGTTGTTTGCTTCTTGTACGTCCTTAACACAATAATAACGTTAAACTAACCCAAGAGAGCGACATCTGTACTAAACCACTAAACACACATACGACATATAACCCTTTTTTATATGACTGTTTATTATTATTATTATTATTATTATTATTATTATTATTATTATTATTATTATTTTTTAATACATTTTTTCAATCTCTTCTGTTATCATTTACCAGACAAAAAGGCGGGAAACGTGTGAGGCCACACAAAGAGGATTAGAACTGCCCGGGATTCGCTGAGCAAGGAGCTCTGAGCCCCTCCTCACCCCTAACTCCTCCTCCTTCCTCCCCCTCCTCCTCCTCCTCCTCCTCTATCCCTCCATCCCTCTTCCTTCCTCCTCCTCCTTCCTCCTTCCTCCCGAATAAACAGAGTAATCACGTGTTAACAGATCACCATGGTGAGAAAGAGAGAGAAAGAGAGAGAGACTGAGAGAATGAGAAAGATGCAATTCATGTAGATGAGAAGTGAAAAATAATAATCACTCAGAAAGCAATAATTCAAGCCCTTCTTTTCCATCCATCCATCCCTCATCCATCCCTCATCCATCCATCCCTCCGTCCGATTACACGCATACATACATACAAAAAACATCCAGTGTTTTTATTTTTTCTTTGCTTGTCTGTGAGATTTTATATTGTCTACGAGAGAAAAGAAAAATGTGAAAAAAAAATGAAAATCGAGACATTCCACCTTCCCCCCCTCTTTTTATTTCCTCCTCCTCCCTCCTCCCCCGTCACCCCGCCGCCTCTCGCCGCCGGCGTCCTATTTTTCCCTTCCTCGTCGAGCTACTTAACTCTGCTCTCTGTCTCTACCGACTCCTGATTGGTGGATTTAAAGAACACAAAAAAAAAAGAAAGAAAAAAAAAAAGACTGTTAGTTTTATATCGACGGCCATTTTTGGTTTGTAGTCTTCCCCCTCTCAGCCCCTCCCCATCCGTCCCCCCGTAGATATTTGACAGTACAGCAGGACCATGTTGCTCCAGTATATAAACTGCCCTGAGGACTGCCACTTCCCAACCAACACTGTAACGTCTTCAGCTCTGTGTGTTAATGTTTTTAGACTGTTATATTGTGTACATGAATTAAAAACAAACAAAAAAAAAAACAAGAAAAAACCACCATCGAATATTAAAGTCAAAAATGTTTTTGTTTTTTTCTTCTTCTTCTTCTTCTTCCTGTTTGGTTTGGATTCTCTTTTTGTCTCTCTTTTGTTTTTATTTTCTAAAAACACATCTTCTCACTGTTTTACCGCAGTCTGACGATTATGCTGTAATTAAAAACAAAAAAATAATAATAATAATGATGATGATGTTTTGTTGGTCCAAGTTTTCACATGTCCGCTAGCAAATTGTCAAGAAAAAAAAATAGTACAATAAAGACTAAAATCTAACAACTAAACTGCAAGTCATTGTGGGGTTTTCTATTTTTATCTGGATGATTGGAGTGTTGTGTGTGCGGGCGGGTGGAGGCTGGCGGGGGCGGGGCTTCACGCCGGACGCCATTGGATGCTCATTAATCTGCGTATCGATAATCTCATCCTTTTACGTAATGGACAGAATAATACGAGATTTCTTTGTATTAGAGTAGATCTGTGTGTATTATCTGGCAGCAGGCTGCCGCTGCTTCCTGCGGACAGGTGGAGGCGTCCATATGCCCGCCGCCGCCGCCATCGTCCCTTCACACCGCCGCTGTCACAGGAGATTTACGTTTCACACGTTCGGATGAAACTGTGGAAGGACAGCGTGACCTTTGTATTAAACAAATACCATCCATATTATAAACTGTTGGAGTGGATAATATTTAATCCAAATTTAGAAAAGGACGGGACAGAAAACAGCTGAAGGTGAGAACACTGTGGTCAGAAGTATGTGGACAGCCTCACCTTTAGTGTCAGTGATGAATGTAAAGTATGAGTATATAAGTAAAGTAAATCAGGGTTCCCACATGTCCTGGAAAACCTGGAAAATGATTGACCAATTTTCCAGTCATGGAAAACATATGGAAAATGAGAAAAAAGGACAAATGTCCTGGAAACAAATTATTATTATTTTTTTTCCCAGGACTTTTCTAGGACTTTTTAATGTCCTGGAAAAGTCCTGGAAAATAATAAATAATAATTTTATATTATACAGTTGTATTATACAGCATCTATAAGGGAAATTTCAGGGAAAGAGTGGGAACTCTGAAGTAATTTTCCAGGACATTTGTCCTTTTTTCTCATTTTCCATTTTCATGTTTTCCATGACTGGAAAAGTTTTCCTGGAAAATTATTTCAGGGTTCCCACTCCTTCCCTGAAATTTCCCTTATAGATTCTGTATATATATATGTGTAATACTTTTCCAGGACATTAAAAAGTCCTGGAAAATAATAATAAAAATAATTTTCCAGGAAAACTTAACCGTTTCCAGGACATTTGTCCTTTTTTCTCATTTTCCATATGTTTTCCATGAATGGAAAATTGGTCAATAATTTATCCAGGACATGTGGGAACCCTGTAAATTTACTCGAGTACTTAAAGGACCTATTTGTAAGAAAAGTTTATTTTTGAGTCGTCCAATAACGATGCTCTGGGATTTATTTATCATCAGAGTTGGGAGTGAGATTTAAAAATCTATTTTTCTTACAAACCTTTAAGTATTTTATTTTTCTGCCACACTTTACTTCCACTCCACCAGATGTACCTTTAACTCACTACATTTATTTGATAACTTACTTTTCAGATGTTTTATCAACAATCATTTAAAAAACAACAATAACATTCAGATTATCAGAAAAAACCTGGAAAATGATTGACCAATTTTCCAGTCATGGAAAACACATGGAAAATGTCCTGGAAACAGTTATTTCACGGTTCCCACTCTTTCCCTGAAATTATTTTGCAGGACTGGAAAGTCCTGGAAAAAATAAAAATAACCCTGGGAACCCTGTAAATTTACTCAAGTACTGTACTTAAAGGACCTATTTGTAAGAAAAGTTTATTTTTGAGTCGTCCAGTAACGATGCTCTGGGATCTATTTATCATCAGAGTTGGGAGTGAGATTTAAAAATACATTTTTCTTACAAACCTTTAAGTATTTAAATTTTCTGCCACACTTTACTTCCACTCCACCAGAATTTGGAGGGAAATATTGTTCCTTTAACTCTCTGCATTTATTTGATTTGAACTTACTTTTCAGATATTTTATCAACAATCATTTTAAAAAAACAACAGCTTCAGATTATCAGAAAAATGCTGAATATCAGATCCAATAATCATCCAGGCAGGTTATCAGTCATATTATACAGTATCTATAAGGGAAATTATAATATTACATCATACAGTTATGTTTTTGAACACTGATTTCCAGACTGGGATGTTTTGTTACGGTGATCAGACATTTTAAAGAATAGCTAGTAAAACAAATTGAACCAGATTAAAGCAAAAGTAAAGCTAAATGAACGTGAACTTTTTCATCAGGTGTCACAATCAGGAGAAGTGACTTCAGGTGTGTCTCGTTCTCCTGACGCATCTGCAGCTCAGAACAGCAACAGGTAAAAACAAGAGTCACCACAAACAGAGATTTAAAATATAAGACAACTTCCTCTGGACGAAACCACAAACAATCAAAACCACCAAACCAAGTGGAAGAAAATACTCTACTTTCTACTTCAGTCTATTTACATTTGATTTAAATATGTGTTAATATCCTGAACAGAAATCTGAACTAAACTAAACACTGAACACCGTCTGACAGAAGACGTGTTGTGGAAGAACACACATGAAACTGTGACCCAGTGTGTCAGAACCAGAACGTCCTTCTGTCTCCGGTTCCTCTTCACACTTCTTCACAATCATTCTCCATTTCTAATTAAAAGGACAGTGTGTGTTTTTCTTCTCGGCTTCTTCGTCGTATCTTTTTTTTCCTGGGAGGCTTGATGTCCTCGGAGCTGCTGCGTGGGCTTCTTCTTCTTCTCTCCTCTGGAAGGTGTTGATGAGAATCACTCGTAGCGGCGCTGCTTCGTTTCTGTATCTTCGGCAGCATCTTTAAAAAGGTAAATATTCCCAGTTCCTTCAACAGGAAGTGGGAGATGATTTCTGCTGAGGAGGTCTGGTATCTACAGCTGCTTCTGTAAGTACGTTCTGCTCAGACTAACAGATCTCGGGCAGCACAGCGGCCGAAGCATCATTATTGAGATCATGTCGAGCGCTCGGTGGGGAAGCGTCCTGTCAGAGTCGTCCTTGAACTTCACACCTGCTCGCTCGGTGTAAGCACATCCTGAATGTGAGCTGCTGACACACCTTTAAGGTGAACAAAGGAAACTGCAAGACATGTCGGGGAAACGCTGGATGTTCAAACACAATGTGAGCACGTCAGGAGGCCTGAGAGAGATCAGACGGAGGTCAAACGTCAGGATCGTTTCTTTTTACATGCAATCTGTGAGGAGGAAAGACTCAGAGGAGCTTCAGCTGTCACAGCGTGAAGGACTTTATATCATCAGGAGGAGGAGAGGAGGACTTTATATCATCAGGAGGAGGAGAGGAGGACTTTATATCATCAGGAGGAGGAGAGGAGGACTTTATATCATAAGGAGGAGGAGAGGAGGACTTTATATCATCGGGAGGAGGAGAGGAGGACTTTATATCATCAGGAGGAGGAGAGGAGGACTTTATATCATCAGGAGGAGAGGAGGACTTTATATCATCAGGAGGAGGAGAGGAGGACTTTATATCATCAGGAGGAGGAGAGGAGGACTTTATATCATCGGGAGGAGGAGAGGAGGACTTTATATCATCGGGAGGAGGAGAGGAGGACTTTATATCATCGGGAGGAGGAGAGGAGGACTTTATATCATCGGGAGGAGGAGAGGAGGACTTTATATCATCAGGAGGAGGAGAGGAGGACTTTATATCATCAGGAGGAGGAGAGGAGGACTTTATATCATCAGGAGGAGGAGAGGAGGACTTTATATCATCGGGAGGAGGAGAGGAGGACTTTATATCATCAGGAGGAGGAGAGGAGGACTTTATATCATCGGGAGGAGGAGAGGAGGACTTTATATCATCAGGGAGGAGAGGAGGACTTTATATCATCGGGAGGAGGAGAGGAGGACTTTATATCATCAGGAGGAGGAGAGGAGGACTTTATATCATCAGGAGGAGGAGAGGAGGACTTTATATCATCAGGAGGAGGAGAGGAGGACTTTATATCATCAGGAGGAGAGGAGGACTTTATATCATCAGGAGGAGGAGAGGAGGACTTTATATCATCAGGAGGAGGAGAGGAGGACTTTATATCATCAGGAGGAGAGGAGGACTTTATATCATCGGGAGGAGGAGAGGAGGACTTTATATCATCAGGAGGAGGAGAGGAGGACTTTATATCATCAGGAGGAGGAGAGGAGGACTTTATATCATCAGGAGGAGGAGAGGAGGACTTTATATCATCAGGAGGAGGAGAGGAGGACTTTATATCATCGGGAGGAGGAGAGGAGGACTTTATATCATCAGGAGGAGGAGAGGAGGACTTTATATCATCAGGAGGAGGAGAGGAGGACTTTATATCATCGGGAGGAGGAGAGGAGGACTTTATATCATCGGGAGGAGGAGGACTTTATATCATCAGGAGGAGGAGAGGAGGACCACACGTTGGGCCTCCCAGCAGGAGTAATAACACATGTCTAGCCGTCTGTAAAGTGCGCGGTGGCGATAATTCCCTACTGTCAGTTGAAATCGGCAGCATACTGTCTTGCTGTCAGGCCAAATCTCTGGGATTATGTTATTACAGCCGTAATGCCGGAGTACAGTAGCTGCACACACACACACACACACACACACACACACACACACACACACACACACACACACACACTGAAACAACCTCAGGAGAGCTGCTGCTTTGTGGTTTAAAGATGTTTTAATGGACAAAGCGGGGTAATAATCACGTCAGTCTTGATGATGTGTTGGAGAGTAAATGCACAGCGATGGAATCTGAGCCTCCTCCTCCTCCTCCCTCCTCCTCCTCCTCCTCGCCGCCGTGGAAACAGCTTCGAACAGCAGATGGAGAATATGTCGGGATAATGATCATGTCTGAGTTGTTACAGTCGTCCTCAGATTTGTCTTTAATTGGGTTACACTTAAGGTCAAAGACATGGAAAGAGGCAGAACAGATGGATTACATGTCCGGATTATAACAGCAGCTGCTAAATATAGACCGCACTCCTACATGTATGGGCTGACAGACCCGGCTTCTGTCTTTACGGTTGGATCACATTACCAGATTTGAATACACGAGGAGTTTAGTAAAGTAGCGTCAGCTGAGTGACTCCGGCTGACATCGAGGCTACAGCTGCTATCATTAGATCAAATTAGCTGCAGATGGAGGATTCGGGGTCAAGTTTAAAGACATTTTAAGGACACTGAGGATGTTAGGATTGTGAGAGAGAAAGAGAATTAACACGAGCTGCTTCATCCTGCATGTTCAGTGCATCCACAACCCCTGCTGGTGCCCCCTAGAGGCCGGGACAGGCATTACACTGCACAATGTCTGAGTAGATAGAAGGCACAACATGCTGATGATTTAGATTTAAACTACCCTTTTTAATCCAAAGAAAATTACAAATGAGGTATAAAATAAAATGGAAAACCCCTTTTTTTCATGATGTTTTTCAAATTAAAGGTCCAGTCTGTAGGATTTAGTGGCAAAAATGTGAGAGGCCCTCTTTAGTGCCAGCGTTTGGTTTTATCCATCCTGACGTAGAAACATGGCGGTGCAACATGGCAGACTCTCTGGAGGAGGACCAGGCTTCGAAGCCAGTTTTCCTGGAGGTCAAACGGTGTAATTACATCATCACGTGACGTACTGGAGCCCGAAAAGTATTTCTCCTCGAAGCTAACATCGTGAAAGAAGCATCTGTTTCTGTTGAGCGTCACAATTTGAGCCTAGAAGTCTAGAAGAGCCTCACGATTAAATTATTTTATCTCTTCATGTTAGCCGGATGCTAAATCCGATGTTAGCCAGCTCGACCGCTGAAGATCCGGGTAGACGAGCTTTATGGGATCACACCGGCCTGTCAACACGTTCATGTTCCAACCCACGACGGATCAGTACTCACGGGTCGGACCACGCCGAGCTTCGACCTCGGCCTTCATCTTCATCTCAGCTACACACCTGTGAAGTTTCATGACTGCGTCTCGCCCAGCTGTGATGCTAACGTGCTGACGAAGTCCGTCAGACACATAGAAATGAAAACTGTAGAGAGCTGAACATTGTTCTGTCCTGTTTTTTTAAACTTCTTGACTTCCTCCTCTGCTCTTTTTTGGACGTTGCCATGGTGAATCATCTTCCAGCTCCATCGATGACGGTTATTTTTCACGCCAAACACACGTTTGATTCAGGCTGAGTTTCCCGTCTCAGGTTTAGTCAACTCAGAGTTTCTTCAGTCTCCGTTTTCAGTTTTTTCTCTTTATTCCCAAAAGAAAAAGAACAAACACCAGCAGACCACAGCTTATAATTCACTTTCCAAGTTTTTATTAATAACCTTTGATTTAATTTACAAACAGCACAAAGCTTCACATCATCAGTCTGATAACGAACAGATGCTGCTGTGTGACGAGAGTCTGAACAGTTTCTCTCCACCGATGACACAAAATCAACTCTTAGTCTTTCGAATTGATTAATAGCGAGAATACAAAAGGCTTTTAAAGAAGTGTAATCACTTTAAACGACTCGTTTAACTGAACAATTCAGAAGGAACAGACGTTTCATTCGTTTTCATCTAAATCCATAAACACACTCGGTGGCAGATAATCTGCTGTGATGAGTAAAAAACTCTTATCAAAGCTCAAACACTTGCATTATTCGGATCGGCTGTATCGGCCCGGTGCTCCTGCACAGTTAAACTAAATATTAACAGTCTGATCTGAACAGAATTTGCTTTTCTGTCTGATGTAGGTCTGTATTATGTAAGAAAACAGAAATCCTGACTCGTACCTGCAGATATAAGAGATAGAAGATATAAGAAACTTCCATAATTTCAGCCTCAAACTCTGCAGAAACTGAAAACAGCTTTAAACATGTGATGTGATGTTGGTGATGAGAGCGAGCTGCTGCAGGATGATGGCAGCAGACAGCACAGAGGACTGGATCTGGATGATGTATGGACTGTTTAGTCCATTCAGACGAGTCATTGTCAACGCTTAGAAGGCTCCAACACACACACACATGCAGAGGAGTGTATATGTTCACACACACACACACAGCTGGCTGCACACACACACGAGGTAATATCAGAGTCAGTGTGTGTGTTAATGTGTGTGTGT
Source organism: Lagodon rhomboides (assembly GCA_039737535.1). Lineage (NCBI taxonomy): Eukaryota > Metazoa > Chordata > Actinopteri > Spariformes > Sparidae > Lagodon > Lagodon rhomboides. The sequence goes on from CM077787.1 coordinate 1,796,383, forward strand.
GTGATCGAGGAAGATAAAACTCAGCGGACATGTTTTGTTTCTGCGTACGAGGATGACAGATCCTTCGTGTTCTCTGGTTTTGTTTGGCAACGTTCCTATTTTAAGTTTCAAGCAACCAGAACCGTCCGAATCAATATGAACCATCCTAAAGTGAATGTAGCCCGACCCGAAATCCAAAAAATGTTGTTATTGTAACCTCAAAACTGTACTCAGCTGAAGTACTTCAGGAGATGCTAACAGCTAACAGCTAACTAGCTCCTGCTGACTTCAACAAGGATTCGTTGTTCACAATCGAGAGTTATCAGGGGAAAATAATTGTGTCTCCATCGATATCCTTTAGGATTTTTAAAGCATCGTTTCTTTCTTGAGCTGAGTAGCGAGCCAGTGATAGCTGTCAGTACCCGACTCGATTGTAGTCAACGTTCGGTTCAGTTTGCTAAGCGATAGTTACAGATACTGTGAACAGCCGTCAGCTCATCAGTCTCAATCGGCAGCAGACGATCAGTCAGTACGTTTACATGCAGCAAGAAATTCGAATTTCTTATCGTATCAGACCTAGTTCGGACTTTTAAAATGCATGTAAACACCTTAGTCCGACCTACTTCGGACCTACTTCGGACCACAACGGACATCTCAAAATCGGATAAGAACGCAGATAATTCGTTCATTGTCGGCATATTAACGCCATGGAGGCTCGGCTATCGTATCGTATTTTTGCATTCTGCGCATGCTCGAGATTTTCCGCTGGGGCTTTCACCCGGAAGTGAAAGGAGACGTAAATAGTGCCGTTGTTGCCGGAAAAGGTCATTCGAAAACATGACTTCAACGACACACTTCTGGACGGACGAGGAGACCAGGTTCATGCTCAGCCAAGTGCAGGAGCTGAACATTTTAAAATTTATGGATGGGCGCAAAACCAGGATAAGTAGAGGTCAACCGGAAGTGGCTCTTTGTTGAGAGGGCTACAGCGCCACATAGCGTACGGAGTCAGACATGCTCCGGCCACTTTTCCGATTCTCTGAACGGCATGTATACTCAGACCAGCGATCCGGTCTCATGCATGTCATTATCTGATACGATAAGAATGTCGAATTTCTTGCTGCATGTAAACGTACTGAGTAACAGCGTCATGGTGTCCGTTGGTTCGGTGTTTCAGGGTCATAAACCTGTTTTATTACGCTATGATACCTGCGACGTGCACGATACGGATGCTGCGTTAATGTTTACTGTTACAGCTCTGAGCAGACCTCACACGTCATCATCAGAGAGGATGTGAACGATTGTACCAGCCCGTCTCCCGTCACCACACACTTCAAATCCTCCGACGCTGCAATCAGAACTCTGTCCCGGTCCAATCAGAACTTATCGCTTCACACAACATGGACAATATGGCTGCAGACTGATGATCAGTGTCACGATTAATCCTTCAGTCTAAAAACCATTTCTGACGTCTTCAAATTGCTTCTTTTGTCCGACCACGAGTCCAAAAACCCAAAAAGACTCTTCATTTACTGTCATGAATGATAAAGAAAAGCAGCAAATCTTCATGTTGAAGAAGATTGAAACCATTAACTGATTAATAAAACAGTTGGCAGCTAATTCTCCGTCAATCGTTGCAGCTTTGGTTGACAAAACAGAAGAACAGGTTGTTAGCAGGTCAAACGCTTCCGTCCATATGAAGACAAGAAGAACAGGTCAACATCCATAAACAATCCCAGCTAAGACTCCTCGTTATCATAAACTCAGATTCGTCTGCTGCAGGATCAACACATCCTGTCGCACTCGTTCGCCTGCTTCTTCACGATGTTGTCCATCTCTAAAAGGCCTAAAAGCCTAGAAATGTGCGAGTTATTCAGGCTGTATCGTCTTTATCTCTGTGAAAACTAATAATGTATGAATCTAAAGTGACGTGAAAGAATAAAACAAGAGGAGAAATATCACCAGAGATGTTCGAAGTCATAACTGACTTTAATTATCAGATGAAGCAAAAGTGTCTTTTTTTCTGCCATGATTCCTTTACAGACACAAACAAACAGTAAAACAGTGACGTTAAATTAAAACACACACAGTTTGTGTAAAATCACCTGCGTGTGAACAGTTTTAATGATTCAAAGCCAAAAACCAAAAACTACCTTCGACAACAAACCTCACAGCTCCAAAAAAAAAGTAATAACGAGAAAATATTTCATTTAAATTTTTATCCACATCCATGATTTTATCTTTCAGATTCACAACTTTGGTCTTTACAGGTCGAAAGGATCCAGATAAAACCTGCTCGGTCGGCAGGTTCGCGGCTGAACAGCAGAAGAAAACAAAACAGCGACAGGAGAAGCTGAAACAGTGAAAACACAAACTGTCTGACGAGGCAGCGTCTGAAAATCACACCTCCACATGTAAACGGTGAAAAGGCAAAAGGAGCCGCTCTGTAGCAGACAGAGGAGCCTCATCGACACCGGAATTTGTCAAAATATACTGTAAATATATAGAAATATAAATACAAACAGGCAATAAAAATAAAAAGGCTCTGTGTGCCGCTGTGATCGATATTCCTCCCAGTGTATGTACAGTCCAGGCTTACAAAGCTCATAAATTCAGGGATTGAATCACAAACCGACACTCGTTCGTCTCCGCGCTCCCTCGTTCATCCATCAGTCCGTCGCTCCCTCCTCACATGTGCATTCAAATCAGTCGTCAATTCTCTTTTACTCCACCTTTTCTTTTTTAAACTGATATTAATCTGTATTATTCATCCTCCTCCGCGTCGCCTCCACTCGTCCGTCCTTCCTCCTCCGCTTCACTCCATCTTGGACATCTCGAACTTAGTCGTCATTATTTCCTGCAACGAGAAAACACACCGTCACTTTAAAAACGTCGACTGAACCTTCAGCCCAGACGTCGAATAACAGAAACATCATCATCATCAACTCAGCTGATTTTTATTTTGGATGTTTGTCAGAAACGGTCTCAAGAGAGCGAGAGAGAAAAGTTTAAACCTCGGCTCCTTTCTCATCTCGACACAGCCGACCAATCACAGCATTAAATGGATATTAGTGGTTTATCTTTGCAATCGCGACAAATAATCTAAATTCTGATCTTTTTTCTCAATCTTGTAGACTTTAACCGGACTTGAACTTGCAAACTGATTTCTCATTTTCCACCTTTAAGCTCAATATTTCCTCACCCTCCACGCTAACTACGACTCAAGTTGCATTATTTACAAAAATATATATGATAGAATATAATTTTCCAGTCAGCAGAGACATGTAGTTGGCTCAGCTTCTCTATTGGTTTGTTCACGTCGCTCAGATCTGCTCGTCGATGAGGTTTGAAACCAGAAGAGGACATCAGAAACAGTCCTGACAAAGTGTCCTGACCCCTTAATGTCAGTCTGAGCAGAAAAAAATAATAATTTAAAGACACACTGTGGAATTATTTCTCCCATCTAGTGGTTAAATGTTATTCTGCATCCAAACGAATACTGCTCTCTAGCGCCTCGCGTTTTCAAACGTGCGTTGCAGCCTGTTGGAACTACGGCAGGCGGGATGTGTCAAGATTCAAGAAGCTGTGACAACAACATGTCTTCAAACAGCACTTCATCAAGTTTAGTTTCGGGTGATGAGGTACGTTATTTCAAACAGACTTCAAACTGCAGCTGACGAGCGCGTCTGGCTAAGCTCCTTCTCCGTTCCACAGTCACGCTGGCTCTGAGTGAAAACGCCTTTAGCCTTATCTGTACCACGTAGAGCTTTTTGTCCCTCTCACCAGCTCATCGTTTTTTATAGAGCGGAAGGACATGGAAGCCTCCGTATGAAAAACTTCCCATAAGGAATGAATGGGACGGGGTCAAAAAAGTCACAAAATCATCGACGTTTTTCAAACATCTCCTGCTCTGGCAGACTTTGACCTAGAGACACCATTCAAACTTTAAAATGTAGGCACAAGTCTTATCTATTTGAGTTGTATTTGAACTTTCTTTCTACGATGTTTAGTTTTTGAACGGTGACCCTTAATTGATCGTGAGTGATTTCAGAAAAATTCAGGATTTTCAATGAGTGTGTATTGCGGAATGTTCGCGCAGCACCAACTGGCAGAGTGGGGGAGCCTGAAAAAAACTCTCCGAAAATGTTTCTTTAGATGACGATCCTAGCCACAGATTTCACACTACAATAGTGATATTTTCCAAGAACGTAGCCACACTTGTCTTCTGTCTGGCAACGTGTCCACTTTATCAGGAGGATGTACGGTTTTTGAATTATCTGCGTCTAACCGACACAAACTCCAGCAACTGCCCCATAAGCCCCAATGTTAAACGGGAAGAGGATTCTGGGAGAAAAGCAGAAACTGCCCTGCTTCTCTTCACGCCCAACTTCCTGCTTCACGTCACAATGTGTGATTCTTCCCTCAGGAGGAGAAGTGAGATTGTTGGCAGAGATCATTTTACACCAATGAGGACTTATTTATGAATGAAGACGCTGATTTGAGGTCATAATTAACTTAAAACACGACACAGTGGACCTTTAAAGGCCAAACTGAGAGTTCAGGAGTTAAAACGTTTAAAGTGAAGATAAAACTCACACTGAATTATTTGTCATCTGTTTCCTTCACATCAATAAAATGATAAATATTGAAAATCCTGTCAACACTGCAGCCTGTTTGGATTCATACTCTTGTGTTACAGTTCTGAAAACATCAAGTTTGTATAAAAGCACACTTGCCGTAGCCTTTCTGTCCGACATCATGTTGCTATGTCCATATTTTCTCTGCCTACAGTCAAAGTGAGGCGACATTACTGTTCCTGATTGGCTCAGACGGAGAGGAGGACGGTATCTCCTCCTCGTCTCAGCGAGCCGGCCAACATTGTTAAGACGATTCCTTTTGTTGCGTGCATGACGGATGAAAACCACAAACAGACGAGTGTCAGAAGAGATCACGGTCGACATGAAGAAGCCAATTTGTCCAGTTTTAACAAGAAGCCTGGTCAATAGGAGAGCCGGCTCTGCTTCTCGGGGTCGATTGATGGAGAAACATGTCAGGTGACGGGCGGCTACGAAAGAAAGCTGAAGCATTTTTAAATGTCGTTTCTCTCCTCATGATTTAATTGCATGTAAGTCTCAAAGACTGCAGCAGGAGGGCAGGTGAGGTGTTTCTGTCGGCCAAACATCGCCTCGACAAAAAGCCGACCGCCTTTCTAAAATGTGAACGCCGTCAGATTTTATGTCACAGAAGAGAAAAGCTTGTGTTAACCACAGAGCTCATTTCAGGCATCAGAAAGCCCATTGACTTTGAGACGTGGGAGCTGGAAGTGTTTGGACCGGCTCCCGCAGCGATATATTACGTCCTTCAGGACCAACTTGACACTAATTCCTTTTTTTAAATCATGAATTTTTTATATCAAGCGATCCTGGTCCCAGTCCATCACGTTTATTGTAACCACAGTTCTTTGGATTTCCCAGAGAAAATTTTATGTTTTTTTTTTTCCTCTTGGCCCAAAAAAAATATCTGAAGAATCGGTGGTTTTGTCTCCAAGTACAAACCAACATGTTTTTCAGTCCATCCTCCTCCACAGACGCACTGTTTCCTCCCGTTTGAGCAACAGTTGATGCCAGAAATAATATCAGCTGAGTATATTTCTGCAAAAACCACAGATGAATTCACCCTGAACATTTATTTATGTGTCTACTTTACGTTTATTTAGTTTGAATTTCTGTTTCTCTCTCTGCTGAGGTTTAGACACAAATTACTTGGTTAAAGTTGGAAAAAATAATCACGTTCTGGCCTCAAATAGTGTTTTGATCGCCACGATCCTGTCAAAATAATGTGACATCGCTGTTTCTGATTGGTCCAGACGGAGAGGACGACCGTTTCATGCATGTATCGCCTCAGTTTCTGACTTTCCTCCATCTCCATCTCCTCTTCTCCTATCAACGAGGAGGCCGACATCGTTAACATGATTCCTTTTGATGCAGACATGATGAAAACCACGAGGGCCAGAAGATGCTCCGACTTCACGTGAAAAATAGCAGGTTTTGGCTGGAAATGTCTCCAGATGTGCTTAAAAATCGTCTGTCTGGCTTCCTTCTTGACTTGTAATATCACCTCCACCTCCTGATGTGAAAGGTAGCTAATAATCATATAATGTGAACGTGATACGCCACCAAGTCGACCTTGGTCAGTTGATGCCAGAAATAATATCGGCTGAGTATATTTCTGTAAAAACCACAGATTAATTCACCCTGAACATTTATGTATGTGTCTACTTTATGTTTATTTAGTCTGAATTTCCTGTTTCTCTCTCATCACAAGGCTCTGCTGAGGTTCAGACACAAATTACTTGGTTTAAGTTGGAAAAAATAATCACGGTTTGGCCTCAAATATTGTTTTGATCCTGTCAAATAATGTGACATCGCTGTTTCTGATTGGTCCAGACGGAGAGGACGACCGTTTCATGCATGTATCGTCTCAGTTTCTGACTTTCCTCCATCTCCTCTCCTCCTCCTCTCATCGAGGAGGCCGACATCGTTAACATGATTCCTTTTGATGCAGACATGACGAGAGCCAGAAGATGCTCCGACTTCACGTGAAAAATAGCAGGTTTTGGCTGGAAATGTCTCCAGATGTGATTAAAAATCATCTGATTGGCTTCCTTCTTGACTTGTAATATCATCTCCACCTCCTGATGTGAAAGGCAGCTAATAATCACATAATGTGAACGTGATACGCCACCAAGTCGACCTTGGTCAGTTGATGCCAGAAATAATATCAGCTATATATATATATATATCAGAGTATATTTCTGTAAAAACCACAGATGAATTCACCCTGAACATTTATTTATGTGTCTACTTTACGTTTATTTAGTTCTGAATTTCCTGTTTCTCTCATCTTATGCTCTGCTGAGGTTTGGACACAAACTACTTGGTTTAAGTTTGAAAAAATAATCACATTCTGGCCTCTAATAGTGTTTTGATCGCCATGATCCTGTCAAATAATGTGACATCGCTGTTTCTGATTGGTCCAGACGGAGAGGACGACCGTTTCATGCATGTATCGTCTCAGCTTCTGACTTTCCTCCCCTCCATCTTCTCTCCTCCTCCTCCTCTCATCGAGGAGGCCGACATCGTTAACATGATTCCTTTTGATGCAGACATGACGAGGGCCAGACGATGCTCCGACTTCACGTGAAAAATAGCAGGTTTTGGCTGGAAATGTCTCCAGATGTGATTAAAAATCGTCTGTCTGGCTTCCTTCTTGACTTGTAATATCACCTCCACCTCCTGATGTGAAAGGTAGCTAATAATCACATAATGTGAACGTGATACGCCACCAAGTCGACCTTGGTCAGTTGATGCCAGAAATAATATCGGCTGAGTATATTTCTGTAAAAACCACAGATTAATTCACCCTGAACATTTATGTATGTGTCTACTTTACGTTTATTTAGTTTGAATTTCCTGTTTCTCTCATCTTATGCTCTGCTGAGGTTTGGACACAAATTACTTGGTTAAAGTTGGAAAAAATAATCACGTTCTGGCCTCAAATATTGTTTTGATCCTGTCAAAATAATGTGACATCGCTGTTTCTGATTGGTCCAGACGGAGAGGACGACCGTTTCATGCATGTATCGTCTCAGTTTCTGACTTTCCTCCATCCCCTCTTCTCTCCTCCTCCTCTCATCGAGGAGGCCGACATCGTTAACATGATTCCTTTTGATGCAGACATGACGAGAGCCAGAAGATGCTCCGATTTCACGTGAAAAATAGAAAGTTTTGGCTGGAAATGTCTCCAGATTGGCTTCCTTCTTGACTTGTAATATCACCTCCACCTCCTGATGTGAAAGGAAGCTAATAATCATATAATGTGAACGTGATATCGACCTTGGACGTGTCTGTGCTTTGTGGAAACGTTCTATCCAGGCTGTAAAAACTACGGCGTCCAGCTGTTCTGGTAGAAGTTACCGACCCTTTCAGAAACCACCCGATGCGCAGAGCGAGTGCAGAGAGGGCAGGGAAAGTCAGAAAGTACTGAGAGACTGAGTCTGTTTTGGTCTTTTTCTATTCCCATCTGCACAGAGCCGGTGCAGAGAGGCCATGTGTGAGAGACGAGTGCATCTAAAGTTCAACAGATAAAAAAATAACCCGGTCGATCTACTTTCAGCTCGCAGTACAACACATGAAGCACACGGAAGAGGACTTAATAAACCCTGCTTGATCATTAGGGATTAGATAATTTGTCATAATCAGGATAATTGGCAGGTTAACATTTCTGCACGATTTGCCTCCTAAACAACGAGAGAGGCCGTTACGTAATCTGCCGTGAGGACGTGAGCAGCGAGGAGTTAAAGCTATTAATTCCCCTTAATTTCCTCCTCTAATAAGGCAGATTCATTACATTGTTAGCGTTCGCTCCAAACAGCCCGCAGTTTCAAACACGAGACCGTCGATGTGACAGACAAATTAATGTGCTGCAGCCTTTAATTACTCGAGTTCACCTGAAGGAAGCAGCGTTTTAATCACAGCCAATCACAACATTTCCTTCCTTCCTTCCTTCCTCGCAGGAGAGGCGATATAAAGGACACTCCAGGCTGCAGGTGCTTAATATTTTCTATGGATTTTAATATCTCTCAGTGTGCGAACAGCCGCTTACATAAGGAATTGATTTTTACATAAGAGGCACTTTGTTGATTGCTGGGTCACTTTAAAAGCTTCGGCCTGCAGATCGAACGGTAAATAATCTGGAAAATGTTGATGACCGTTACAAAAACCGGTCCAGAGGAATAATAACAACAATATGATGAATGACACGATTATGATGAATAACAAACACACAACGTCTGATGAAACGGCTCTTTAGGTTTAACGTCAGATCAATAATAAAGGCTTTATTATGTATTTTTAATTTGTGTTTATTAATGATCGTCATTAGTGGCTGCAGCACACACACACACACACACGTCACTGTCACATTGTTCTGCTCGCCATGACAACGGAGAAGAGGATAAACAACTGTGTGATGTAACCGTGGCAACAGCTGCTCTCAGCAGATTATCTGCCGCCCTCTGCTGGTCAGAACCAGAACTACAGGGATGATAAACAAGTGTGTGTGTGTGTGTGTGTGTGTGTGTGTGTGTGTGTGTGTGTGTGTGTGTGTCTGTGTGTGTTTGTCTCGTGCAGACAGACATATAGAAATCCTGTGTGAAGACATTTTCTAAATGTTTGTCTCAGTAAAACAAATAAATAATTAAAAATTCTGCATTTTTAAACTTTTAAAAGTGCAAAATATTTACGTTTAACACAAGAACACGAGTTCTTCCGTGTTAAGGGTTCGTACAGCTGTTTACGTCCAGCGTACAGGTCGATCTCCTCTGCAGGTCGTGCACCTTCTGCTCTCCGAAGACATTTTTTAACTGGCTGTTGTAATCAAAATCACCACCTGTCATGTTGCTATAGCGATAAAATCCACCTGTTCTCTCGTAGCTAACGAGCAGGTACAAAACTTCCAGCTCTCTACCTTCAATATGCAACATGCACGCACTGTCAAAGGTCGAAGGTCAAAGGTCGCGCACACGTCGGGATAAAGTGGAACAAACGCTCTCTTTTCAACTTGGCGCTGGCGTAAGTGGATATTTTATTTTAAAGGAGATTAAAATGAGTCAAAACACACAAAAAGGTCTCATAAGAAGAAGAACCACGTGTCTCTGTCTTTGTTCTGCTGATAATTTCAAAACTAATTGACATTAATCTTTTTTTCTCGGCTGCTGTAATTCTACTCGACCCTGAAATAATCTAAATTCTGAGCGATGATCTGTGAGGTTTAATCTCATTTCACTGTCTGTATCGATGACATCATCGTTTAGTGATGAAGTGAGGAAATCAAATCGACTCACCTCATCAGAGTCCAGCAGGGGGGGCAGGGCGCTGAGAGGAGGAGAAAAAGAGATTCAGCATCACATTTTAATTAATATTAATCTGTGATCAGCTCTGAAATCGTGACAGTCAGCGTCAACTTACACATCCGCCATCGATGAAGGGATGTTCTCCTCGACCCACTTCAGATCCTCATCCTGGAAAATCAACACAGCTGAGATTAGATCACGTTATATATTCAATCTTTCTAATATTTAATCTCTAGACTTTTGATTGAGTGAATTCGATCAAATCAAGAATATTTCCACAGAGTTTAAAGACATTATTGAATCATTTAAATTACATGAAAGGTCATTTTGTTGCGTTCAGTTTGGATAAAACCGACTGAATATCTGAACTGAAAATGAGATCTGAGCCGAAAGCAGACGAGTCGAAGTCGAACTGAGTCGACTTGATTTACTGTTTTGATGACAGAAAGACGACTGTCTGTGTTTATTTTATGTCTTTTTAAAACAAATATAAATGTATTTGTTTTTGTTTAATTATATTAAAATATCAATAACTATAATACAAATTCAAATAATTGTCATACTTTCTGAACAGGTTCGATACATTTGCTAATATTATAATTATTAGACGAATACTTTTCTCTTTATAAAGACTGGATGGTGACAGTCAGGCTGCCGTGTCTTCAGGTAAAAGTGACTCGACTCATCTTCTCTTTTAAACATGAAATATAGAAATCTGGAGCTTCGTTCTCTGGAACAATCGTCAGACTGATCTTAAACTTCAGAAGATTGTACCACTGAACAATTTAAAATCTACGGTGAAATCTGTCGAGTCCATGTCGTCCAACGTCTTCTTCTGTCATCTTCCTAATCTTATTAGCATAACGTTAGCTATCAGGCTAGCTAGCTGAGCCAAAGAGTTCAATGAACTGAGCGACTACTTTATCTCCTGTTGCTGAGTCGTATCTGAAGTTTGTCCTGTTTACGAAGAACTGAACAGTTTCTTTTATTCTTGTATTCCCTTTTTGAGGTGTCCATCATCAGGAATTAACGGACTCTAGCAGAACCACCGCTGACATTAAACATGTCATCACGGTATTTTTCTAAGAGCTCATGAAAAAGGTTTTGGTTTTTATGTGTCTGACAGCTGAAGCGAGAACATTTCATCATCACTCACCACTTTGTTGGCTTTTGCTGAACCGTTGGTCTCATTTTTCATGCCCCTCATTTTCATCCCCTCTGGAGACACACGAGATGGAAAATACACGGAGGTGAGGACGTCATAAATACATATCGATGATCGCTGACAGCTGATCGACTACACACAGCACTTCAAAACGTTACGCTCTCCTTCTCCCGTTGGCAATAACATGATTTAACATCTTTTAGTCTAAATATCATCAGAATAAAAGTGCAGAAATAACTAAATAATGTACGTTACAGGTAAGAATCCATCTTACACTAAGTGGCATTTTTAACAGATGAGGGAAGCAAAGTTTTTATGTTTAATTTATAATCCACTCAATATTTTAACAGCTGGCTGAGAAGCAGCTGACGATGAAGAGCGTGTCTCTAACTAACTAACCAGCTTACTGCACAGCTGATGGACTCACTGAGAAGTTAAATAAAGAGATAAATAAATAAATAGGAAGCTCTGAGGACGATAGAGGGACTGGAAGGGAAGGAAGACGGCAACAAGTGAGGGAGGAAAGTAGAAAGAGGAGAGAGAGGAAGGTGTCTGACCGAAAGCCTCGTTCATCATCGGCTCCTTCTCCTCCTCCTCACTCTCTTCATCCAACAGAGGACTGAAGGCGTATCTGACAAAGACACAGAGATAAACTGCATTTATGTTCCGCTTACAAAGAGACAAACTGTCAAAGAAAACAACCCTGACAGCCCTCCTCTCCTCCTTACCTCTGGTTATTGGCTGACGGTCGCCATAGGAACATGATGACCAATAGGATGATGGAGAACAAGAAGCGCCAGAACGCGTCATCGATCCACAGCTCCCTCCAGTCCTGCAGACGGAGAGAAGAGACGTCTTTAATGAAAACACTTCAAAGGCACTCAAACGTCTTCATTTACAGGAAGAAAAAAAAGACAAGAGGATGAAAAACTTTCTGTCTTCATCCGCCGGCCGGAAAATGTTCCTGACAGGATTTAGAGAATCCACTCAGTTAAAAATGTAGAAGTAGAGCTGAGCTGTGTGTTTCTGCTGAAATATCCTGACCAAAGGTGATTCAAGCCCTTTTTCCACGAGTATTAAACTAATCTGGAGTACTCACGGACTGACACTTGGACATCTTGAAGGTCTTGGTGGTCCAGATGATGAAGATGACCGACGCTGAAATAAACACAAACACGTACGAAGCTTTAATGACTTGAAATGCGCTTCGAGCTGAAGATAAACACAAGCAGCACTTGTTTTTTCCGTACCGATGACGGCGAAGATGAGCGTGTTGGTGAAGTGTCTGTAGAGCGAGAGCTTCACCACGTTCCTCCTCAGCCTCAGCAGCTTCATCGTCTGAGCCAGACTCACGAAGATGTGACGACGCAGTCAAGGAACATCGACGAGAGCAAAAACACTGGAAACACTCAGCAGGACTTCACCTCCAGTTTGAGATCTGATCATTACTGATTTATGTACAATGAAGCCGTAAAACTCAAGATCACATATTTACTGTCCCACACCAGTTTGTGTTTGCACAACAGGTGTGAGCGATCCGAGACGGATCGTTTAAATGTTCTCAGTCTGGTTGTTTGGTTCAAAACTCTGTTTGTTGAACTGACACATGATTCATCAGTCTGTGAATATCAGTGGAAAATCTATTTTAAAAATTAGGGATGCACGATATTACAAAGCCCCCGAACGATCATGGAGAGAAATGTTTTAGGTTTTTACGTTTTGTGTTCTCTCTCTATAAATTTTACGTTACGTCACAATGCTTTTTTCCCTTTCGTTCCCTCCGAGCCGCGTTATTATGGATCCAACCGGAGACCCGGTTCTTCATGCTGGACTCACACAGGAGCTCTGGTGATTCAGTTTTCAGCAGGTTTGGAGTTTTTTTCATTGATTTAACAAAAGCAGCGTCTTCACTCTCAAACAGTAGGTGGCAGCAGACACCTTTAAAGTCAGATTGCGATCTACCTTTACACACGAAGAAGAAGAAGAAGAAGAAGGAGAAGGAGAAGAACAAGAAGAACAGAAGAAGTAGGAGAAGAAGAAGAAGAAGAAGAACGAGCAGAAGAAGAAGGAGAAGGAGAAGAAGAAGAAGGAGAAGGAGAAGGAGCAGAAGAAGAAGAAGGAGAAGGAGAAGGAGCAGAAGAAGAAGAAGAACGAGCAGAAGAAGAAGGAGAAGTAGGAGAAGAAGAAGAAGAAGAAGGAGTAGGAGGAGAACAAGAAGAAGTAGGAGAAGAAGAAGAAGAAGAAGAAGAAGAAGAAGAAGAAGAAGACCACGTTTTTGCCGTACAGTTCTTTCGATTCTTTGTTACTGTTTTAATACCGAATGTTTCCACATTATACAAAGTTATACGATATCTGCATTCGATAGTTTTGAGTATTTTCAGAGCCCCAAAGCTATTGAAAAAATACAAATAAAAAAACAGATCAACCATCATTTTTTCGCATGTGTTCGATGACTTTTTCTGTACCAGCGATGCGACCCTCAACCTTTTTCCCATGTCACTGTAAAAGGTATTAGAAAACATCTTCGCTCATCACGTCGTAGCCGTTCGTACCCTCAGGTGATCGGTGTTGGCTGTAAACAATCGTGCATCCCTAATTACACTGTTCAGGGTTTGTGTCAGACGCTGACTACACGTACAGACGGACAAAGCAGAAGAAGAGAAAAAGTGAGAGAGAGAAAACTAATTTTCTGCAGCACTAAAAAGGAGGGGAGATGCAGTAGCGGATATCCACCAGCAGAGGGTAGAGTCGAGCACAGCCAGAGGGATAGCAGCCAGGAGAACTACATCATCTTCAGCCTAGAGACACAGGAAAGGACGACAGAAGAAGAAGAAAAGGTAGAAGATGAACAGAAGAAGGATGTGGGAGGGAAGAGGGCGACGGATACGATAGAGAAGAAGAAGAAGAAGAAGAAGAAGAAAAGAAGGAGGAGGAGGAGGAGGGAGGAGGAGGGAGGAGGAGGAGAGGAGAAGAAGAAGAAGAAGAAGAAGAAAGAAGTGTGGGGAGTAAAAGAAGGAGGAGAACAGAAATGCTGACACAGCGAAACACTCAGGTCGTCAGCAGCTGCAGGTAACACTGAGACGTTTGTTTTCTACAGCTGGGTGCGCCAGGCGGGTGGAGTTTACCCGTCTGTCAAACAGCGTTAGTTAGTCTGATGTGGTGAAACAAACACAACCAGCAACCAGGACAGACAGCAACAGACAGACAGACAGACAGTGTGTGTGTGTGTGTGTGTGTGTGTGTGTGTGTGTGTGTGTGTGTGTGTGTGTGCACGTGTGAAAGGATATCCACCAGACAACACAGGAGTCAGTGAAGGCCAGAACTATGTCACACAAAAGTCTACTGCTGGTGTTGTCGCCTCGATCCTGCAGAGAGAGACAGGTTAGACACACACACACACACACACACACACACACACACACACTCAAAGATACACTCTGTGTGTGTGTGTGTGTGTGACTCACAGCGTTGACTCGTAGGATCCCCTCGACGATGGAGAAGATCAGGTAGAGCAGACCGACACCGACGACTCTGTGGAGCAGCGCGCCGAGTCTGGGCCTGACGGACGGACGGACACGAGACTGAGTTACTGCCGTCGACACCGTTTGTGTAAAACTACGAGGAGGAGAGGACTCACTTGACGATGCCGTATCCCAGACTGGCGATGATCACCAGCACCCGGGCCAGAGTCCTCTTCACGGCGGAGAGCACCTCGGCGAACACCACCGCCCCCTGGACTGCAGGAGGACACATCACAGCTGATTACCACCCGACCTTCACCTCAATCACAGCAGGAGAACCTCACGCTCGTGTCTTCAGCTACCTGACAGGCCGTCGTATCTGATGCTCTGGAACTCGGCGTAGTACACAGCTTTCTCCAGCATGCCCAGGAAGATGACCCCTCCGATCCAGAACTGGATCCTGAGCAGGTCCCTCCAGTAGCAGGCGGACAGAACCAGCCACAGCACCGCCAGCAGCACGTACACGATGCACATCACCATGTAGAACTGCAGGAAGGAGAGAATCGTTTACTGCCGTCTGAGTGAGGCGGCTGAAGACGCAACGAGCAGCTGCTTCAGGAAGTTAAGAATGAAACTGTTTTTACATATTCACATCTTCAGGAGGACACAGACAGGAAGTCAGACAGATGAACATGTTGTTGGATGTGTGTGTGTGTGTGTGTGTGTGTGTGTTGTTCTTACCACCATCAGAGGCCATTCAGAGGCTGATATGTAGTTGTGAGGACCCTTCATGCTGATCTGCACTGGAAACACAGACAGACACCATCAGTCATCATTCGACACTTGATCCGTGGACTCGCATCTGATCCATTTTGTTTGTTCGCTCCAGGTTCTGCACGTCAACTTTTAAAACTCACACTCTTCATTCACTCATCGGTCAAACACCGTAAAGCGTAGTCAGAGATATTCTGAGGTCAGAGCTCTGCTTGATTTACATCTGGATTTACTAATTTTAAACCAAGTTTTACTAAACTGTAATCAGCCCTTTTTTATATTTATGCCTTCCATCTGCGAGATGTGCGTTTAATTTCTCTCCGGCAACAAATCCTGAAGAAGCAGGAGAAGACAGAAGAAGAAGAAGAAGGAGAAGAAGGAGGAGGAGAAGAAGAAGAAGAAGAAGAAGAAGAAGGAGAAGAAGAAGAAGCAGAAGAAGCAGAAGAAGAAGGAGAAGAAGAAGAAGAAGAAGAAGAAGAAGGAGAAGAAGGAGAAGAAGAAGGAGAAGAAGAAGAAGAAGAAGAAGAAGAAGCAGAAGAAGGAGAAGAAGAAGAAGAAGAAGAAGCAGAAGAAGAAGCAGAAGAAGTAGAAGAAGAAGAAGAAGAAGAAGAAGAAGAAGGAGAAGAAGAAGGAGAAGAAGAAGAAGAAGAAGAAGAAGATGAAGCAGAAGAAGAAGCAGAAGAAGAAGAAGAAGAACAAGGAGGAGATGAAAAAGAAGGAGAAGAAGGAGAAGAAGAAGGAGAAGAAGGAGAAGAAGAAAAGAAGAAGAAGAAGAAGAAGAAGAAGTGTGACTGACGCTGCAGGCTCCAGGGCTGAGGCGGGTTCGCCGGGTCGCTGGCTCGGCTCTTGTCTTTGATTTCTCGGATGTTCATGATGAACATGTAGGGTCCGTCCTCCCAGCTCTCCGCCACGGCGTCGAAGTACGGATGAGCCGCCTTCTGAGGACACAAGGAGACGAGTCTGAATATTAAAGTGTTAAAGTAACCGTCACGTTTAGGGAGTTTATTTTGGCGTTGAAACTTTGCTGACGAGCAGAAGTTGAACGGAGGCGGATACGAGGAGCAGGAGAGGTGAAGTTGTTGGCTCGGCAGATATCTCTAATCCCAGACCTGTTCATCTGGGATTCAAACCTCCCGGTCACGAGCTCCTCGCCTCCCTCAGCCTGCTGCAATAAGCACGTAGAACTAATCCAGAGCCACTGACCTCTTTAGCTGCAGCGTCTTTCGTCTCTGCTGGAGCTCCGTCCTTCGCTGGAGCGGCAGCCTGAAACACACAGAGACAGAAAATATCTCATCATTTAACGTCTAAAATAAAGAACAAAGCACAGTGTTGAGGTTCGAGCGCTTTACTGGAGTCACAGAGGATCTGTGTCACTGTCAGAAAAAGTCTGAACGCAACAAACAAAACAAAATGTTTCAACAGCAGCTCCATCAATATTTCTGCTACTTTATACTTTCACTCCTCTATATTTAATCAATAACTTCAGTTACTAGTTACTATAGAATTTCTTTTTAATCTGTGTATTTATTTTATTTATTGGACAGAATTTTTTTCATAAAAACAAAACAGAAAACATCGAAAAAATACTCAATGTCAAATCTGAAATTGTGATAATCGGTCAACTCGCAGTATAAAGTACATACGTATGTGTTAATCAATCAAACTGATCAATAGTATCAGTGAGATCATTTAGAATGACATCATCATGTCAAAACAAGACAACAGGAGATAAACTGGAAAAGAAAACTCAGTCTGCCAACTGTCTGATAAA
This sequence comes from Lagodon rhomboides, assembly GCA_039737535.1. Lineage (NCBI taxonomy): Eukaryota > Metazoa > Chordata > Actinopteri > Spariformes > Sparidae > Lagodon > Lagodon rhomboides. Next base: position 1,813,446 of record CM077787.1, read on the forward strand.
AAGTGAACAACGAGTGTTTCACACAATTTGATTAAAAATATAAATAATTAAAATGCAAAATAACAATTTTGGCAGATAAATGAAAATACAGTTCTGTAAAGACCATATGATCAAGTAAAATAAATATATGTTTAATTTACTCTTGATACTTAAATACATTTAATCTCAGATGCTTTAAGACTTTTAGTTCAGTAATATCTTAACTTCATATTTTAATCTTTACTTTTACTCAAGTTTGACTCTTGGGTAACTTTTACAACACTGATTAATTTATTATTTATTTACGTCTCTGTTCTGTGTTATGTTCTGCTGTCTGAGTGAGCTGATGATGTCACACCTTTGGTTTCGGAGGCTCCACCCCCCTCCTCCTCCTCGAGCCGCCTGACGTCTTCGCTGGAGTCGGCTGAAAAACAAACGGTCGATTTAAAACATTTCTGACAAAGAGATGATGAATAAAAACATTCTTAACAATAACTACAGCTGCGTACGATCTACGTCTTTATTCACTGAATCCTGCTGCTGTGACGAGAGAGACAAAGTGTTGCACAGAGACTCATTTTCATCCCAGCAGCAGAATTTACATTTTTACATTTTTAGCTGACGCTTGTGTCCAAAGCAACTCACACATCCACACACTGATGGCGCCAACTGCTCATCAGGAGCTACAGTATCTTGCTCAAGGACACTTCGACATGCAGCCGGGATTCAAACCAGCGACCTTCCGATTACTAGACGACCCGCTCTCCCTCCTGAGCTACAGCCGCCCAGAATCTGGTCGAACCTGACGAACCAGAATGTGAGCAGACAAAAGGCCTGAGGGGCTGAAACTGCAGCTCCACCCCGTCTGGATCTGCTTCACCTGCGAGGACGCTGCAGGTGGAGCTGCAGGTGGAGCTGCAGCAGTGACAACGTGACCTGTGATTGGTCGGTCTGAGCTGGACAACAGGAAGCTGTTTCTCACCTGCAGCTGCGGCAGTTCTGTCAGCCGGGTTTTCAAGACGTCCAGCCCGAACTGTGACGTAAAACAAACGCACCCACTTTAAACATACAGTCAGAACATACACTCACTTTGTTACTCTTAGTGTGTATACACTGTGTGTGTGTGTGTGTGTGTGTGTGTGTGTGTGTGTGTGTGTGAGTCACCGTGTCCGGGTTCATCTGTGGCTGGCAGGTGATGGCAGGATATTGGTGGAAGACGTAGTATCCACTTCCTCCTCCTGGTCGGACCTCCGTCGACCTGAAGTAGTTCGCAGCCCTCGAAGCCTGAAGACACACAGACGGATAAAAAGACAACGTGAGGAAGAGACGGAGATCTTTATTATTATTAGATTTATATAAAGTGATCCTGTGATGTCAGATCAATAATGAGGAAGCGATAGATTTCCTGAAAAGTTGTGTTAAAATCACATTGCAGGAACATGATTTTATTCATGAATCAAAGAATCATTTGGTTTATAAAATGTCAGAAAAAGACCAGCTGCTGTCCTCAGATCCAGAACCCAAAGATACCGACCGACCCAGAGAGCGTTCGGGTCGAGGTTCTGACCCAGAGAGCGTTCGGGTCGAGGTTCTGACCCAGAGAGCGTTCGGGTCGAGGTTCTGAGCGGTTAAAGAACTGAGGCGAGAGGAAAAGAGTTTGTCTCACGTCGAGGCCGAAGACTTCGTCGTAGCAGTGCGAGTTCCTCAGATACCAGGAGACGTTGAGCTGGACGGGAGCCGAGGTACAGTTCTCTGAAAGCACTGAGACACACACACACACACACACACACACACACAGATCAGATTCACCAGCCTGCAGCAGAAGGGCGTCGCTGTCGTCGGGCGGAGAGTCGACTGACCTTTGACGTGGATCGAGCTGCTGTTGAACAAAGTTTTGGCGTAATAGAAGAAGTTCTGCTTCTTCAGGACTTCCTGAAACAAACGAAGAAACAAAACATCTGATCAAACTGAGAACAACAACGTGACACCTGAGAGACTCACAGAGGTGTCTGTGTGTTTCACCCTCTGGTTTACTGCACGAAACAAGAAGAAAATCTAAATCTGTTCGATGACATGATGTTTATTTTAACCTTCATGCTTCATTTTAACAGATTTGTTTTATTTCCTCGGAGCTCTTGTGTCCGTATTCTAAACTCAATCAGTATAAAAGACAACTTCTACAGTGGGAAGTGACATCAGAACAGCTGGACTTGAAACAAAAACTCATCTGTGATCGTTCAACAAAGTGCTGTCGGAGCCTGATGGAAGCTGAAGAATCAGAATCAGGTCACAGCAACCGCAAGAAAGATAAAAAGCAACAACGACAAGTTGAAATTGAACAATATGTACGATTTGTTGCTGCATGGTTTTGTGCTGAACGCTAATAAAGTCACTGATCTTCTCCGAATGTTACGATGACGAGATGTTTCAAACGTTCGGCCCAGCAGAGTCAACACTTCAGAACAGACGGATGGAAAACACACATCCGAAGTGTTTGCTGATGACGAGCGGCGCCTCCTTCAGAAAATCTCTGCTTTGTGTGACTTGATGGAGTTTTATTGACGTATCGTGGACACGAACACGCCCGAGGGTCAGTCAGGGAAGACAAACAGAGCCCAGCTTCCTGTTCAGCTGCAGGAACAAGAAACTCACTGAAACTGTTGGAAGTGTTTCTGAGAACAGAGAAAATCTTGGTCACTGAAATCTGAACCACTGCGATGGGGAAATAGATCTGCACGTTGTCTGCAGATTCAATAAAAAGGGTCGACCTGGTTCTCTCTGTGTGGGCGCCTTGCAAAGATCAATCAGAGTTTTTCCAGTCGGTGAGAACACGTCACACAGACGACTCTTCACTTTCACCCTCCGTCTGAATTTCCCGACCGCAAACTACCTACTGACAGAAATCTAGAACATGACAGACAATTATATCTGATCACGTATATGAATATCTCTCTATGTTTTGGCTGATAGATAACAAGAAAAATCAGTGCAAAGCCCCTAAAGAGTGTCTGTATCGGAGGATGACATTAATAGTCTACATAAAAGAGATATTTTTTTAAAAAGAAATGACTTTCTGTTGATAATTCAGACTCGCCCACACGACAACCACCACACACAACTTCTGTTCATGTCCATCATAATTCAGACGACAGTCCAAATGTTTAGTTTTGTAATAACTGATAAATATGGCAACTGTTTTCTCAATTAACTGACTAATAGTTGTAAAAAATAAATAAATAAAGAGGTAAATGTCCATTTTAGCTCTCCAGAGCTCAATGAAGCATTTAAATCCTTTTGTTAATAAGAAATTCACTGTTGTAATAGCAGCTGATTAATATTCTGTTTATCAAGTTATCAATTAAAGGTTAAATATGTAAGAATTTAAGTTGACCTGACCCTGAAGTTAGCATGCTAACCAGCTAGCAGTGGAGCTTTGGCTAGCCAGGTGTTTTAAGATAACTGTGCTAACTAGCTAACATCGGCTACAGTTAGCAGTAACTGTGCTGCCCCCTGCTGGTTCTTACATACTGCACCTTTAATGGACGGATCTCTCTTCATGAGGATGACGACAAACATTCAGTATTAATTTGTTATGAAATATAAATATGAAACATAAAACAACTGTGCTACTTCGAAATAAAAAAATAATGTTAAGCTACAGAACAAAACAGAACAGGTGTTCCCAGGTTAACTTCCCATTAAGCATCATCATCATCATCATCATCATCATCATCATCAGTGGCTCAGTGTGATGAACACCGGACAGATTTAACAGCGAGCTCATGTAGCTGAGCTGTTTGTCACTTGTGTGATTAGCTAGCTAACGTTGTTTACATGTTTCTGACGCAGCTCGGTGAGCGACCGGCCGCAGTGTGTGAGATCCGCTGTTAGTTCCGCTCTCAACACCGCAACAGACCCGCACAGGCCTCCTTCAGCTTCCAGTCTGACCCGTTTCACAAGTGAAACTATCAGATAACCCTAAAACACGACATCCAATCTGTCAGCTCGCTGTTGCAATCAGGAAACTCACACTGCCCACGTTCAGGATCCATATTCCCGGTTCGGACACGGCACCGACCGGCCCACTCAGCCCCATCAGCACCAGCAGGAGCAGCGCCGAGGACCAGAGTCCCGACCCGGTCCGACCCGGACCCGCTGAGCTCGCCATTAGAGCCAGGAGAAGGAAGAATCCAGCAACTGCAACGCATCCGCGACAACTCACAACAAGCTGGACACTTCCTGCTTCCGGCTGACGTTACAGTGGAGCGGCGATGCCTTCAGGAAGCGTCGGAAGTTTCAGCATGAATTGTGAATATGTTACTTTTTCATTAAAATAAATAAAAACAAAAACACAACACATATTTGTATTATTCACACTGAAGAATGTGGAGTTGTATTTTCTAACTATGACAACCCGTGATCAGCTGTTCGTCGTCGTCAGTCATCGGTAATTGCGTCAATTTGGTCACTTTGATTTATTTTGAAAGCACTGACCGGAACTGTACTATTTTACCACGTCTAGCTTGACGTTGGTTGATGTAGCTCCTCATCGTGGCCACTAGAGGGCAGTGAACAGCCTGTCTGTCAGCTCACGGTCTCTAACTAATTAACCTTTTTATTTCGCCTCGTGTTCCCGTTTATAATCCACTTTATGTGACACGCGAAGCACTTTGAATTGCTTTATTATAATGGATCATACAAATAAAGTCGCCCTGCAGTTTACCCAGAGACTAAAGAAGAAGAAACAGCTGTTTTAAGGTGAGACAGTTCGCAATTTAGCTGCGTGTTTATATCTTTTTAATGAATTCTGCATCTGAATTTGTCAAGTAGGTACGACTTTTACTTGTCAGAGTTGGACCTGGTGACGGATAATAGAGGACAATGGAGGCTTTCTGTGGAAAATGAATCTCATTTTATGCTTTTAAAAACACCTGTTGTATTTTGATGGTGCAGCTATGGAGCTATGCAAGCTAGCTAACGTTACGTTTTACGGCTAACGGTTCCTAACAGGTGCTGCCGCCCTGGTGGTTAAGAAATAGACAGTTTATTTCTTAATTTCTGCTCGTTAAAGTCACCTGTAGTGGCAGCTTTCTAGCTACTAGCTAAATTAGGCTTTCACCTTATAATCCCCTATAATGTCATGCTAGCTAGCTAGTGCCGAATGTCTTATTCGTGTGTGGTTTGCAGTAATAACGTTTTAGAAAATGGATAGAGTATTGCTAAATATAAGTTTGTCTCTGTTAAGTACTTTATTTTCCAGCAAGTATTTTTAATCTATAAGGCTGCGCGGGTGTTATATTTTTGTTGACTTATTTTGAAAGTATTGACCGGAAGTTTTTCTATGCTATCATGTCTGACTTGACACGTCTTGCCTTGATGTAGTTCTCGTGTGTGACCACTAGAGGGCAGTGAACAACCTTTTTCAGCTCACAGTCTGATAAATCTCATCCTTTATATTCTGTAAGACCTGATGCATTGCAAATAATTTTGTACAATGACAAAATTGAAATATGCAACCCTCTCACGTGCTTCTGTAAATAAATTGTTAATGGTCTATTATAGTTTAGATAATATTGATCTATACTTTAAAGGGACTTGAGGCAGGATTTGTGAAAAAATAAACATGCATTTTAAGTTTTTTAATGCTAATGGGTGATGAAGCGTTCAAACCCAAAAAGATTGAGCCCACCCACGTATCCTCCGTCGCCTTGAACAGGCTGAGTGCTGCATCATGTGCTGCAACTCGGCCGAATTTCCCACGCAGTCCTGCGGACGTGACGTCAGATGACGCTGAATGCGAGTCCTTGACGGCTTGTAAACAGGAAGAAGACAAGCGCGATGGACCTAAACTAGTGTTTGTGTAGTAATGGATTCTGCTACGGCCAGAAAACGACCCACCACCACACAAAGTCCGCTAAAAAGTCATACTAATAAGAAAACGAAGGTTTTATCAGCGGCAAGTTGAAGTCGAAACAAAATTATGACCAAAGCCGGACTGTAATAAACAGAATAAACATCGGCATACGCGTTCGACTCATGGCGGCAGCTTCAACTTGAACTGGGACTGAAAACAGATGCTGACATGGCTCATTTCCTAGTGACCAGGTAAGAAAACATTACAGGTCATGTTTAGAGCTTGATTTGAAATCATATGAGATCATCGGAGGACTCAGAGTGACCTAACGTGCAAAGTAGCGTTAGCTGCTAACATGCTAACATTAGTCCACCGCTGTGTAACACTGAATAGTTACAGACTGCACATTTTCCACGGTCCTTTAGTCTGAAACCGAATAGTTAGAAATATGTCCCTTTTATATATGGGGCCGAAAGCCCAACCTGTTATCCGGGAGGTGACGTTAGCAGCTAGCTGTAGCCACAGGCTAACGGTTTGTTTGTGTCTGTGTAGTAGCATTAGCCGCTAACACACAGCAGTCCCGTATCAGAGACGATGTTTTTGTCCCCCAATATGCCGTCTTTGCTTTCGCCTGTGCCTTTCAGACTCGCCAAAAGATCTCAAATTTCAAAATATAAAGTTAATTTTCCTAGCAAGAGTTTATACGTGAAATATGTCTTTGACTTATTTTGAAAGTATCTACCGGAAGTGTAACGATGCTATCATGTCTGACTTGACGCGTCCTGGTGCAGTTCTCGTGTGTGACCACCAGATGGCAGTAAAGAGATCAGTTCAGGTGGCTTCGATGGTGCCAAACTATCCACAAAGCATCAATAAACACGAACAAACCGGATAAATATAATAATAATATGAATATGAATAAACAAAATACATATTAAAAAGTAAACACTCATGACTCTTTATAGAGGACAGACGTGAGCGGATGATGTACAGACAAGAAAACTGTTGATATATAAGCTCTTCAATAATTCATATTTTACTAATACAACAACATTGTTCAAGACATTTACACTTCTGGTCAAAACTTTCAAAACAAAGCTTTAAAATGTGTTAAAACTTGAAGCTCTATACATTTTCCTGCTCTGTGGGTTAAAAACATCACTTGTAATATTCACTTGTTATTTTCCTCCTGTGTATTTGATATCTTATACCTGTAATGTAATATAATACTTCTATTACATTATGTAAAGTCATATGTTTTTGTGATTGAAGTTCTTAAAAATGCTGTTAAGGCGTCTACATGGCTTCCAAAGGAAAAAAAACAAGAAAACACGTTAACAGGAAATTAAAATGTGTCAGCAAATTGATTTTTGTTAGTTTGTTGGCTTCTGGCAGAAAGAGCATCAAATGTCATCTAATATGGAGAAAACATGATTAATTTATGATTAATATTGATCATTTATGACGACAAAAATCCACTCTGATATACTTTCCACGCAGTTGTTGGACCTTTTGCAGCCAGAAGCTGGAGGGCGGTGGAGGATCTGTGACAGGAAGTCAGTCGTCGCTCCCAGCGACACGCCCGACACAACAATAAAGGTCAGGTGCATATTTTGAATATTTCTGTGTTTGTAATCTGCAGGTGGAGTTATGCACTCTACTCCAACAGTAAAGCGTAAAAACAGTTGGTCGATAAATCGATGAGTCGACTGAGAGAAAACAAAGCAGCAGCAATTATTGTAAGAAACTAATTGTCTTCGTCAAACAATCACACAACCTCGTCAGATAACACAAAGCATTTGAAGTCATCGTGTGACATTTCTCTGTTTTTTTTTTAAAACTAAACCTAATAAACTGTAAACTTACTTCAAGACAAAAAGACAGTCGACACATTTTTTAATGTTTTTGAACGCTGGATTTATTCTTTAATTCTTCTTTCTTCTTCGTATTTGATCTTGTTGTTCTTCTTTCTCTAAGTTATGATTGGACCTTTTTATTTTTTACATTTTTAACAAAAAGAAAAAACAGAAAAATCATTATCTTCTTCTGTGTTGAGGTTGGAAGTTCCAACTATAACAGAGCCCTGAATGCACCATCAGCTCTGTCTGTCTCCTCTCCACCTCAGGAATCTGGTGGACGTTAGGACCTGGAGCTCTCCCGGTCTGCCTCAGGGGTGTGTGTGTGTGTGTGTGTGTGTGTGTGTGTGTGTGTGTGTGTGTGTGTGTGTGTGTGTGTGTGTGTGTGTGTGTGTGTGTGTGTGTGGGGCGGGTCTGATGATGCATTTAGAAAGAACTCGGTTTCTTTGGCTGAACTGGTTTCTGGACTCTGGCTGTGGGAGTGCCCTCCTGTCTGATCTCTCTCTCTCTCTCCGTCGGTGTCAGTGTGTCTTTAGCTCTCTCGCCCGTTTCCCCGTCGCTTCCTCCTCTCAGTCGTCTGCAGCAGAACTCACAGTAAGTCGCACAAACCTGCTTATTGTACCTGTTTATTTAAGTTTTTATAGTGTAATCAGGTCTCAGTTCAGTTCTGTGAAGTGTGTGAGTTGTGTGTTTGTTGTGTTGTCACGGTGTGTTTTGTGTGTCTGTGCTGAAACCTGACACTGGATGGATTGTGTGAAGTTTTGCATATTGTTCAGTCGCGTCTGGAGGAAAAGAAAAGTTTGACTTAATGTAAAACAAGGAGCGGCTTCAGTCAGTCGGTTCAATAATAAACTGAGCTGTGATCAGTTATTGATTAATGTGTAGAAAACAGGCGACAACTGACGGCTTCATTAAACCTTCAGACGGAAGCGGAGGAAGAATTAAGATCCTGTAATTAAGTCAAACACTGCAAAAGTACTTAACTACATGGAAAAGTCCTGTAATTAAATTTTGTAGTGAAGTTTTCAAAATAAAAGCATTCATTAGTCCTTACAAAGTCTTTTAATTTTATCACTGGATCAATATTACTGAAGAATGAACAGGATGTGATGTTGATGGAAATCAAACTACTTTTATTATTATTATTATTCTTGTTGTTTAAGTTGTTTAAGTTTTTAAATGTACCCAAAAGTCATACTCGAGTAAAAGTAAATATATCATGTTAAAATATTACTTTGGTAAGAGTAAAAGTATCTGATATTTAATGTACTTAAGTAAAAGTAAGCGATACAGATATTTACGTGTTTGTTTATACTGTTGACTGATGATCAGATCTGATATTCAGTGTTTTTCTGATTATTTGAGTCACTTTTCTTCTTGGTGTAACTAGTAACTAAAGTAATCTGCATATAGTGGAGTAAAAAGTTCAATGTTTGCCTTCTGAATGTACCAGAAAATGGTCCGGTACTCGAGTACATTTACTGTGCATGGCTTCATATTATAGTACATTTATAATAAAAGTTCTTGATTATATTTTCCTAAGTTTAATATTTTACGACACAACAAACATTTGATAACATCAGTTTGTGTTTCATGACTAGAAAACACTTCTTATTGTGCGTCTGTGGGGGAATTTTGTTTTTTTGTTGTTATATTTTTGATTCTCCTCTCTGATGTTTTTCACTGTTTGTGTTTCAGAAAGACGCCAAGATGTTTATGGCAAAGGCTTTTATCAAAGGCCTCATCAATGTGGTCAGGTGAGCAAACACTCTTCATGAAGCTAGGCTAACAGTTTCCCTCTGCTTCCAGTGTTTGTGCTAAGCTAGGCTAACTGTCTCCTGTTCTTCTCTCCTGACAGCGACATCGACCCGTCACAGTTTCGTCCTTCAGACCCAGTAAGTCAAACCTCCTCGTCCTCATGTTTTCTCTTTTATTAACCTTTTTGTTTTATTTTGAAACCATCCTCAAGTGTAGAAGGCTGCAAGTAGAACTGAGTACGTTTCTTCCTGATGCTGATGCTGATGGAAGTATTTTTACGATAACTTCACTCCTGAACTGTGAAACTTCATGAAATCTAACTTCATTACTGTGATAGAAGCTCAGAGTTTTCTCAGTGGAAGATTTCATAAGCAAACAAACACGCTGAATGTGAAATCGAGTTAGACACTGAGGAATCTGTTCAGGAGTCCTAACAGTGGCTCTTTGTGTGTGTGTGTGTGTGTGTGTGTGTGTGTGTGTGTGTGTGTGTGTCTGCAGCCTCCTCCTCGCAGACCTCTGAACTTCGCCGAGAGTCATGAGAACGACGAGGAGAAAAAGTTTCGGAGGGTTTTCCAGCAGCTGGCCGGAGATGTGAGTCCATAACGTTCATCTTTACATCCTCCGTGTTCTTTACGCTCCCTGTTTCTGTATTTTCCATAAATCTCAGACGCAGTTTTTGTGTTTGATTCAGTTTTGTTTTGTTCCAGCTGCGTCTGATATTCTCTGATATCTGGCTCAAAAGTTACTATCACGTTTAATATCATGAAGATGTTCTTGGACTTTTAAATGCCAAACATTTCCTTCAGTATATTTTAGTGAACTCGTCCTTTACGACACATCCGTGCAGGTTCAGCGTCGCACATCTGCAGCTGGTTTACAGTCCGACGCTCTCATGACTGAGGCCTCACAACAAACCACACAGACTGTAATCTGCTCTGTAATTACAGCAGAACGAGCTGTTTACATCAGTTTTTATCTTCATGGAGACGTCAACAAGACCCGAGAGGAGAGGAACAAACACTTCCTGTGATGTAGTGTCACCTGACACCTGAATCAGGACGTCAGGACGTATACGCAGGTTTTTTAAACGCAGGTTCATTCTGTTCACATTACAAAGTAGACGCGTTTTGTAGAAAGCAGTCGATCATAAACCTCATCAGACGACATCCAGAAGACGTTAAATCTCACTTTAATAAATAATATTCAGATTTAGAAGATATTTCTAGCTTCAGTCTCTCTTTCAAGCTGCTTGACGGAGACGGTTGGAAGATATTAACGAGCTGGCAGCCTTAACTTCAGCACACACAGAGCGTTGCGCCTGAAAAGGAGAGTAAATAAGTTGGTGGCCAGTGTGAGAGGAGTGTCAGGACGTTATTTACACTCGCTCGCTCTCTCCACCCTGTCAGAGGAGATTCCTGTTTTCCTCAGTGCAAAACAGGAAGCGTTCGGTGTCCATATGGAGGCTGATGACTGTTTTATCACTCCCAAACATCTCTGGCTCCTCAGATGTTTGATTCACGTTTGTCTCTCTGTATGTCGGTCTTTCGCTCTGTTTTCCTTTTACCTGACTCCTCTCACCTCACCACACCTGTCTGCCTGCTGTCGGCTGCATTCCTGACTCCACCCTCCACTGTCCCGTCGTCTCTGTTCGTCTGGTTCAGCATCAGGATTCAGGTTCTGCGGCTTCAAACGGTCAAACTACAGCTGTTGTCAAACATTCACGAGATGAATCAGAAGCAGAGGAAGAGAGATATTTGATTTAAAACAAAATCTACATCGTCCTGCAGAGCGTTACTGTCTTTAGACGGTGCTAGTTTCACACTTTACATCAACACAGTGAAACTGAGTGTAGCTGCTCTTTTAATCTGACTGGACTGGAGTGTTTCCTCCTCGTCAGATCAGCAGGTCAGACTCTGCACTGCTGTTTCAATCCAGCTGTTTCCCTTCTGTCTCTGCCGTCATCAAACAGGTCCTTCCTGTGTGATCGTCAGCTCCTGTGTTACATGATTGTCTACTTCACCTCCACTGAACGTGTCTGCCTTTTTCCAAAGCTCCTCTCCGGATGCTTCTGTGTAACAAACCATCTGGTATGTCGAATTGAAGTTTTTGAAATGTGTGTTTTCCTGTCGGAGACGACCGTTCGTTTACTCGTTGTTCTCTGATGCTGGTTTCTGGTTCCCTCTCAGTGCATTACGAGCCTGATCCAACGTGTGTTATCGTGAATTATCTCTTCTTGTGTATTCAGATCAATAAGCAGTGTTTTCCTGCTCATCTACAGCTCACTCTTTACTGTTTCCACGTGCGATCTGGAGTCTCGTTGGACTGTTGCATTAGCAGACAGGTGACAGGTGACGGTGACATCCTGTGACTGTGGAGGATAAAACACGTCTGTAGACTTATTTCTCCGTATCAGCTGGACTGTAAATGTTGTGTGTCGTCGTCTCTCCTGCAGAGACGAACAGTGAATCCATTTATCGTGTTGGAAACTGCAGCAGAGTCGACTTCAGGGCGTGTTAGACCGAGAGAACAGAGAAGCTCTCTCTGCATTCCTGCCATTGTCGGGCAGGGAGGCACTCGGGGCGTTGTATATATGTGTGTGTGTGTGTGTGTGTGTGTGTGTGTGTGTGTGTGTGTAGAAGTGTGGTTTTCTCTGACTCATCAGAGGGGTGTGTGTGCACCAGTTGGACTGGCTCTCAGTGGGCGGATTTTCTAAGTCAACCTCAAGTATTAACGAGGAGGATGATGAAGATGTTTGTAGTAAAGTATCCTCGCTCCACCTGGCTGTGCTCCACCTGGCTGGGCTCCAGGTGGGTGGAGGTCAGGCGGCCAGTAATAAAGGTGGAGTCTGGATGCTGTTCCTGTTTTTTAAAGGTACAAAGCTGCGATTCTGTCACAAGAGCGCCGTCACATCGAGGACGAGCGGTGTGTTCAGTAGAGAAGCAGGATGATGATGTCACCTGATGTTGGGCAGTTTATCGTCACATTGCTTTTAGATATAAACCTGTGAAATAATTGGTTATCTGATCGGTGTCAGCTGAAAAACATCTGTCATGCATCTCTAGTATTTAGTGGTCGGACAGAAGTCCACTTTATACCTCCAACAAGCCAACACTGTTAATATTTCAGTTATCATCAGTAACATCCCTCCAGAACTGTGTTTCTGAAACGTGTCCCGCCTTAGAAAACATCAGACGCTCCAAGTACGACATTAAAACACATTAAAGACCACGATCTTAATTTTAACTTCCTGATGCTGATGTATGTGGAAGTATTTTACGATAACTTCACTCCTGAACTGTGAAACTTTGGAAACAGTGGAAGATTTCATAAGCAAACAAAAACACTGAATGTGGAAATCGAGTTAGAAACTGAGGAATCTGTTTGGGAGTGTGTCCTAACACTGGCTCTTTGTGTGTTTCACTTCTGGAAAAGATAAATATTTCTGAGTTTGAATTTCTTCTCTAGAGTTCCCCTTGTAGTATTTTTAAGCCCCCCGAGCTCCGTTCACTGTCATCAACTCTGAAATATTCTCCTGCTTCCTGTTCTGAGTCACATTCGTACTCTCAGTTCACTGTCGCTCCGTCTCTCATCGCGCTTTGAGTTCAGCTCGTAGCTCGTCGTGGAAAACGTGTGCGTGTGTTTCTTAATTGACACTCTGCAGTTTGCTGATTTAATGAAATATATCTTCTCCAAAAAAAAACATGTCTGGGTTTCCTTCACAGACCACTAGAGGGAGCTTGAGTCCCACCAGTGACACTCGCACCAGAGTTTGAGAGAAGAACAAACATCCAGAAATAATACGCAACGATTTGACGTTGATTTTAACTTTCTGTCAGATTCCTCTCTGGCCTTTTGATGTCAGCTGTACTAATCTTTGCTCTCACATGCAGAAATGTCTCTTGAAACTGAAACAAGTGAAGAAATGAGATCACATGTTGATGAAGCATCGCGGCTAACGGGGCCGTTGTTTGTTTTACTGTGTTTTGGCAACAGAGAGGAAATGTGAGAGTTGTGATGAATCTAGCTGATCTTCATGTGTTTTTTTTTTCCAGCAGTGAGTCAGAATCTGGAAATATGTCAAAATGACATAAAAGCAAACCGCTTCAGTCTGAGTCACACTGAGATCAGCTGGGACTCACTGTGTTTGTGGGGCTTCCTCTGTGGAAAAACACAATCAGAGTGTGTGTGTTTGTGTGTTAACAGGACATGTGTGTGTGTGTTTGTGTGTTAACAGGACATGGAGGTGAGTCCCAAAGAGCTGATGGACATCCTCAACAAAATCGTCTCCAAACGTGAGTGTGGTTTATGTTTTTTCTCCAACACATGAAGTTATTTCTGTACGTTTTCTGTTGAGTCAAAATGCAACACAACTGAGCTGAACGTCGCTGGTCTCTCGTTTCAGACGGAGGTCTGACGACAGACGGCTTCAGCATCGAGTCCTGCAGGAGCATGGTGGCTGTCATGGATGTATCCTTCCACACGTTAGTGATGCTCAGCTACTGGATGTCATCGTTAGCAGAAGCTTCAGTAACAGCAGCAGTTATAGTTGTGATGTGAAAACCTCTGAGTGTTTTCTGGATGTGTTCTTCTCTGGTTTCTGTGTTTGACCTTTGACCCGACTCCCTTCAGAGCGACAGCACAGGGAAACTGGGCTTCCACGAGTTCAAATACCTCTGGAACAACATCAAGAGATGGCAGGTGAGTTCACCGTCTCTGTGGATGTGTTAACATCTTAAAGAAAGAGTCGGTCTGCAGCTCAGCTGGGTCAAAGGTTCAAGTTAGAGTCACCAGACCAACAGACAGAAACGCTGTGAAATAAAACGTTTGTGTCGTTTGTCCGCGTCGTCTCTCTGATGTATGTTTCTGTGTTGTTTATCTGTTTGTTGTTTATTGTCTCCAGGGTATTTATATGTCCCATGATGCCGATGGTTCAGGTGTGATCTGCGATCGAGAGCTGCCGAAAGCCTTCAAGGCTGCAGGTTAGAAACACTGATGTGTGTGTGCTTAAATAACCAAGGACGTCATCGGGAGTGTGAACAGTTTAAAACTGTGTGTGTGTGTGTGTGTGTGTGTGCAGGTTTCCCTCTGAACGACCAGCTCTTCAAGCTGATTATCCGTCGCTATAGCGATGAGAACGGCAACATGGACTTTGACAACTTCGTTGGCTGCCTGGTGCGACTGGACGCCATGTGCAGTGAGTCCCTCCTTCTTCCTCCTCCTTTTTTAATTTTTTTTACCTCCAAAACAATTTTGAATAAATGTGTGTTCATTGAATTAATTTAAAATAAATATTCCTCTGTTGTTTCTCATTCTGTGGACTTTACCTGCACAACTTTCCTTTTAAAAAGCCTCACCGTGTGTTTCTTAAATTTGCGCTGATGATCTTTATGAGAGAATATCAGCGACACAATAATCAGTATTGACTTGTTTAGATATTAATTCGACTGTATTGAGTCAGTGACGTGTGTGTGTAATGTGTGTGTGCTCTGCAGGAGCCTTTAAGACCCTGGACAAGGACAACAATGGCACCATAGACCTGGACATCAAGGAGGTAAAACACAGTGTAGTTCAATGTTTTACTGACTGACAAAGGTGTCGGTTTAGAATCATCCTACTCTCTATAATCCTGCTTAAAAACATTGTTTCCTTCATAAATACCTGATACTCTTAGGAACAGTGTCATGCCGAAGTAAAGTCAGGTGAAGTGTCGTAGTCCACAAAACATTTCTGGAGCTTCACAGTAAAACAGAGCTGCAGCATTCTGCTGAACAACTGAAGCAGCTGGAGACTTGATTTAAAATGTAAAAAAACACCCCCTCCCCCAAAATAATTAAAACTCCATTAAAAACTTAGCAGAATCAGCTGTTAGCACTTCCTGTTAGCAGTGAACCTGTGGATGTTCAGACAACTGTCACTGGATCACTGTGATACTGAAGAGAACTTAAAAACATGATGTTTCTAAGGCAAGTTCTGCACATGTCAGGAGTGTGTTTTTTTAAATGGATTTCTAAGCAGATTTATGGATGAACATAGTTTCTAAGGTATCTAATGTCTGTGTTTTAGCCCTGAGTGATGCCTGCTGGATTTATTTTCATTCTCAAACTCTTCTGAAATAAGTCAGTGAAGCCTGAGAGTCCATCGCTGAGTGAAAACATCTGTCTTTCCTTCTTCTCAGTGGCTTCAGCTGACGATGTATTCATGAAGCGACGGAGGGAAACGTCCTCTCTTCCTTCATCTCATCCCTCGCTCCCTCTCATTCTACTCCTGTGTGCTCACCAATGTGCAATAGTGTTTAATAATAAAAACCCACCGTCTCCATGTCAACGGGACCAAGATGGCAGCGGAGCAGAGCTGAAGTCAGAAGGAAAACTCTTCACCGGGACCAAACGTTGATCTGAAGCTGCTGTTGCACTGTTCTGCTGCTGCCAGGCGGCGGCGCCACAACATCCTGACATGTTACAGATTTATATGTTTTAATGTTTTTAGAGCACATTTGAAGACTTCTTGATTCTTATTGGCTGAAAATGTTAAAGACAATAAAGTGACCCAACTGACATTTTAAGTTTGTTTGAGTGTGACAACTTTGTTTTCATGTGAGTTGTGTTTCTTTCTTTTCTCTCAATTAATTCAATAATTCTGATTAACTCTGCTCACACCGACCGACCAGAACCTTTCTGTGAACTTCTGAGGTTTTCCTACTTTCAGTGTGGCAGAAAAGAGCTTCCAGATTGAGAGCTGTATTAATTTAATAAAATGTGTAATTAAATTAAATTGTGTATTACACAATTTAATTTAATTACACATTTTATTAAATGTAATTAAATTAAATTGTGTATTACACAATTTAATTTAATTACATTTTATTTTATCCATGTAACTCATTACTTTAAGTAATGAGTTACATGGATCCATCACAGTATCAATATACATACATATATATGTAAATATATGTATAATGTAAATTATTTTCAGGTTCGGAGAGTTACTTTAAAAACTTTTAAAATGTATTTCAATACAGTTATTAATTACCTGAATTTAGTCAGTTACTTAATCCAAGTATCAAAGTAATGTAATTGGATTACTTCCCATTACTTTTAGATTACTTAATTTCCAAGTTAAAACACGAGAAGAGAAACATCAATAAAATTAATTTTACCTAATCTGAGTGTAATCTGTAAGAATACTTTTATTTTGGTAATGTAATCCTGTATTTCCTGTTTCTATAATCTAATTACATGTAGTCCGTTACTCCTTAAACCTGATTACTTTGATACTTAAGTACTTTTACTCGATTACTTTTCTGTATGAGTGACTTTCACTTTCACTTAAGTGCTTTTTTAACACGATATCTTTACATTTGAATCGATATAATTACTTTAATACTGTAACAGGAGCTTTCAGTGTGTTGACAGTGTGGTGTGTTTGTTGGTGGGCGGGGCGGGCCGGTGTGCAGCGGAGAGGGGCGGTGCAGAGGAGAGAGGAGAGTCAGAGATGCTGAGCAGGAACCGCAGGTTGTTCCGCACACTGCGGGGATTTAACGCGTCAAACCTGGAGATAAACTGACAGAGAGGGTGAAGAGCAGCTGATGAGAAGGTAGGACGGCTCATTCTTTATGTAATATTAATTTATTCACATTAAAAACAGAAACAGGTCTGAGATCTGTTTAAAGTAGCTCAACTATCCGCCTGCAAACAACTGAAAACTAAAAGTAGTTCAATGATGAAAACATTTAACATTAATAATTTAATTTACTCTGTGAGGCGCTTTTCTGTTGAACCAAAACGCTTTTAGGCTTTTAACATTAGATAATTAAAGGTCTTTATAAGCGTGGACGTTTGGTGCAAACCTGCAGCTTCATGTGAAGTAAAAGCAAACTGAGTATAAGATCGGTTTAATTAACAGTTAGCATAGATTTATTATAAAATGTCCTGATGCACAAGCTGCTAATTAGAGTCTGTTTATCTTTATTGTAGAGATCATTCTCCATCTTTCATTTAAATTCAGTATCTGCAAATATTATATATTTATTTTTTGATAAACAAGAATATTTGCAGATTGTAAGTTAATGTACAAAGTGTAAAATATACAGTAAAATCCCTTCGACACCTTGTGTTTGACTTCGACAGCCTGCAGGCTCAGGTAGGTAGCGTACAGGTGACGTCACGACGTGCAGCAGGTGGCAGGAAGGACTCATTGTTTACTACAGCTGTCTGTGGTGTGATTTAACTCTCTGACACTCGGCTGGATTAACTTTTTCTTTATTGTTCGTCATCTGAAAAGGCAAATCTGCTGCTGTCTTTAATGCTCTAAAGTGCAAAAAGGTTTGAAGATATGAGCCGAGTTTTAGTTTAAATGTTCGAAAAATGAACAAACATCATCGACAGAATGTGAAGAAACAGCAGTGCTGATGTTTTCTGTCTCCTGATAGACTTCTAAGAGTCTAATAAATCAACAAAATGAACTCAAACATTGTCAAGACAGGAAATATTTTGTACACCTATCATCCTAAACTAAACTGAAAATACAACTGTGCACCATTTCTTTACTTTTACTGAACTAAGACGAGCTTAATCGCCACGTTCACTCAGCGTAAAACACACTTCATTCAAACATAAACTAAATAAACTCACTGAAACAGTCTTGTTTTGTTTTAGTTTCAAGTTCTTTCAAACGACACCTGTAGAGATGTTTTTGGATGCATCACATCTCAGTCCTGGTGATTGTTTCTGACTTGTTTCTCCACATTTGTCAGTATTTTGAACGCTGTGTAAGAGTGATAACTGAATATAATCAAGTAAACTGGATTGTTACACCTGCAGCTGTGTAACTTAATGAAAATGCCGTCTTCACATACAAGAATCACGGCGCTGGAGTCTCGTCGCTGCTCTGCGTGTAAACGTCTTTATGAGTGTTTAAACAGTTTAATTACATGATTAGTTCTGCAGGTTTCTGTCTCGTATAACTGATTAACTGTTAACGTCCCAAACATTTGCTGGTTACAGTTTTGAATGTGTGTGTTTGCGGCCGACATAATCAATTCATCAATTAGTGACAGCAGCTTCTCTGTTCTGTGTGATTCCACTTTGCACCAAACAACATCAAGAGTCTTTCTTCTTTTCTTTCGCTCCCTGTCGCACCTCCTTCCTCTCTTTTATTCCAGCAGGTGCTGATTAGCGGTTAGGGCCTAATTATGATGCTCCGGCGTGATAACATCATGTGTGAAAAGAAAAGCGTGTGTGTGTGTGTGTGTAAATCTGGAAATAATGCAGCATTTCAGGCATGAAATTAGTTTTTTTGTGGAATAAAAAAACACCAAGAAAATGATGCACGTCCTTTAAGAATTATAAATTAGAAACAGTGAGAGTTGATGTTGTGAACATTTGGTGTAGTTACTCCAAATCCAACAGATCTACATCACGAGTGACACTAAACTGCTGATCCTGTGCAGCATTACAAGCTTCAAGAGTTCAGGAGCTTAAACAGAAACAGTTTTGATGTTCAGATGAGACCAAAGAGGACAGTTTGAGGTGAGCTGAATAATTAGCAGCTAACCAGCTAACTGCCTACAGCTCTACAATTCACTGACATGGTTTCTTCCTCTGCAGCCACAACAAACACTCAGGATATTGTTGAACTAAGTGTCTGTCTGTCTGTCTGTCTGTCTGTCTGTCTGTCTGTCTGTCTGTCTGTCTGTCTGTCTGTCTGTCTGTCTGTCTGTCAGCTCGTCTCCGTGGCCGATTCTGTTGTCAGTCATTATGAATAATGATGGTACCACTCTGCTCTCCAGGTGCCAAAACCATCTGATGCTGCAGCCTAATCCAGTCACCTGGGACTGAGCACACACACACATACGCACACAGACACACACACACACACACACACACACACACACACACACACACACACACACACACACAAGGACGGCAAACATGGCGTCAGACCTGCCCATCTTCACAGAGCAGGAGGAGCTGCACAGGAGAGCCAATCAGGTCACAGATGAGGTAAGAAGTTAACTCTACTGTAACTGTTTAGCGTTATTTTTGCCTCTGAATGGTTTCTGTCTATAATTTTTTTTATGACTCGGGCCTCAACGGCCTCTTGGTCCTGGTGCTCTGTGCTACATGAATACATCCATAAAGCTTTTCAACGAGAGAAAACAAATCAGATTTTGGGACCCTGGTAGTCTGCTGGACATCTGAGGGAAGTCAGGAGGTCGACAGTGAAATCACTTTTTAATCACGCTACAGTAGAGACAAGAATTAGCGAGATAGCTCACTGTTTCCTAACTGTATGTTCTGGATGAATGGGTTGTGTATGTGTTTGGCTCGGAGCTGATACAGCGGATTGTGAGCTGTAGTTCCCCAGGGAAACACACCAACCTCTTTGGCTGTTATATCAGCGGCAGGGCTGCTGGTCCAATCGTTCTTTCTAAACCAGCCCAGAAACACTCTTGGCTCTGGAGGATGAGTGACACTAGCCGTTTTTATTCTGGGCAATAAGCCACCAATCTGCCGTCCTTTTGGCGGCTCGCTCTGCAGATTTAGACAGAAGGCGGCAAACTGGTGGTCTGTTTTGTTCCACCAGTTTTGCCCCTCGGAGGGTAACGTTACACTTATTTGCGCCTCCATTGCTGTAAATCCGAGGCGGCAATGTGGTGGCAAATGCTGAGATGGGCGGAGGTGTGGATGACGTGCACTGCTGCGCACCCACAGCCGGGAGTTTTAAAACCAGGAAACAGCTGATCACAGCAGTCAGTTCGTCACTTCATCCACCAAGATGAGCAGCTGGAAAGCCGCTGAGATCCGGGAGATGCTAGCGTCTCCTCGCTCTCTGTAGCTGTCTCGGTTGTCCGCTTGTTGTTGTAGCGGCGAGCTAATAGCGGTCGCTACTTTCAAATTAAAAGCCCCCGCTAAGAACCCAGTTCTAAACTCCGATGGAGTGCAATGTAAAGCTCTTATTTTGAAGAAAAACTGCGAAAAACTTCCCATAAGGAATGAATGGGACGGGGTCAAAAAAGTCGCAAAATCATCAACGTTTTTCAAACATCTCCTGCTCTGGCAGACTTTGACCTAGAGACACCATTCAAACTTTAAAATGTAGGCACAAGTCTTATCTATTTGAGTTGTATTTGAACTTTCTTTCTACGATGTTTAGTTTTTGAACGGTGACCCTTAATCGACCGTGAGTGATTTCGAAAAAATTCAGAAAAATTCAGGATTTTCAATGAGTGTGTATTGCGGAATGTTCGCGCAGCACCAACTGGCAGAGTGGGGAGCCTGAAAAAAACTCTCTGAAAATGTTTCTTTAGATGACGATCCTAGCCACAGATTTCACACTACAATAGTGATATTTTCCAAGAACGTAGCCACACTTGTCTTCTGTCTGGCAACGTGTCCACTTTATCGGGAGGATGTACGGTTTTTGAATTATCTGCGTCTAACCGACACAAACTCCAGCAACTGCCCCATAAGCCCCAATGTTAAACGGGAAGAGGATTTTGGGAGAAAAGCAGAAACTGCCCTGCTTCTCTTCACGCCCAACTTCCTGCTTCACGTCACGTCACATGTTGACGCCTACCAGAGGAGGAAAAGTGGAGGCTGTTTGGAAAAGGAGGAATATTACACCTCCCTTTTAGACAGACAAGGAGGCACATTGCAGCCTTTACCTTGCTGCACATGTGCCACCTTTTCTATCTGAAAGGGGCTACTGAGAGGAGCGGCAGCTGGGAGAGAGGCCAGAGAGGTCGGAGTGTTTACCGGGGAAACTACAGCTCATACACCACTGTATCAGAACTGCAAGTAAAACAGACATAACCAGGGCTACGCTACGAGCTAACTGTTTCAGCCACGCATAGAGAAGGAAACCATGAAGTAGCTAACGTGGCTAACGGTTATCTTACTTTCAGACCGTATCACTCATTCATAAAGATTCAAAATGATCACAGTGACAAGAAGAACGACACACACACGAGCAGAGATCCGTGTTACTGATGTGAGCTACAGAGGACGGTGCTCCGCCTGAGGGGAGGCCCCCCCCCCCTTGTAAGGACACCTGGCTCACCTGGTTACCATGGAGACGGCTGGTCTCCTGGTGCGACAATCTGTAGGGAAACATCAGGCATGGATGAGCTCATACGCTCAGTGTGTGGGGGCGGTGCTTAACACACACACACACACGCACACACACACACACACACACACACACACACACACACACACACAGACTCCGTGGGGTTTATAGGCTACTGCAGGTCAAAGCCATTTGTCACCCCATCAACCCCTCTGTGGGGAAGTCCCAGAGGACTGACATGATATTTACACAATACCCACACACACACACACACACACACACACACACACACACACACAGCAAGGGGCGGAAAGACTGGAGCAGCGTATCCGTGTGTGACTGTCAGTACAGTGTGAATGCAGATCATTACGTCTGCTGTGTGTTGACTTTTCTAAAGGTTTGTGGCAAAAACAGCAGTTAAAGGTCCAGTCTGTATATTTTTGACCATGAAACACACGTTTATTCACAGTTACACTCACTGAAACACGAGTTTGATTTAGAAACCTTCTGTGCGTGTCAGTCAGTTTGTGATTGGTCGGCTTTAATGCTGTGTTTCGACTCTGTATTTTTTAGACAACACAGACAAAACTGCCCAGTTTTACATGTTCAGCTGACCTGCTGTGCTCTGATATAAATGTTTATAGCGTCTAATAATTGGGAGATGCAGGGATGTTAGCACCGCCCTGGTTCCCTCCATAACAAGCCTGAGATTTTGTAATTGGATTTTGGATTATTACAGAAAATAATCTCTGACACAAGTTTATGATACTGACACATTTTGTTCATCCAGATAGTCTCCACAGATGAACACAGATTAAATGTGTAGCAGTAAGAAGCTAATGTTCGGCTACAAACAGACGACATCACGGTCACATGACTCAAACGTCTCCACCACTAAGAGTCTTACTGCACAATTACTATCCAGGTTTTCTATAAACTGATCAGAGTACAAGTTGTAAAGTCAGAGTTAGAACAGTGTGGAACTAAAGTGGCCTGTAGAGACGGACTAGTGAGGAGACGAGTCTCCGTGTTCGCTGTGAGGACGTTTAATGTCCCCGACAACCTCTGGAGTCTCATTCAGACACTCGTTAGCAACCGCTAACTGTTTTTAACACACGTATAAGCTTCATAACTGAAGCATGGAGGATTGTTTCACCACAGACCTTATCACAGGCATCAAACCAAAAAGCTGACTCCAAGACTAGGGTGCTGAAAATGCAGAAATGCTAACTCATTTCCGGGTTTTTGGAAGCTATTACTGTCAGGAATACTGAGAATTAATTATGAGGCATTTGAAATAAAATTTAGGCTGAGGAAATGTGACTTATTTTTATGAAATGTTGGGCAATTTGTGGAAATTTAAAAGCAATTTCCCAACAGCAAACATGATCAAACCTCTTAAAAAACAATCATTAATCCAACTTGTTGAATATTTTATCACTATGAATCTGAGTGTAGTTTGTGTGTTTCAGTCCCTGGAGAGCACGAGGAGGATGATGCAGCTGGTGGAGGAGGTACACACACACACACACACACACACACACACACACACACACACACACACACAGAGCAAACCTCATCGTGAAGTTCATCCTCATTATCACGTCAGCGTCATCGTCTCTAAATAAGCTCTGTGTGTTTCCACTGTAGTTTCCACAAGAGGAAATGACACAAACATGCCTCAACCTAATTACACTTTAAACAAGACGGATGCTGATTAACTCTGAGCTACTGGAAAACAATTGTGGGCTTTGACATATTGAAAACCAAAGTGGACGAGAGCAGAGACGAACACAAGCAGAGAGGACGGGATCTTAATCAGTGCAGCCGAATATTATTCCCCATTTTCCAAACATGAGATAAGCGTTTATATTGTCTGTCATCCAGGCAGCCTTTGGTTTCAGTTTACATGCTGCACATAGACGAGATCTAACAGCTTTAAACTTCCACATATTGTCATGAGGTGATGTAGAAGTGATGAAGAGGTGTTTCAAAATATCATAGAGTTGATCTGAAACCAGCGGCTGCCTGGAAGAAGTAAAATCAGCTCGTTTGCAGATCGCTAACAGTGTTTTTGTACTCTCCTTTCTCCAGAGCAAAGACGCTGGGATCAGAGCTTTGGTCATGCTGGATGAACAAGGAGGTAAACAGCTCCAGTTGATCATTCCTTAAATTCTACTTTTTCAGCCTTGCTCAATAATATCCAAAGTCTGTTTCCAAGGAAGGAGTCAGGGAGCTTAGATCTGTATTATTTTACTCTGTGTGAGTCGTTCTGCAGGACAAAGACCAACATGTGGGTCACACAGACCCAGTTAAACACAAAGACAGGATGCAGGACGAGCTGCTTCGTTGTCCAACAACTTCAAAGCTGTCCGGTTTACACGTTTAGTGGTTGAACATGGCTGCTCTTGTTCTGCAGTATCATAATGTGTCTGCTTAAAGGTGTCATTTGTAAAATATGACCAGAAATGGAGGGTAGCTCCAAAAACATAGGGAGTAGCATATCACCTCGCTCTTTGTTAGCTATCCTTGGCTGTAGCTCAGTTAGCCGTGGATGAGCCCAGGAGTTGGTGCGGACCACAGCCGGACACCAGTCTTGGACTGAACTCAGCCTCTGAGAGCGACGGAGGTTCAGTCTGAAGACTCTGTTTTTGTTTTAAACAAAACATTCTGGCCATATCTTACAAGCTGCTCCTTTAAACTGAACCTCAGAAAGTTGAAGTGATACACAGGAATGATGGTACTTTTTCAGATTCATTACTGGTGGATGGTAGATTATTTCCCAACGTCTTTCCAGTCAGTCCACTGAAGGAAATATAAGCTCCAGTTAATCCACACCATGTCTGAAAATGTGCTTGAGATCTATATGAGCTTTGATTTATGGGGATTGTCTGAACACGTTGGTCTGAACATGCACTCGACCAATCGGATCGGAGGGTTGTTGCACGCTGTCCGTCTCTGCTGTTGGTTACGACGCCATAAAACCCAGCGCCATAAAACTCCTGTTCCTAACAGAGCAGTTGGAGCGTATTGAGGAAGGCATGGACTCCATCAACAGGGACATGAGGGAGGCGGAGAAGAACCTGACGGACATGGCTCAGTGCTGTGGTCTGTGTGTCTGGCCCATCAGGAAGTAGGTCCAGGATCCGTGCCTTCACGCAACGGGGGGCCTCAGACACCCAGTTCCATTCAATAAATATGGTGTTTATCGGGGTTTGGTTCAACAGTAGAGCCACAATTTAGGGAATTTACACCAACTGTTCATCGCTCGTCATCGTCCAAAAAGACTGGTGGTTTGTGACGCTTCAGTGTCTCCAACTGCTGTTCATTTGATCACAGTTACGTACCAAAGTGTTGTTTGCAAACATGTTGTGCTCTCAGTCATTTCTGCACGACTTTATTAGACTTCCATACATATTATATATATTCCACAATGAGCCCTCGAGCAGATGTCTGGACATATGGTTTTTGTCTTGAAGACGTTTCACCTCTCATCCAAGAGGCTTCATCAGTTCCTGCTCGCTTGACTAGGCTGAGACTAGTCCAACAAAAAAACCAGGAGGGGGTCTGCGACACCACCTATCTCCAATTTACAATGCTGCCCTTTCATGTCTTCCCAGGAGATTCAACAACTTAGCCTCTAAGAACAACGGCTGTGCACAAAGGGCCTCATGTGACTCCAACGACTGTCGTTACAACACAATAGAGCACTAACGAAGTCGAAACCAACTTTCCACCATCCCCAACGACCATACTAACGACTGTCGTTGGCAATAATGGAGCACATACGACCCATAGCCATCAGTGGCCTTGTGACCGCCTCCTGAGAGGTTAAATAGCTGGACCTCCACACCGGCTAGTTGGACTAGTCCCAGCCTAGTCAAGGGAGCAGGAACTGATGAAGCCTCTCGGATGAGAGGTGAAACGTCTTCAAGACAAAAACCAAATCCAGTTGCGTTCGATTCAATTTCCTTGAGAAAACTATGACCTGGATGAATGAGAATATTCACAGGCATGTCTGGACATAGTTACACAAAATCTGAAATAAACTGAGTGGAAAGAGACAATTGTTGCCCAAAATTCAAAAACTCTGGACAAATATAAATACAATTAGGTGTGAAATAAGTATATAATTATCTAAGACATTCATATATATTCTTCCACACCACTACATGTTATACTTTTCACTTCACTACATGTTTGAAAGCTTTACTTACTTCTTACTTTGCAGATAACACGCTGCATCAGTCACATTTTTAAATTAATTTGTTTTATTAGCAGCAGCCATAATTAAAACAAACACTGATTCTGATAATCAGAAAAATTATTTAAGATCCAATATTTCGCTACGTCAATCATCAGTCGGCCCAAAGTATATACATATAAATATATGTTTAATATATTTTTACTAGTTTACACTTGATTCTTACAGTAGGCAACTTTTAATATCAGATACTTTCACAGACTTTCACAAAGTAAAATTTAAGAAATATGATTTTTAGGTACCGTTTTTATTTGAACCCCATCTGTCACACAGTTATTGAGACCAGTTAAACTCCAGTCCAGTCGTACATGAACATTACACTTCGCCCCTCGTTCCGACTCACTCAGATCCTGAGCAGGAAACATGATGGAACTGGGCACTGAGGCCAGAGTTGTGGAGAGTCTGGCACAGCTCGGCATGGTTCGGCCCTGTTCGCTCCAGGCTGGCTCAGCTGTAGTCGGTGCTAAGTGATGTCATTTATGATTTGAGAGTGAGTTTTTTTTTTATTTCAGTTGCTGGTGGCTGGTTTTCAGTTCAGCTGCGGGGCTATTAGGAATAATTTGGTGATTTTTGTTCTGTTTTTTGGGTTTTGTTTTGCTCTCCTCCTCCTCCATCCTCCCCCCACCTTTACTGCCACATCACCTCCCCCCTTCAACCTTCAACCTTCCTCCTTCCTCTTTCCCACCTTCTTCTTCACGTCCTCCTTCCTTCTTCCTCTCCTCCTCCTCCCGCCTGCTCCTCCGTCCTCCCCCCGTCCTCCTTCTCCTCTCTCAGAGCAGTTGGAGCGTGTAGAGGAGGGTTTGGATCAGATCAACTCTGATATGAAGGAGGCCGAGAAAAACCTGACCGACCTGGGCAAGTGCTGTGGCCTCTGCTCCTGCGATAAGTAGGTGGAGGGGTGTGTGTGTGTGCGTGTGTGTGTGTGTGTGTGTGTGTGTGTGTGTGTGTGTGTGTGTGTGTGTGTGTGTGTGTGTGTGTGTGTGTGTGTGTGTGTGCACGACTGGTACATTATTCTGAGGTAAGTATATGATGATCAGTTTTTCTGATTCAGAATTTAAATATTTTTCCATCATCGTCATATTTTCTGCTCACTAGACAGTAAACATGAGATCATATTCACGCGGCAGCCATTTTTTTCTGCCGTCACGCTCAGCATCGGGAAGCTCAAGTGGTTTTAAGTTGTATAAACACAGGAAATCTGACAAATTGTCGTTATCTGACTGGTTTCTGATTGATCAACAACTGAGGTCGGGGTGAAAAGACAGCAAGTTAAAATTTCAGTTATTTAGATTTTAGAATTAATTTAAAGCCTCTCTCTATCATGCGACACTATCAAGCGGTAACGTTAGCGAGGAAGTGGTTTAATGCCAATGTAAGTTCTAACAGGATATCATCAGGATATAAATACAGGAAATCAGACAAATTGTCGTTATCTGACTGGTTTCTGATTGATCAACAACTGAGGTCGGGGTGAAAAGACAGCAAGTTTGAGTTAAAGTTCTAACAGGATATCATCAGTTAGCAAATATGTCATTTTACCTTGGAATAGGGACTGAAATTCCTCGACAACTCAACCACAGTAGCATCAAAAACCAAGGAGAGAAATAGGAGGAAAATGGCCGCCATCTGGATAATGTAGTTTGAGAAATCCTTCCATGAATGTCAGATTTGTTTTGTTCCATCTGTTGCTTCAGCTTTCTTTTGTCGCCTGCTTGCTCGGCTGCTGTGAATATTTACAACCTGCTCAGATCATCTTACAAAGTGTTTGACATCTCTTTGATATGAACAGACCACTTCTGTATGCAGACTGGAACTTTACCTAACAGACGCTTCACGCCATCAGACGTGCAGATTGGAAGCACCGATTCCAATAAAAAGCAAATACTGTAGCGTGGCTGTTGGACCGGTCTGGGTACAGTGTGGGTCTGCATCACATTCAGTCCTGAGGTCATTCCCTCTCTTTGTCTCGCTCAGGCTGAAGGCCTTTGAGGAGAGCGGCGCGTACAAAGCGGTCTGGGGAGGAGCCTCGGGTCAGGACGGCGTCGTTTCCAGTCAGCCGCCGTCATCTCATGTGGTGGATGAGAGGGAGATAATGATCATGAGCGGAGGACACATACGGAGGTAGAGAGTGATAGAGTATAATGATGTGAGTTATTGCTGGTCGGTGTGTCGAGCGAGGCAGCTGTGGCGTTGTTGTGAGTGTGTGTTTGCTCTCCTTTAGTACAGACTGACATGTAATACCACCAGTCATCCGTCACGCAGGCAGCTGGACAAACACAGTCTACTCTGCTCTTTCTCAGAGTGACTAACGATGCCCGAGAGGATGAGATGGAGGAGAACCTGTCTCACGTCGGCAGCATCATCGGGAATCTGAAGAGCATGGCCCTGGACATGGGGAACGAGATCGACACGCAGAACGTGCAGATCGAACGCATAGGGGGAAAGGTACTGCTGTCGCATCACAACACATTACAGAGCCGTGTGTCATCGTGACGTTTCGCAGATTTACGTCACCGAATATCAACAAATACATGAACAAATGACACAGGAGGCCACGACAAATGACCAGGCAGCTTTGGATAACTACGGAAGCGTATTGCATTCACTTGATAAATTTATTTTCTTGATAAATTTATTTTTTGGTTTGTTTTTCGGAATAATTATTTCTGTTTTTCTGAGTAATTTATTTTTTTGTCTGTTTTTTTGAATAATTATCTCTGTTTTTCTAAGTAATTTATTTTTTTGTCTGTTTTTTTGAATAATTATTTCTGTTTTTCTGAGTAATTTATTTTTTGTCTGTTTTTTGGAATAATTATTTCTGTTTTTCTGAGTAATTTATTTTTTGTCTGTTTTTTGGAATAATTATTTCTGTTTTTCTGAGTAATTTATTTTTTGTCTGTTTTTTTGAATAATTATCTCTGTTTTTCTAAGTGATTTATTTTTTTGTCTGTTTTTTGGAATAATTATTTCTGTTTTTCTGAGTAATTTATTTTTTGTCTGTTTTTTGGAATAATTATTTCTGTTTTTCTGAGTAATTTTTTTTTGTTTTTCAGAGTAATTTTTTTTCTTCTGTTTTTCGGAGTAATTTTTTTTCTGAAATATCGAGATACTTGCAACTCCGTGAGAGACATCCAACCTGTAACCATGCCGTGGACCTATGGTGACTCCTGCCCGCGCATATATAATATTATATAATATATAATACCATCTATATGACTTAAAGACAGGACTATCTCCCAGTGTCTTAAACCCAGATCAAAGTAAAACTTGATTAAACTGAACAAGTCGGTCATGTTTGTAACCATGAAGTCGAGCTCTCAATGAATGAATGGATCTTCAAATGCTCCGTAAACTCAGGAAAAAAATTACTCTGAAAAACAGACAAAAAAATAAATTACTCAGAAAAACAAACCAAAAAATAAATGTATCAAGTGAATGCAATACGCTTCCGTAGATAACAGCAAAAACTACCAGAATCCTTTTAATTTAAGTCTCGACCGATTGCAGGAGGGGAACATTTGTTTGCAGGAGTTAAATATGGAACACAATCAGATAAGAAACACTTCCAATCAAAGTGTGATGATCAGACAAGAGGTATCACTTAAAATGATGAAGAATGGCACTCAGTAGAGCGCATACCTCAGACAGTAGGCTCAAACAGTTGGCAGGTTGCTATATATACTCCCTCTCTCCCAGCACACCCGGGAGTCTCTGAGGCATTCAGACGGAGGCACTCCGGGACTCATCGTGCAGCTCCTGGCAGCACAAGGCTTTGTAGATAAGGAACAGTGGGTTGCTTTTAAAAAAAAACATGATTCAAGAGATTGAGGGTTTGTTTTGGAATATGTTAGGGTTGAGGATAGCAGCTTAATTCAGCTCTGAATGCAGAGCTCTGGAGCTTTTCTCTGCAGCCGGGGGAAACATGCATGGATTTGAATCGGATGTTTATTGGCTCGATGATTGATTTGAATATTTTGAGCCAGGTTCTAGTTGGTAGCTCAGCGTTGATTGAATCTATATCTTATCTTATATCTATATAACTACATCTTATATAGAAAAGAAATAAGGTCCTCTGAAGCTCTGAGACTGAACAGTGTGTTTGATCTGTTTCAGCTTTTAAGCGAGAATAATAAATGATCAGAGCTGATGGCTCAAGAAAATAGATGAAAGTCGACATCCTGACTTTCTTTTAACCTGATATTTACACTGTAACATGAAGCGATATCTTAACATGGCTCTAGTTTGTGTTCCCGCTGGGTGGAGGTGTGTTGTAACGCTTACGATGAGCTCTTGCACAACCAACTTTGGGGGAAACCTGTATTTGATTAGCCTGAATCTGAAAGCTATCTCCAGTGGTTCTTACTGACACGTCTTTTTGTTCCGTCTTTCTCTTTCTGCAGGCCATTCTCAACGTGTCCCGCATCGACGCCGCCAACCAGAAAGCCAACAACCTCATGAAACGATAGAAGCGGCGCTCTTCCTTCTCACTCTCGTTCTACTTCATCCTACTTGCAGTCACTGTGTTTTTCGTGCCAAAGTGCTGCCGCTTTTATTCTCTGCTTTACTTAAGTCACCTTTCACTTCTAATATACTAATAATATACTCGCTCTGGTCTTCTACGAGGTGTCCTGTATCTGTTTTCGCATGTTATAGTATTCCCATTTATTCTCATAATACTCTGACGGAGGAGTGATGGGATACTGATATGACGTAACGCCTTTGAAATGAGTCTCAGAATTATTATAGCTCTATTTCTGTGGTGGGGTTTCGCAGCGAGCCCTCTGTCACTGTGGATTTCACGCTGCGTATTTCCCCTCCAGGTGGCCTCCGCCGCCACTCAGCAGCGAGTTGGAGGATAGAAGGCGTTTAATGATCCCTGCGGGGAAACTGGGTCAGCAGCAGCAGCAGCAGCGCCGTCACCGCCAGCAGCAGCAGCAGAGAGCAGAATCAGACAAATACATAACTCAAGAAATCATTTCAGAAAAAGGTGAACATGTGGAGACAAAGAACAGCGACGAGCGAGCATCTTAAGCCAAGAAGTGGCCTTTTTTTTTCTATCTGTAACCGGACAACAGAGAAAAGAAGGAATGACCCTGTATGTGCAGGAAATATGAGAAAAATTAATAAAGACATAAACAAATATATATACACAACTATAAACAGGCAGTTTATTTCCCAATGTAAACACACCACTGTATCACACACACCCATCCCCCCTCTCTACAGTCTGAAATGCTCCATAGGAGGTGAAACACGTGCATGAAGCGCCCCCTGCAGGCGCATCCGGGTATTGCCCAGAAGAAGGAAACACGTATATTGTCCCCAGAGGAAGATCTCTGGCGACACCAAGCGGACAAACTTGGAATCTGCTCGTCCTGGCCTCTCCATCTTCTCCTCTTCTCCATGTTGATATAAAATGGTGGTGAAATGACGATGGATCTGGTGTTTGTCCTCATGTGAAGAAGGGGATTCTGATCTCATGAAGGGTTTATTGCTGACACTCTCACAACTCAACATGAAAATGCAGTTATTCTGTGCTTTGTGTGACGTTTTTTTTTTTTTTTTTTTCCATAATAGCCAGTTACATAATGTTTTGGTTCATAGCTGCTGTGGACGTGTTGGTTCTCCAGGTGTCATTTTACTGACTTCACAGCCATACCTGAGACTGGAGGTCGGTTATATGGTTTGTTTTTACTGGTGTGGTGATTAGTGGAACAATGACCTTTGCTGAACTAAAGGCCTCCATGCTCGTCACACAGCAGGTTTGCCAGAGAGCATGTTTATTGGTGTTTTTGTCATGAAATATGAACGTTATGAATAAAAACAGTGCCTACAATAAAAATATTGCGTACACGCTTTTGGCCTAATTAACTACGTGCAGGCAGGGGGCGTGGTCGTGTGAGGGGACTCTCAGCCTCGTGAGGATGTTTACTCTTCATGAAAAAACTAAAATATGAGCTAAATTGTGCAGAATTCGTGAGTTTTTTGTGTGTTTTGCTGTGTTTGGTGCACGCAGCCACGCGGGGCAGCTGGGGGGCGCGCGGCAGGGTGAAAATGTTGCGCGTTCAAGGGAGAGAAAAAAAATTCTCTCGCGCTGCGGAGTCTGCGCAGTGGCGTTCTTCTCGTCACTCCGAACTTTCGGGAGAATCACACGGAGGAAGGAGGGGAGGGAGAGGACAACGCCATTTTCCTGGTAATCATTTTCTACATACATTCAATCACTTTCCTTACGTGCACTTTTTAACGTCGCAAAGCGCGGTTAATTCTCGAGAACGGACCGCACGCGGGGCGGTTTAACGTTAAAGAGCTGGTTTAGCTACAACGCGTTAAAAAAAAAACAGCGTAGCGACGAAGCTAGCTTGCATCTCGTCCTCTATCTCGGCCACCGTTAGCTCCAGCTCAGCGCAGAAACACCACACGCTGATTCGCAAAACGCGCGTTTTTACATCCACGATAAATCCACGTATCGGTGCTGGAGCTCGCGGTCGGCCGTGTTTCGCCATTTTTCTTTAACGCAGCGGCGTCTCGGCGTTACGAATCGGGCAGAGATGGCGGAACCAGTGGGCTGCTCCGTGTGTGAGCAGCAGGCGAAGAGGCAGGCACGAGCTCAACAAAGACACGGGAAGAGCGCAGATGATTGGCTCAGACGGGCCACGTGGTCAGAACCAACGCAACGTTCGTTTAAATCATTGTTATAATGAGAAGAACTTCTCGACAGTTAATATAATGTCCATGTTTTTACTCTATACAGGCGTATTGTTTTAAAATCACACTGATTTATAATAATTAAAGACAGTTACAGGGAAACAGTAACTCTGGAGAAGAAATCCAAACTCAGAATTTTAATATTACATTATTAATGAGGTAATAATACGAATTCAGATTTTTTTTTTTTTCCATGAGTGAATAAACAAGCTGTTCTCAGAGGAAAATAAGGTCCCAGAAGTTTGAAGCTAGAAGAAGTAAAACAGTATGAAATTGTGTTGTCCATTAAGGCCATTTTGTTTATTCATGTTATTCAGTCATGAAAACAAATTGAGTTTGTTTATTTTGTCTGTTTAGACATAAATAAAAATCAGTCAGTGACAGTCTTTCTCTTCTCATTAAAGTTTTCATCCCTAAAACTACGGAGTGCTCCTTTAAAACAAATTAAAAAGAGAAGGGAAAACACACAGCTATAATCATTTGAGAATCTCTAGTCTATAATATCTCAATAAATTATGCAGCTCGAACACATTATCAGGTTTTTTGTTATAATTACTTCAGAGTATGTGTCACATAATCAAACATGAAGAGCTTTTGTGATCTTCTGGATATAGTCTTGACTCTCTAAAGTGAGATAATGACACAGATTTTGGTTATTAAGTCAAAATGGACACCCAGTCGCAGTACAACACCACCTCTCATCCTTTGGTGCAAAGCATATTTCCTTTATTTTACAATCCAACCAGAAGGTGGCAGTGTAGCGACACAAGCTGAAGAAAAACAAGATGTTCTCGGTCATTGCCCGTGAAAACATTAACAAACAGCCCAACCCTGCATAGTTCGGTCAGGTCCTCTTACCTCCAGTACTTTGTGTTATTTTCAATTATTAGTATTTGTGTTGTTCTTGGTAGATGTTCTGCTACCGTGATGGCGTTCTCTCTCCTTTCTTGTGATTACAGTTTCTCTCCAGTGGAAACTACTTTGTTTTAAAAAGTCAACCGGCTCAAACGAGCAGCTGTAGTGTTTGCGTCACATGTTAAGACTCACAGGACACAAGTGCTAAAACTGTTGTGCTGCTTCATATAGACGATGAGTGGACATATCTGACAGCTGAAAAGATATCAAATCCACAAATATGTACCTGTAATCACACCTGTATATTTAATTGTTGCCCGAAGTCGTCAATGGCGCACGATATCTGTGAAATGAGCACATCAGCCATTGTGGGCAGATGTAGTAATGTTTGTATTGATGTGTATGACCAAGTCCGGAGAGGAATTTTTGAGCCCATCACTTTGTGACATCATTAAAACACGAGCCGCAGGTAAAGTCAACTTGCGGTTGCACAAAAGCACCTGCAGCCTGTGTAGTTGTGCAATAATCTTGGGAAGAAAAAAAAAATGTCTGCCTCACAATTTTGTACTTGGATTCTGTTGTACACTGCCACCAAGTGTCGGACAGGATGACCTACATGACAGAAACCCCCATTTTATTCAGTGTTGTGATGGAAGACCTTGGAAAGTTGTGAAAATTTGTAAAATCGTTGAAGGTTTTTGAAAAGTGATGGAAGTGAGATGGGTGAAACCATATTATCTGATTCTAGGCAGAGTTCCCATGTGTCCTGGTAAACCTTGAATACAGTTGGTATTAGTATTTTTCTGTGGTAAATTTAAAATTGCTCTTGATGAAAGCAAAACTTCCAGCAGCTCTTGGTTGTTGGTGTTCATGCTCTCCAGTTATTGATGTTCAGGCAGCCATAATGATGCACTGTAATTCACAGGGGAAAAAGGCATTAGGGTTATAAATTGATTAATTCAGGAACATATTAGTGCATGGGCGTGCTCCCTGTCTGTCGTACCAGCTAGATCATCACTGAACTGGATGGACTGCAACTAAAGAGTTATTTTCATTGTCTGTTAATCTGCGGACTATCTTCTTGGTTAATCGATTAGTAGTTGTTGTTGTTGTTGTTGTTGAATTTCAAGGCCCATATTTGACAGAAAGCGAAGTGCCAAGGGGCTTTTACATGTCTGACCTGTAAGCTCTGAATTTAAACATCTGCGTTGTCTATTAGCTTTCACAATTAAAAAATAAACTATATAAGGAACTTTCATACAAAAGAAGAAGGAAAAAACAATGCACCTTTTAATCTTAGAAGTAGCAGGTTTGATTCTCGTAAACTCCCTCTGCTTTGGACCATTCTTCTGAGGACAATTAGACTATTATTCAGGAAATTTGCAGTGTCTTTTCTTTTCAAATAAATGCTATAACATCAGTTTATTCTCATAAAACTCTTGTTGGGTAAAAAGCAAGTGAATCTCATGCAATTCTCAACCACAGCTGGTTCATCTTTCAACGTTTGTCTGTAGTTAATTTAATATGTAATATATTGTGCATTTCATAAACAGAGCTCTGATTTCTATTGACTTTAAGTGAAGTAATCTATTCATGCATTCTCCCCCGTTCTCTTTCCTCCCTTCCTCCGTAATCTTTATCTACTCCTTTTCCTCTTTCCTTTCTTGCAGGCCCTTTATCTTTGGTCCAGACTGGCAGGTGAATCAGGACGAGACGATCCTGGAGGGAGGTGAAATTGGACTCAGTGTCACACTGAGTTGTTTTGGGCCGTCGGTAGAAGAGGTGGAGGCGCAGCCATGTCGGCCCCGTGGCGTGATGAAGATGACGAGTTAAAGGCGGGAGGAGTGAAAGGAGGGTTGAGGGCCAAACCTAGGTTCTCCTTCACTGAGGTCAAAATGCTGCTGGAGGCCGTGAAGAGGAACAGATACATCATCCTCAGTAAGTAGGAAAGACTGTGTGTGTTTGTTGGCTTTGTTGTTTGTGATTTATTTCATACTCTTAAGCTTATTGTCGGCTAAGAGGAGGGAACTTTTCTTATTGTTTATTTCTTGACTTGGATCAGATCCAGCTCAGAACGTGTGACACAGATTTGGTTCTGATATTAGACAAGTGAAGTGAAAAGAGTTGCTGGTTCTGGGAATGTTTTTCTCATTCTTGGTTGCTCTTTTGTTTGTTTGTTTGTTTGTTGTGTTTGTATCCTCAGTGATGCTTAACACAGAAACATGGGACTCTCCTGGATGGTCTAATGATGCTATATATTTGTTATAATCACCAGTGTACAGTATTTCAAAGTGTGCTCCTTAGAAATTATGGTTTGTCCATCAATTTGGTCACTGATGATATGAAGAAGAGGCTGATCAGTTGCTGAATTCATCCGTGATTGGATGGTTTTCAGAGAGAGACGCTGCTTTAGAGTCAAAGTTGACTTTTAATCACAATTTTGTTGTTGCTTTAATGTCTTATCAGAGAAACAGATATTTTACAACTCGAGCTGCATCATTTATTGAGATATTACTGAACTGGCAAAGTACATGATCCAAATTGTAAAAACTGATTTTTGATCATTGAAATGTGTGACAAAACAGCATTATAATGAAGCACTGCAGCGTTGCCCCGCCCTACAAATCTTGTTTTCCGTATAGTATGTAAGTCGACATGTTACTGACTTTAACCGGGCTGCGTGATATTGATATAAACTGACCTGGTGATATTTTGGTTTTCTGCGATTAATTTGGAAAATTCTGTAGAAATAATCACTCTAGAATGATCAGGGTTATTTTTTTTAGGAAAGTGCTTTTTCTCAAACAACCAAAGGATGCCCTGCAAGAAGCCTTAAGTCAGACTACATTGTGTTCTATCAGACAGACTTCTAGTAGATTAGTCATGAAAAAATGAGATGTGTGCAAGTTTTCTTTTGTATTGAGTTGCTGCAAAAGAAGTTGATTGCTGGCGTTGCTGCTGCTGGTGATCTTAGATCGAAGCTTTGTTTATCAGGTTGGGGGTTTCAGGGTCTAACACATCTTCTCCTTCCTGTAGGGAAGTTTAACCAGGGAGTGTCGGCTGAAGCCAAGAAACAGACGTGGGCTGAGATCACGAATCAGATCAACGGTCTGGGAGAGAATCACAGAGAGGTTTGTTATTGTCATCTTACTGATACAATATGTGAGAACTTACAGCCTTTTTTCACTGTATAAATGTGAGGTACACAGCCAGGCATCATGTTGTTTTCAGTCAGTGTATTTTGACATGCAGTTTAAACAAGGATGTGTGTTTGTGGAACATTTGTCAGTCCACTCATAGTAGTATTTTGAAGCATCAGTAGAAGCCGGGTCCTGTATGGAAAGGATGTCGATCATCACAGCAGTATACTTTAAAGGAGGTTTTATTTTCTCACAGGTGCGTCAGATCATGAAGAAGTGGGCGGACCTCAAATGCGATGGAAAGCGACGCATCGTGGCCCTCCGGGGGCCCAATGGCAACAACCTGAGGAAGAAGAATTTGGGCCCTGTGGAGAGGATGGTCCATAAGATACTGATGATGAGTCCTCAAGGAGGTGAGGAGAAGAGAGTGAACGCTGTCTGTCAAATCTAGTTTTACCGGGTGAACGTTAATTTATGGCAGAGCTGTTTTTGACATGAGCACAATTTCTCCTTTAATAGTCGGAGAATCATTTAGAAAGTCTACAGTTTAGTCTTCATCATAAAGGAAAAGCCAGAAATTAATTACATCGCATTTAATATGGTGTAGTGCACCAGCAATGTTACTGTTAACACTTTATGCAAAACATCACGAACACAAGCAAAGTAACTAGAAATGAGCCAGGAGGTTAATGGCTGATAAGGTCAATAAAAATATGTTTAGATCCACCCTTATAACTACCCATCTTGTGGATCATTCTATGACACTCCTCAATGAAATCTATGTTAAACAAAAATCTTATAGGTCTGACAAAAAAAGAGACTGTATGGACAAATAATTTTTATTTAGTTGAATCAAAGTGTCATTTTTCCTCTTTTTTGTTGGTTCTCAGATGGTGGCAGTGATCCCGAGTTTGGTGAAGAAGAGGACTTTTCAAAGCTTTACAGTAAAGGGTCAAACTCTAACCCTACTAGCTACTCCTACCTCAACCTGACAGACTCCTCCTACTCGCTACCTGGAGGATCCTCCTTCGACATTTCTCCTCTCTCCTCACCAGAGAAAGAACTTGGTAAGTAGAACTGAATACTAAGAAAAGTACTGAGTGTGCACCAGTGACATGGCAGGAACTTGACTTGTGTACATAATGCTAATGTTCAAACTGAGCGGTTAGTTTGCCCTTTATACT
This sequence comes from Lagodon rhomboides, assembly GCA_039737535.1. Classification (NCBI taxonomy): domain Eukaryota; kingdom Metazoa; phylum Chordata; class Actinopteri; order Spariformes; family Sparidae; genus Lagodon; species Lagodon rhomboides. Next base: position 1,851,110 of record CM077787.1, read on the forward strand.
CAATATCTCTACATAGACTGCTCGTATACGTCATCAAGCCAAAACTAAAGTGAGATCACATTCGGTTTGTTTTCCTGGTTGGAAACACGAAAGAAAAGATTTGTAATGCAGAAGTTACAGAAAAACGTTTTAGCAAAAGAAAAGCCTCGAGAGGCAAGTGCGAAGAAGTTTTTATTTCCGGTGATCCATTTTTTACATCGTTTTCTCTCCTGTGTTTATGACTTGGGAACTGGTGGAAAACAAAACCTTTGCCAGGATAATCTTCCTCAATTTATTTTCTATCTTTGAAAATGCGTCGGAAAAAAAAAATCTGAAGAAATTATTCTTTTCATGTATGAAATTGAGAAAAAAAATGTGTGTAGTTTATTCACTGAAATTGAGTATATTAAATTTTAAAAAAAAAAAAAAAAAGTCCTTTCCACGTATTAAACTGAGTGAAAAAAGATTTGGGAGGATTTTTTTTCTCCTGAAATTGAGGGGAAAAAAATAAGATTTTGTTTGATTTTCTTTCATGTGTGAAATTGAGTGAAAAAAAAAAGTGAGAATTTTTTTCCCCACAAAAATTTTGAAAAAATTAAGTGGGGAAAAAAATCAGGAGGAATTAAATGTTCTGTCATGTGTGAAACCAATGAAAAAGGATTTTTAGTGTCAAATTAAGTAGAAATAAAATCTTCAGGAGGAAGCTTTTTTCTGTGATGTTTAACTAAAGTGAACAATTTCACACAAAAAAATCTGATTTTGACTTTTTTTTTCACCTGGTTAAACACATCACAAAACAATGTTTTTTTCATGCAATTTCTCAAACTAAAATTCCAACCAAAGATGTTTTTTTACTCAATTTCATGCATGAAAACATTTTCTTATGACATTTATTTTTAATTTGTAAAAAAAAAAAATTGGAAATGATTTTTTTTCCCACTGAAATTGAGAATAAAATTGGATTTTTTTGTGTCAAATTGAAAAACAGACAAAATCTTATGATTTTTGAAAATGTTTGAAAGAGTGATCTTTTTTCACTTGGTTAAAAAAATTAAGAAATTTAGAAAAAAACAACAATTGAGAAGATTTTTTGGGGGGTGAAATTGAGTGGAAACAAATTTTTATTTTATGCATGACACCGCGTTGGAAAAACAGAAGAATTTGTAGGAAGAAAAAAAAATCAGAAAAGAGTGAATTTATTTTGGGAGGAAACTTTTTCCTGCTGAAATTGAGATACCAAGGGAATTTTTAGTCTTCCAGGATTTTTCATGTGTGAAACCGAGTGAAAAACACATTTTCGTTTTGAACCATGAAATTGAGAAAAAACATTTTCCGAAGATTAAAGACTTTTTTCTTCTGAAATTGAGGGGGAAAAAAATCAGCTTTTGTTTTTTTTTTTTTTCATGTGTGAAATTGAGTAAAAAAAAAAAAAGCAAGATTTTTTTTTTCCTCCACAGAAATAGAGAAAAATTTAAATTGGGAAAATGTGTTATGTGTGAAATTGGGTTGGCAAAAAATCTGGAGGAAAAAAACATTTTGTCACAGGTGAAACCAAGTGAAAAAAGTTGTTTCCGGAGAACATTTTTGGTTGGAACATTTTTTTTTTTTTTTCATGAGTGAAATCAAGTAAAACATTTTTTTAGGTTATCAGATATTTTTTTTTAATTAAATTATATAAAATTTGAAAAAAATATTTATTAAAAAATAAAATTGGAAGATTGTTTTCATGAGTATAAAAAAAGGATAATTTTTGGAAGATGTTGAACACAAAAAACATTTTGGAAACAATGTTTTTTCCCTGAAAATATCTTTCTTCACTTGGTTTCACACACAAGTTTTTTTCTCCTGAAGACCTTTTTCATAAATTTTCACACATGAAAAATTAATTTTTCCTAAAAAAGAATTCTCCCAAAAAACGTCTTTCACTTGGTTTCACATGAAAAGGAAAATAATAAAATTAGGAGGAAAAAAAGTTTTTTTTTTTACCATTCGTGGTTTTCTCCTGGGAAAAAAAAAATTAGGACAAGATTTTGGGGAATGGGTGAAACAGAGTTAAAAAAAAAAAAAAAAGTTTGGGCGGGAGAAAAACATTTGGAGTTTTAATTTGTGTTGCGCTGCGTCACACATGATCTGAAGACAGTTTGAGTCCCTGCATGATTTTTTTTCCCCAACTTAGTTTCACTCAGGTTCACAGATGAGAAACAAAAGTTCCCTTGATTTTTATTTTCATGTGCTTTCACAGATTAGGTAAAAAGGAAGTTGGAAAGATTATCCTCGCAAAACTTTTCTTCCCACCAGTTCTCTCGTCATAAACACAGGAGAGAAAACAATTAGAACTCTTTATTGAAGATGGATCACCAGAAAATAAAATCTCCTTGCTCCTCAGGGCTTCAGATAACATCAGATACTTTAAGACCTTCACTTTTATCAAAGTAATAATTTTATCATGTAATCTTTACTTTGACAGCACTGTTTATTTGTAGGATGTTATGTTATTGCTTAAATGAAGATCCACAGAGAAACAGTTTTCAATCAGCCAGTCAAAAAAACTTTTATTGCAAAGAAAAGCAGGAAAAAAACAAAAGTTCAACAAAGACAGTCGGACATTAATAGGATAGTTAACAGGTGGCAGATCGTCAGCATGAGAAAAAGTTGTTGTAGATGACTGAGACAAAAGAGACTTTTTAGGGTCACAGCATCAAAAATATATAAAGTACTTTCTCAGATAATTTAATTAGTTTTAACATTATGGTAAACAACCATTAGATGAAAAAGAAAAACATGAAAGAATACTTAGAACAGGTGAGTTTAACATCTGAACGAGAACCCCAGGTAAGAGCATGTTAACACAAGACCAAGTGAAATATGGAACATTTTGACTCTTTGAAGGGATTTTCACTCGGGGCCGTCCACAACGCGCTTCAAAGTTTGTTTACCTTCCATTTGAGTATAATTCAAGAACGTGACCCAGATTTGATCAAATACTGACGGTTTGTCCTTGAGCCGTGCTGAAACGCTCCTCCTATCGCCAAAGAACAGAAAAACATCCATCTCAAAAAAAAAACAAAACAGACGTGTCCAGACATTTTGTGAGTTTTATTCTGCTTTGAAAACAATAACCGAGACGCAAACTGCACAGGGAGAGTAAACAGTTTGATTCTATGCATGTTTGAAGTATTCTTACACATCGACTGTCGTGTTTTGCAGGTGACCCTTTCCATTCCTCCTCTGACTTTGACTTGGACCTGGCCGAGGATGGAGGTAAGACCATAGTTTTATTCAGCTCGTATTTTCACACTGTTTGGTTCTGGCTGTCAGGGAAGTTTAATTGCAAAGTATCATCTTCAACCTACATTTAAATTCAGATGAACGAAGCGTATGAGATGGATTTGTTGGTGCCAGAACCGTACCAGATTTTAGAGTGATGATTTTATAAGTCAACTCAATTTTACAGAATCTTAAATGTTAGTGAATGAAAAGTTACAGCTTAATTTTCATCCAATCAGATCGACAGTGAGGAACAAACAAAAACTAATTGTCTAAAATGTGAAATTGTATTTTTTTTTTATTGTAAAATTCTAGAATTTAGAAAAGTTTGCAAGTAAAGTCCATGAAAACATAAACATCAGATTTGGTAATATAAGATTTTATAAGAAGCCAAACAGAAATATCTAATATCTAATAAATGTTTCTTCCCCTCTGGCTTCCTGCAGTGCTCGATTGTAAAACAGGAAACTCAAGTGACTGATAGAGGTTTTAGATGAAGCTGGTGAATTACACCTCACATTACTTTAAACAGTCTGAGTAACAAACTTTATTAACCTGAAGAAATTATTCCTGTACGGAGGCTCTGAGCGGCTTCTTTCTTAGTCTGATCTAAAGTGTTTCCTCTCCTGTGTTTACAACTTGAGAACTGGTGGAGAAAAAAAAGTTGGCTAGAAATTTGAAAAATTCTGACTTTTAAACCCACCAGTGTTCAAGGCTTAAACACAGGAGAGACAACAGTTTGGATCAGATGTAGAAAGTGTGATGATGATTGGCTGCTAACACGCGTTCTCTCTCTGATCCAACAGACCGCACGATGGATTTTGACGAAAATGACGACTCCATGTTCTCCTACTCTTCTAATGTCGCCCCGCCCGCCTCCACCTCCCTGGAGCCCCTGCCTGACGACGTCACGCCGAGGGTCAAGCCGGTCCACACCTACTCCAGAAATAACAACAACAACCAGAACCACACCACACCCTCCAAACCTCCACCTGGACCCTCCTCCTCCTCTGTGGCCTCCACCTCCTCAGTGTTCCCCTCTGATGCCGACACCGCCTCGTCCTCTGCGGCGCCTCCCCCGTCACACTCCCCCTCAAGCTCCACCCTCACTGCCTCCTCTGTCCCTGCTTCCTCCTCCTCCTCTTCCTCCTCCTCACTCCCCACCCCACCTGCCTCGGCCTCTAAATCTGATGCAGCCAGTGACTCTCGCCCCGCGCCCTCCACTTCCTCACTCCCACCACCTCCTCCTGCTCCTCCCGGGTCCTCCTCTGCTGCTCCCTCCTCCAACTCTCACCCACCTCCTCCCTCCAGCTCAGGCCCAACCCCTTGCGACCCTCTCCCGGCCGGAGCGTCCTCCCGCAGGGCCCAGGACCACGTGGCCCAGATGGCCACTCAGAGCCTCCAGCAGCAGCGGGCCAGCAGGATGCTCCTGACCTCGGTGTCTCAGTCTCTGGAGATGTTGGCTCAGTCGGTCCAGCTGCTGGTGGAGAGCCAGCAGGAGTTTGTGCAGGAGTCTCTGCTGCTGCAGAGGGAGACGGTGGACATCCTGAGAGACTTCTCCAACACCGCGCTCACGATGCTGAGAGACAAAACCAACGCTGGACAGCTGGCGACGCATCATCATCATCATCACCCGGCGTCACGCTTCTGAAAACAGAGAGAAACAAACTTCTGGTTTGCATTTCAACATGAGCAGGATGTGGAGTCCCTCTGATTTAATCACCCATCACGTCACTAAACACCATGAAAGAAAGAGACAGATGATATTTGACTTTTGTAGCCGGTGTGGCTGCTGGACAGAAAAGTTGCTTTCCATCCCTGAAAATGGGACAAAACATTTGCTCAAAGGCACAAACACATGCAGGTGGAGGTGATAAAAACTTAAAATGTAATGTAAAAACTAGTGTTTTCCCCTTTTATTTTACTTTGATGCTGGTTATTTTTCTGTTTATTATCATGTTAGTTTAGTTTCATTATTAGATTCCCTTTTTGTTTTTTTTTTTACATTGAATGCATTTTTGACCTCGAAACAAAGAAAACTAATAAAATTATCCGTAAACATTTAAAGCAAATTCTCACTAAACAAATGATTTTGGACGCTGAGGAACATTTAGAGGAAGTTTTAGATAACAGGAGAGAGTCCAGTGTATAACAAGGTCGTAACCATCAGATTTACATAAATGAAGAAACGGTTCGTCTTCATGTCCTGTTTTTCTGTTACTCCTGCCCAGTTTGGATAACCAAAGACGCTCGGTGTTTCTTTTCTTATTGTTTTATTAGCTTCTGAGCTGAACACAGCTTAGTTAGGGGCACGGAGATGTATGTCGGTGGTGACAAGAGGCCCAAACCCTTGTGGGCAGATTGTGATCTAGTTAAAGCTCCTGTTTCTAAATCGACAGGGAAACTAGAACTTGCTCCAGAATATTAATGTAACGTTTAAACATCCTGTACTGTACAGATTCTCTGGCTGACGGTGGCAGCTGAGCTGATCGAACGGGTCCAGCGCGGGTTGAATACACATCGGTTCTTCTGCGTTATCTACAGCTCGTCTTGTGTACAAGCTGGCTGCATCCTCACTACGCAGATTAAAGGCTCGTGGGTCACATCCCGAGTCTTGATTGGTCGCTGAATGTTTTCTTTTATCTTGGTGAGAGTCTACCAGCAGAAACACTGAGCTGGAGGCCACGATATCTTTGGTTCTATATTAATGTGCCTGAATCTTTTTTTCTCCCCTCTGCATTTCCTGTTTGTTATGAAACTGTGTTTCAAGCCCGTACACGTAAAGTTCTCCACAAACACAGACCGGATCGTGCTGATGTGTGGAGACGAAAGCAAAGATAAACTAGATCCGGTCCGGTGTGTCGTGTTACGTATTTACTTCCTGAGTGCACGAGGGCTGCTGGTTTAACTGAATGACAGGAAAATATACTGTAACATAAAAGTACTAATAGTAAAGTTTACAGTTAGCTTCTAACAGATGACTTTACATCCTCTGGAGGGAGTTTGAACAAGCTAAAATAATCTCAAAATGTAAAGTTAACACTAATGATCGAGTTATTAAGACAGTCTTCCCCAAATATTCAAACTCTTTAAAACAATATTTTGTTAGCAGCTTAAAAGTGACGGTTTGTTTCTGGCTCTGTATCCTGTCGATGAGTTACAACTGAAGCTGAACATTAAAAGGAATAAAAGGAGATGCACTGAGATGAATCCTGCTTTGGAGAACGTTTGATGGAGATTTATTTTTAATCAACTAACGACGTTGTGTCACTAACTCACTGTTACTGTTACGACCTGGATTTCGTTGAAAGCTCTCTTCAGACTTTCTCTTTGGCTTTTGGTGTTTTTGAATATTTTATGATTAGTCTTCTGTTGAAGAGCAGAAAACAAGTAGAGCCTTTGTGAAATGATGTGCTGCCGTTTCAAAGCTGTTAAATATCAAGGTGGGACTTGACTTCTAGCCGAAGCTGTGACGGAAACAAGGTGAATTTTCTAAACGTAGATTTAACGTAGAATAAAACTCGAGCTAACTTTGTGATGAGCCTCCTTTAACCGGTCACGCATCAACTTTCTATTTACTTTATGAGTGATTGTGGAAATATGTGTTTCAGTGGTTTCAAATATATACAAAATAGCAGTTTATGAAAAATACTGGTGTATGTACGCACACCTATGCAGTTCTTGTGCTCTCGAACAGACCAATGGAGGAACGAACGCGACTGTCTGAGCCTAGAAACAGTTCAGTTCATGTAAATGTTGATTATTTCAGATGTTCGCTGTCTGACTGACTGACTGACCAAACGACTTGTATCTGTCTGCTGTGACTCCAGGCTGTGTGATGTTTCCTACAACCAAATCCTGAGAATAAAGATTTTATTATTAAACGAGGACACGTGGGTCAGGAGAGTCGTCTTTGTGTTACTGGGCAGAGTTTTTAAAAATAGTAAAAATACCTATTATTTTATCAAACCATCATCCTGTCATCTGCTTTCCTGAGAAATTACCCTTCAGTATTATCACCATCTCTGTGCTGTGTACTTATCTCTAGTATCAAAGCCAGGAGCAGCGTCACAGGCAGCGTTCGCTTTACTGATTACTCATCACAGATAAACATAATCAGCATCTTGTTCCGAGTAAACTGAAAGCTGTAAAATGCAGTCTTACTGTCACGTTGAGTTTTCTCTCAGCTAGTAGGATGAGCTTTCCACTCTCGTCCGGATGGCCAGTTCCAGTAACTAACCGGAGGTGCAGAGCCTGGAGATAAAATTAAACGATACACAGGTTTGTGTTATAAATACGACAAAAAACCTGTAAAACTACCAGCAGGAAATGTGGAACTAAAACCACATAAAACTGATGAGATGGTTCAAAGGTGGAGAGAAGCAGCACTTCTTACCAGATGACCTCACGTGTCTGCTGACAGTCGGGCTCTCAGGATGTTAACGTCACACCTCGAACCCTCGCTGACTCGTACTGAAACGCCAAGTTCTGTTCAAAGGGAGAGTTCACATGACATTTAATTATTATTCATATATTGTACATCAAATAATAAAAATAGGTGGTTTCACAGTTGGAAAAAAAAAACAATTCTCCTGAAGTCAAAAAATGGTGACGAGAAAAATAATAATTCTCCTAAAAAAGTTTTTTCATCATTTGGTTTTGAAAAAAAAAAAAAGATTTATTTATATTTTTTTAAATTTTGTTTCGCACTTTGGATAAACAATCTCCTTGAAAAAAAAAAAAAAAAACACTGAAAAAACTAAATCTTCATTTGGGTTTAAAAAAAAAAAAAATCTCTTGGAAATGTTTTTGAAAATGAAAAAAAAAAACATTCTCCTGAATGTCTTTTAACCTGTTTCACACACGCAAAAAAAATCTGAAAAAACAACTCCAAATAACAAAAAAAATAAAATTTTAAAAAATTACTCGTTGAACAAAATGCCTTTTTTCCTAAAATAAAATAAAATTAAATTAAATAAAATTAAATAAATAAATAATAATACATTTTTAAAATTTGTTCGGGAGGTCACTGGTTCGAATCCCGGCTCCCCAGGGCGGAGCTGAGCTACATGTCAAAGTATCCTTGAGCAAAATACTGAACCCCAAAATTGCTCCTGATGTGCAGGTGGCACCTTGCGGGGCAGCTTCTGCCATCAGTAAGGGCCCTGCGATGAGCTGACGACTCATCCAGGCTGTACCCTGCCTTCGCCCAGAGACAGCTGGGATTGGCTCCATTAACCCCCTGAAAAAGGGATAACCTGACTCCGGATAAGCGGTTGACAATGAAAAAAAAAAAAGATTCTCTTGAAAATATTTTCTTTTTTACTTTTTTTTATGCTTTACTATGAACTGGAAAAATGGAATGGAAAGATTGAAAAAAAAAAATTCTTCTGAAAAAAGTTTTCCATTGTTTGGTTTGAGGAAAAAAAAAAATCTCCTGGAAATATTTTTTCTCCTGTTTTTTTTTTTTTTTTACATTTTGTGTCACAATTTGGATTTTGGAAACAATCTCCTGGGGAATTTTTTTGTTTTTACAAATTAAAAAAAATTTGAAAAACAAAAATCTCTTGGAAATGTTTTTCTCCTGAAAAAGATGTTTTACTTAATTTGCTTAGAAAAGGGACAGTTTCACCTTCTGGAAAATAAGTTAATTGTTTTCACACATAGACAAAAAACGTATTTTTTCTCCAGACTGTTTTTCCTGGAAAAAAAAGTGTTATAAATAGAAAAAACACCTTTTCCGGAAAAGATTATCCTGAAATGTTTTCTCTCCATTTGGCAAAAAATTGTCTTGAAATATTTTTTCTTCTGATTTTTTTTTCACACATGAACAAATTAGTTTTTTCTCCTGAAGACAAAATATTTGAATGAAAAAAAAGTAAAAAAATCTCCTGAAAAAGTTTTTCATCATTTGGTTAAAAAAAAAATGTCTCCTCTTTTCTGAAGTCTGTTTCACACATTTGAAAAACAATCTCCTGAAAAACATTTACCAATTATTACCAAAAATGAAGTATTTTTCTCTCCTGGAAAAGAATCTCCTGAAAAAAAAAAAAAAAAAAAAAAATTCAATCACGTGGTTTCACACGAGAACAAAAAGCATGTTTTTCTACAGAAGACAAAAAAAATTGAGGAAAAAAAGTTTTCTATCATTTGGTTTCAATTTTTTTTTTTTCTCTCGCGGAAATAGTTTTTCTTCAGATGTTTTAAACTGTGTGTCACACGAGGCATAAACATCTACAAATTAAAAAAGGGCAATGGGGAAAGAGGGTGGGAGTGTGGAGTTTGGTTTACTGGAAAGGTAAAGCTGGGTGTCATCCGCGTAGCAGTGGTAATGAATGTTGAATTTACGGAAGATGGTGCCAAGGGGGAGGAGATAAGTGATGAAGAGAAGGGGCCCCAGGACAGAGCCCTGGGGTACACCTGTAGTGACTGGGGAGGGGTCAGACTTGAAGGAACTTTTTATCTCCTGGAGACAAAAAAAAAATCTCCTGAAAAGTTCATGAAAATGATTCTCCTCCCAAAAATTCAGCATTTGGTTTGAAAAAAAAACAAAAAACACTGTTGAAGAAAACATTCCTGGAAAAAAAACCCACAAAAAATTTTAACAAAAAAAAAAAAAAAAAAATCACTCAATTGCTTTTCACTTGGTTTCGAACCCCGGACTGGTTTCTCTGTTTTAAATCAAGTCTCCAGCTGCTTCAGTTGTTTAGCAGAACGCTGCGACTCTGTTTTACTGTGAAGCTCCAGAACTGTTCTGTGGACTACGACACTTCACCTGACTTTATATCAACATGGTGGTGAAAACATAAAGACTGACGTTAAATTTTTTGGGTGGACTGTTCCTTTAAGAACATTATTTCATGTGTATTTTATTTTGCTAAATGATGTCTGATTACAGACTTTGGCGTCAGGTCAGACGCAGGTTGTGAGCAGGTGAACTAAAGACTGCGTCCCTCTTCTAAAACTGGTTCAGGACTTTTCGAGGGAAGATGCACAAATGGAAAAAGACAAAAAGACTATGATGCCATGTCTCCTTGGAAGGACAACGCTGTATCTGAACTGACATATTTACTAAATAGATGCTCTGAGATATTACAGCAGTGAAGAGAACAGGAAGTAGATAAACCTCCTGGGGGCTGAACCGACCGCTGTCCTGATAAAAACCAGAGGCAGCTGCACACTGACAGGCAGCTTGAGACGAAACGTCAGCTGGACATGGATCACACGGTGCTGGTTGTGTTTGTGTCACTCTGGAGCTCAGGTAGGACTCTGGTTCTGGTTTTACTCGGTTTACTCTGTTAGAGGCAGAGACATAAAATGAAACGGTCTTCTTCAGACTGACAGCCCGAACATTATTGATATTACATGAGAAAAACTGTGTTTTATAATCTCACGTTGTACGTACAACAGAACATGTGAGCCGCAAGATATCATCATCAACTACAGCATTTCTCAGAAATTGGGGCGGATGCTTAATAAGAACGTATAAATAAACACAGCTGTGTCCGTCTGCGAGAGAGAAGTCTGAGCAGTAGTTTCTAACTTTTGGGCGAAAAGGACGAGAACATCTGGAGGAGAAGAGCTTGTTGTGTTGTTGTCACTGTGTCTGCCTCTGCTCAGTTCACTGTCAGCTTGTAGCAGAATTAAGAGCTGCAAATGTTATACAGCGTCTGTCGTTCCTATTGTTGGGCTGCAGAGTTACCGACTGTGGGCCGTAAAAGAAGGCGAGAGGACAGTCAATACATTCAAAGGTTCATGGACAGTCGGCGACACACCGCCTCGACAATATGACCCACAACTTAACCCACAATATGACCCACAACTTAACCCACATGCACAAAGAGTCACAAAAAGTTTTACTGTAACTTCTGGTCAATCAATAAAGTACTCGGTTACTTTTCTCAGTAGGTAACGCAGAAACGTAACATGTTACAAGATTACTGCCATTAAAGAGTAACTTAACATTCAACCAGTACAGAAAGACATTTTGGCATCGATTTTAGGTCAATGGGTCGCGTTATCAGGAGGCTACTGACAATAAAAGACAAAAAATATTAATAAAAAATATGACGAATTTTCTTGAGAACACAATCACAAAAAACAATCAAGTGTCAATCAAGAGGAGTGTCTCATTCAACCAGTACAGGGAGGCGTTCCATTTCTTCTCAAGCAACAAATTATCATTAAAAATATTAATAAAAATAATTTAGTCTAAAAATGTCAAACATATTTGAAAAATGCTCATCAGAACTTCCCAGAGCTCAAACTGACCTCTTAAAATTGCTTCTTTTGTTCAACCAGCAGTCCAAAACCCAAAGACTCACTGACCGTCACAGATGAACAAGACGAAGAAAATGTGGACGAGCAAACGTTCGATCACTAAAATAGCTGCGACTGATTTTCTTTCGATCGACTCGTCATTGACGCTCCGCTTGTATCTGTAAAACAGGGATGTTGAAGCAGAAGGAGGGTGATGCCAGACTCAAATATCTTTTATATGACTATGATTATTATATTTAATTTATTTCATGTAGATTTCTCTCCTCAGGACTCGGGGCTGAAGACACAAACAGTTCAATGAGTCATAGATTATTAGTGACGAAACTAAAGTCCTGATTTTTAGATTGATTTGTTAACGAATGGAACTTCCTGTGACGATTATGATCGTGTCTGTGCTCAGTGGTGCCTGATGATGTCAGGCTGGTGGGAGGAGCCGGCCGCTGTGCTGGAAACCTGGAGGTGAACCAGCAGGGCGTCTGGAAACCAGTGAGTGACGAGCACTACGACTGGAACCTGACGTCAGCAGCTGAGGTGTGCAGACAGCTCGACTGTGGTTCTGTGGCGTCGTTACGAAGATCCCAGCAGCCCTCTGGTTTACTGAACCTATCAGGGTTTGCAATGGATTTCAGAATAACGCCGCACGGATCCACCTCCTCCAGTCTGGAGATCAACTGTTCAGGTGAGGTCTTTTAGGATTTCTACAACACTTCAGTTTCCCTCTTTGTCGACCACTGTGGAGGAGGAAGGATCTGAAAAACTTTAATTATCTGTGCCTGTACTCAGAAAGCACATTTTGTTCATCTGGAAGTTGTTTATTTAAGCCGGAAACCCTTAACCCTTTTGATTATTTTGTTGAAGCCTCTGGATTTAGTTCCAGATCAATATTATGGATCAGAAGTGTTAAAGAACTATTTACAGAACATGTTTTTTAATAAATTCGAATGTATAAACTTCCGTCAGCTACTAAATGAGGATTTCTTTACAGATATTGACACTTTCTATTTGGATGATACTCATATTTTTCCTAAAAAATTCAATATCTGTACAAGATATTTGTTCCAGTTGAGTACTCGCTCAAAACTGAGCACAAACTGAGCACAATATAAACTGGAATGATGAAGGATTTTAAACTAGATTTGAAGTGAGGACCCTCTGCAGGACTGGGCTCTAATCGGGTTATAGTGTTTGTAATCGCTCTCAAGAAAGTTTTCTGGCCCGACACCGGCATGGATACGATTGAGTTTGGTTAGCTTGAAGATAGAGGTGCCCAAAATGTTTTTCAAAAGCGTAATAATGGGCCACGAGGCCGAAAGCAAACACCTATTGTGTTGTTAAGATGGAAAATGTTTTGAGGATTTCACCTTTTCTTAATTGACTGTGAAAGTGTCACACTGCCCACCATTTTTTCACTTGAAATATCTGGCACCACATCACTGAATCATTATTATTATTAGTACATCTAGTACTATTTAGTGCTAGTTAAGGTCAGGGAAGCATTGTGGTCATGGTCAGAAATTAAAGTTGGCTATAGGAAGGAGACGGGAAGACGGCAGTGGTTTCCTGAACCTCTTATCGTTGTCGGCAGTTTAAAGACAGAGGGAAGACATTGAGAGACAGGAGTGTGTGCCTGAACCAAGCACCTTTTTCTACTTTACGATGAAAAAGTTCCTTGGAACTATCACACATAGGCCAATATTAGCCAAACAGATAAGGCTAAACTTTATCTTTATGGGAAATATGTTAAATTATGGGGAGTATAACTGGAGACACGGCGTCAGGGAGAGCGTTTTAGGTCGATATCGTCACAGGTTCGCACCCGTTTGTTTTGTTACAGTATGTGTTAGATTTCAGACTGACTTCCTTTTTTCAGATGTTTGAAATAAATTGAAGGGATAAATCATTCACTCTCTCTCTTACTTCAGACTCCGTCAGGCTGGTGGGCGGGAAAAGTCTGTGTTCAGGCAGACTGGAGGTGAAGTCTGACCAGAGGTGGTCCTCAGTGTGCAGAGATGACTTTGACCAGCAGGATGCAGAGGTGGTCTGTAGGGAGCTCGGCTGTGGGGCTCCTGCAGTCCTCCAGGGGGCGCTCTATGGAGAAGGGGAGGTTCCAATGTGGACCAAAGAGTTCCAGTGTGGAGGCCGTGAGTCTGCTCTCCTGGACTGTAGAACCTCAGGCTCAGATAGAAACACCTGCTCACCTGGTGAAGCTGTTGGACTCACCTGCTCAGGTAGGAGAAAACATTCCCATCAGTTTGTATTATACATTTTTACGCTAACTGTCCCCAGCTGTGAATGTCTGTCTCTATAGCCACGTTTCCACCACGGGAATGTTTCCCAGAGAGGGAACAGGGCACACTAAGTTAACCCTCAGAACGTCCCTGCTCAGGGCAGTTCTTCTTCAATCGTACAGAACCTTTGGGCTGGGGTTTGCAGCACTGAACATTTTTTATTGGTTGAGTATTGCAGCGTTTTATATCAGTCACCATTTTTAAAAATCTGAAGCCGCAAACCAAACACAATGGTTGAATTTGTCCATAGTGCTGCGACACATCAACACAGTTACAGAAGAAAGAGTCACTCCCAACAGGGACTTGGAAAAAACAGCCAGTACTTTGTCATACGTCAAAACCCTAACCCTAACTTGCCCAATGCTCTTCTGTCAGACTGCAGTGGAAACACAGAAAACAAAGGGCAGAGGGATCGTTTCAGTTCCTTGAAAAGAACGCCCTGAGGCTAAATGTTCCTGGTAGTTTTTGTGGAAACGCGGCTAAAGAAGCAGCCTTTTGATTTCCTGGCAACCTGTCCAGGTGACAGTCCTACAGTCCTGCCAGTGACTGACATTGTCATATTGTTCATTTGTTTCTTCTTGTTTCCACCCAGCACCCGGTGATGTCCGGCTGGTTGGAGGAGCCTCCCAATGTGGTGGCACGCTGGAGATTTACGAACTGAGCGAATGGAAACCAGTGGAGGACAGGAAGTGGAACCTGAAGTTAGCAGGCGTAGTGTGTGGACATCTGGACTGTGGCTCGGCTGTCTCTATCAGAAGAAGACTGATGCCCTCGAGCAGATTTATTTGGGGACTCAAATCCCACTGTGATGGATCTTCACTGAAGAAATGTTTAAGACTGATATCTTCATCTGCTGTCCTCGAAATAACCTGCTCAGGTAACAACATTAATATTTACTAGTAATCTTTACAGTGTCTTGACCCGTCACACATCTGTTAGCCGACTAACTTTGACTGGAAAAGTTATCCAGGACAATGACAGCGTAAAGGTCAGAGTAGGTGGTTCGTATAGAGACATCTGGCCCAACTTCAAATCCCAAAATAAATATAGTCGTAAAAGTTCATGACTGCTTCATCTGTCATCTTTAAAGCTGAGGACAGATGAGGCAGGATGCTGATAGTGACAAACCCACTGAGAATAATCACTCAACATTTTTCTCAGGAAATACAAAATAGGTACTGAAATGCGGTGACACGTTGCTCTCCATTTTAACTCCAAATTTTTCGAATTAAATGTCCCATCTTGCAAAAAGTGAGATTTCTTGTCTTTTTTATTAGCAGGCAGGCCTCGATTCAGAGACTTTGCAGAGCCATGTCATAAAACAGTAGACTTGTAGTCAAGACCGCCTAAACCGAGACCAAGACACTACCAAGACCAGAGAGTATCAAGACCAAGACCAAGGCCAAGACCAAGACTTGTTCAGCTCGAGATCGATACTGAGACCAAAAAAAGACTAGTTTTTTGCCATTTTGCATGAGTTGTAGAACCCGCACGCAGGTGCACCAAAAAATGCATTAAATTAAATGCAAAATACAAATAGTTTATAGTACAAATAGTACAAAATTGTACTTCAAATTGTACATTAACAAGAGGAAGAACTGGTCACCTTGATGTGTGCAATGGCATCTCAATTATAACACACTTTATCAAGTTGTAGTTGTAGCTGTAGTTCAGTGGGACAAGAACAATATAACACAGACATCACAAAGAACAGATACATAAACATATACATTCAAACTGTAGAACAAAAGGCATACTGCATCATGAATGCATTTATGTCTTGAGTAGACTTGTAGTCAAGACCGCCTAAACCGAGACCAAGACACTACCAAGACCAGAGAGTATCAAGACCAAGACCAAAGACTGTCGAGGCCGTGACAAGACCAAGACCACGGAAAAGTGGTCTTGAGACCGAGACCGGTCTCGAGAACTACAAGTCTATAAAACAGCTCTGTTGCTCTGTTTCTTTTCACCAGACTCTGTCAGGCTGGTGAACGGGACCAACCTGTGTTCAGGCAGACTGGAGATGAAGTCTGACCAGAGGTGGTCCTCAGTGTGTGAAGATGACTTTGAACAGAAGGACGCAGAGGTGGCTTGTAGGGAGCTCGGCTGTGGGGCTCCTTCAGTCTTCAAGGGGGGACTCCATGGAGACTGTGATGGCCATGAGTCTGCTCATCCGGACTGTAGAAGCAGCTGCTCACCTGACAAAGCTGTTGGACTCACCTGCTCAGGTAGGAGAGGAGCCACAACTTTGATTTGATTCTCTTTGATTGCAAGTCACTTCCCTTTGTTCCCTAATCATTCACTTGTCTTTGTTCAGACCCTGTTGACGTCAGGTTGGTGGGAGGAACCAGCCGTTGCACTGGTAGACTAGAGATGAAACACCATGAGATCTGGAAAGCAGTGGATACTGGAGACTTTGACTGGGACCTGAAGGCAACATCTGTAATATGTCGAAAGCTGGACTGTGGCTCCTCTGTTTCTACAGAAAAGAAAATGGATTCCTCTGAAGGATCTGTGTGGTGGATCAACTCTTCCTGCGTTCAATCTAATTCCACACTGAAGGAGTGTGTGACTACAAAAGAAGAGCCCAGCACTTCCAGCCTGGAAGTCACCTGTTCAGGTAACACTGTTAAAGCTGCTGCAAGTGATATATTATTATTAAAATTAGTGTTAAATAGCTCTGTATTGTTGAGTGTTTGGTCACCAACCCATGAATGAAACAGACAGGAAGTTAGCTCAAACGGCATCAACGCTAACAGCAGCTTTAATGAAACCCGTCCTTACCAACCACATCTTTTTGAGTTTTGTGCTGCGTTCCAGAAATACCAAAAACTTGAAAATGTCTAGCTCCTACGAGCAAAGAATACAATGGTATGCCATCTAAAGTTGGAAAAACAACTTGTAAACTCTGGGCACATCCATCTACCCTGATTACATGAGAGAGCAGCTGTTTAACCCCACAAAACGATGGCAACCACCCATGGTGGTCCAATGATGTGTACCCTTGCCAAAGAGAAATAATTTTGATATGGTCGGCTCAGTTTTTTGTCAACTTTTGGCGTTGTGCACCTGCAACGCTTAAAAGATGGAAGTTGGAAGTCTCAACTAGGAAATTCTGACCTTTGGCGTTGACTGGAACGCGGCAACAGTCCTGGTCAGAGCTGCTGTAAATCACCTCCATACTGTGTCTCCCCTGTCGCCAAACTGATCTCCTCAATCTGAGAGGTTATGTCCAGTCCCAGTCCGGTGTCTGGGTGACTGAGGCCCGTTGCCTGAGGTGACTTCCCCAATGATCTGAGGTTGATGTCCAGCAGACTTCAGGTAGCTAATAGGGCAAGAGACTGTGCTAATTAGCCAATGAAACAAGTGCAAGTAAGAAAGTATACTATTAACTGTCACAAAGGCAGCACCTTCGAAGCATTATAAGTTTCAGCTGTATTGGCTCGTTAAAGTGCCAACCTAGATCTTACCAATAATACCAAATCTCCTCACTGATGGTCAAGATTGCTTATGTAGGTCATACAGAGACATCTTTAGACTCTTTCATAGCCAGTTAAAAGGTTCCTCTTGGGAGTATTTCTACACTGTAGTATTGCTTCTTGTACTTAATTCAAAGATCTGAGTACTTCTTCCACCACTGTCGTATCCACAGACTCCATCAGGCTGGTGAACGGGACCAACCCCTGTTCAGGCAGACTGGAGGTGAAGTCTGACCAGAGGTGGTCCTCAGTGTGTGAAGATGACTTTGACCAGCAGGATGCTGAGGTGGTCTGTAGGGAGCTCGGCTGTGGGGCTCCTTCAGTCCTCCAGGGGGCGCTCTATGGAGAAGGGGAGGCTCCGATGTGGACCAAAGAGTTCCAGTGTGAAGGCAACGAGTCTGCTCTTCTGGACTGTAGAACCTCAGGCTCAGATAGAAACACCTGCTCATCTGGTGACGCTGTTGTACTCACCTGCACAGGTAGGAGAGATGCAGCTGTGGTTCGGGTCGGTAGCTTTCTTCCTCGTCTAATCACTATCCTGTCTCTGCTCAGATCCAGGTGGTGTCAGGTTGGCGGGAAAGAACAGTAGCTGCGCTGGTATACTGGAGATGAAGAACAAGGGAGAGTGGAGACCAGTGGCTGACTGGGATTCTAAATGGGAGGAGAAGTCGGCAGCCGCCGTTTGTCGACTGCTGGATTGTGGTTCTGTTGTTTCAACAGAGGTGACAGATGACGCTCCAGATCGACTGGTGTGGTGGATCAAGACGCCCTGTGTCCAGTCAGCATCTGCTCTGACGGAGTGCATAAAACTGACTGATATTACTGAAAGCTATCTCGGTCTTGAAGTGGTGTGCTCAGGTAAGACTGTACAGTCACACCTGAAGTTGCTTTCTTCATGTTTTTTTTTATGTCTTTTGTGGTTGCCAACAATCTCGTCACTGATGACCACAAAACAGGAGGGATGAGATCAAGGAACCTGATGCGCCAGATGGTCTGAAAAGGGCAGAAACTTCAAAAATACTTGGCAGCTGATTGTACGAACCGTCTGTCTATCTCAGAGTAAATTCAAACAAATCACATCGAAGAACCAATATGACTGGCAGAAGACTGGTACCACCAGCAGAGCCCGGTATATCAAAATCTCATCCAAGCCAGTCAGCAGAAGAGTGATAACACCTTTTCGATTGAGTAAAGCATTCATTGATGTTCTTTTCTCTTCTTTCAATGAAATATAGTCGGGCCCAACAGTCCACTTTGTTGAGTACAACAAATTGTATTTAGTTGTAGGTATCAGTCACCTGAATATGCCTCCTATCTCGCAATGTTGAAGACAGTGAGAACAAATTCCTGGATCTGTTCCTTTATCGGGAGATGTTGATGGGGTCTAATCTGAGTCAAGACCCATCCTCCATCCAAGTTTTATGAAAAATCTGTTGACTAGTTTTTTGTGCAATCCTGCTGACAAAGGTCCTTGTTGAAGGCAGTAATGGCTTTAACGATTATGAAGTTTTGATTCGAGGATGTTTTATATTTGTAAACCTTTCCTGCGAGTCTAGGAAAGCGATATAAAACTCTGTGACGTCATCACAATTTTAAAGGCGTACAGAACTTGTGGTGCCTGTGGGAAAACCTGACTGCACATATTCGGTGGGACACATTAAAAGGAAGTCAACTCAAGATAGAAAACCTTTTGGTCATACATGCCAGGCGATAAATTCTTATTGGACTGAATGGGTGCCATCTTTGGGTTCACTATCGATCTATTTAACATTGTTGAACTTGCCCTTTATCTCTCTGTTGACATGTACGCTCCCTTTCTGTTAACAGATTTGCTCGTCCAGCCAAAAATCTCACCCCCTCCGTCCACTGATGGGGTCTCCGGGGCAAAGCAGCAGGGGCTTCAGGTGCTCCTGGGCTCCAACTTCACCATCACATGCTCTATCGAACCACAATACCAAGGAGGTTCCTTCCAGCTCATCTTCACCTCCTGCAACACAGTACAGAACTACACCCAGCCAGCTGTCAATCACTCTGCCCACTTCCTGTTTTATGCTGCAGACCACGCCCACCAAGGGGACTACAGCTGTGTTTATCACGTCTATGTTTTCTCCCACAACTTCTCCTCTGAGAGCCGGCCTCTCTATCTCACCGTCGCAGGTATTGCAAGATAATCGGGGGAATTTAAAGCTGACTACCTTAACATGCAGACTTTTACTGTTGGAGTGTAACAAAGTAAAGTCCACAAAACAGTTCTGGAGCAACTGAAGTAGCTGGAGACTCGTTTTAAAATGTAAAAAACAACACAACTGACATGGCAGCATTCAGCTCGTCTGGCATAATCCAAGTCTCAAGAAACCCCAAGATCCCAGATTGATTTGACAATCTTCACCGTCTTAAACTAAAAGCGTGCTGTCTGAAGGGCGAGCACAAGCTCAACAGCACGTCGAGGGTGTAAATAACGTCTTTTCAAACCACTTTGGGATTTCAGGGTTTCTGGAGACTTGGATTAAACCAGGCAAGCTGAATTTTGGTTATTTTATCTTTTAAAATAAGTCCAGAGACTTTGCTGTGAAGCTCAGGAAATGTTTTGTGGGCTATGGATCTTCACTCAGCAGTAGATAATGACTGAATTTTCATTTTTGGGTAACCTCTTCCTTTAAGGCACCTTTGCTTTTAATTATAATGATGTGATGGTTTTAAATCTGTTTCAGCCCCTCTAACAGAGCTGATCATCAGACTTGCTGTCCTCCTGCTGGGTTTAATGTCATTAATCACTGCCCTCTGCTGCCACTCGAAGGTACAGTACACATGTGGTTACACCGAGTATTCAGCATGATGCATTTAGTTAGCAGACAAACAGTTATTTTAACAGTTATTTTAACACTAACAAGACAAGTTTTCTATCATGTATCTGCAGGCCTATAGAGTCCAGAAGCCAGGATGACAGAGGAACACTGAGATTAATGATTATAATCTCGGTGGCTGGAGATGCTGGAGCTCAAAGTAAACATTATTATATCTGCTGAACAAACGGTGAACGCAGTGGAAGATTCATGACAGCTGGTACCTCCCAAAAAAACAACCTTGGAATCTTGTTCATACTGACCTCTGGTGGTTTAACTTCTCACCTGCCGCAGTGTCGGCTTTGGTCGCAGGTGCAACGAGGGACAATAAAACACGTAATGAAAAATAATAATGTGTGAGCACTTAAAACAGTTTCTATTTGTTTTATTTGTATTAATTTGATCTTGTTGTCTTTATCATTGCTCTTTTGTTCTCATGACATTTAGAAATTTGCATTTTCTATCTTGTCTCTTTCTTACGGACACACGAATCCAGACTTGTTTCAGTTATATTATCTTCCCGATTGTCTCATTTTTGCTTCATCTGTCAAAACACTTTGTACGACCTATTTTGAAAAGATGCTCTACATGTAAAGATTTTGAGTGTAATAAACTTTTATACAAAAGTTATTACTCTATGTTATTGATTGACTGATCAGTATGCTGTTATCCTTGTTGCAGCCCTGTCTGCAGTGGAGGACATCTGTGTTTACAGAACTGTCCTTTAGTTCTTACTGGACTCATCCAGTCCAACAGCAGAGACGTGTTTATACAGTTGGGGTGATTATTAAATCAACCTACTGAGTGCTGCCAGATTTTTATTGAACTCAGCTGCTGCGATATTAAACTTCACAGCACCATCTGCTGATTGCAGACACATGTTTGATGTGAATACACGAATGTATAATAACTGAATAACTGTGTCTGATTTGTTGATATTATGGAGCTGTAACAATTTTTGTAACTTCACTTGTTCATGAGGATCATTTTGGAGACGATAAAGAGTTTGAAAGTTATGCCACATACATAATGTAGCTTAAGTTACCGATGTGAAGTTATACAGTTGCGAAACAGCTTCACACGTTTACCGGAACATACTCTAGTTCCGGTAAAATGCACAGCAGTACCTGACATTGAACTGACAAGTCTGATAAAATCGTCAAAAGAGCACAGGATGTCAGTTTATGATCATGCCAGGCAGCTTCCTGTTTGCTCGCTATAGAGATTAAAAGTCAAAGAGGAAACTGCACATTTGATGAGAGCTGATAAAAGACATAAGAGCAACATACATTAAGTGAGAAAGAGTGACAGACTGTTTGGACAACACCCCAGCTGAACATGGATCCCGTAGACCGACTGCTGGTGTTCGTGTTGCTCTGGAGCTCAGGTACGACCGCGACACTTAAACCTCACCGCTTCCAACACATCATGAGTTTGGTTTGTCTGATCCACGGGAGAAATTCATTCAAGCCAATATTGTAAACTTATACAATACATTTGTGAAAGAGGGTATGAAATGATGAAGAAATCTAATCTACACTAGTTTGGCTGCTGACAACTGACTGCTATAAATCACAAATAGATCTTATTAGGATGATATCACATTTTCAAGGATGTTATTGGTAGTTTTTTGGGGAGGTGCATCCCCCTCTGTTCTACTTTTACACTTTTTTTGTGTTATTGCTGTTAAATGTTATTTGTAATGTTTTAATTTATGACCCTGACGGCTTAAACATGGAGACTTCCTGAATATATATATCTAAAATGTGTAACAAATGTTGTATTTTAGTGATTTCATCACATTGACATAGGTACAGTTGTAATCAAAGAGAGGAAGATGACTTTCAGCTGCAACATTATTCATGAAGTCTTGGTTATAACGGGGATATTGCCTTGGAAATGTAGAGATACTCTGCGTGGATGAAAATCTTACTTTTTGTTAAATTGCAATAGTAATAGAAGTAGGTTCATTTTCAATGGATTCATATTCTGTAGCTTCTTACCTTTCAAATGAGACCAAAATATGCGTAAAAGCCTTATTCCTGATTCATTTTGGGTATGTTATTTTAAGAGTTTTGCCCTGAGGCTAGGAAGAGGTTTTAACCTTCTGAGCGCACATAAATGTCCCATCCTTTCCATTTTTCTGGCAAAACCCTCCACACTGGTATCAACATGTTGCCCTTTCTACATCTGTCCAGGAAGCAGTTTATGTTTTTGATTTTATGATAAAAGAAGCACTTTGGGGGCATTTTGTGACTCATTGCAAGATATATACAACCCAGTTGCCAGAATAAATGTTAGCCAAGTTAGTTAGTAGTTAAAAATAAATGTTTGACGTTGCAACTTCATATTCATTTTATCATTTATTTTTATACATTTATTTTTGTGCTTCTGCTCTGTTTAGGCTTTTGCACAAAAAACACTTGGTTAGGTTCAGGAAAGCAATCATGGTTTGGCTTGAAATACCTGTTTTAGTCACCACAATCACGGATTGGAGATGGTCCGACTCCTTGAGGAAAAGATCTGGTTTTGTTCCCAGAAAAATGGCTGACAATATCCCCAGGTCTCCTTAAAAATATCCAGTGGTGTGACTCGAACTGTTTGGAAGCCTTGTTGGCTTGTAATAACGCCAACACCATGACCCTACACCTGTGGATGTGAAAGGTGGCTAAAAAGCTTATAGTTTGAATGCAATATGCCACGTTTGGTACACAGCAATGTTAATACATTTTACATGCAACCATCATCGAACATAGGCATTAGAGGTCCATTTTAGGTTCCCAGTTTTACTCTGTTTCCTCATTGTGCAGTCAACCCATGGTGCTAAGAAAGAAATCAGAAAATCGGACCCTATCCTTTAACAGAGTGATGTTAGGAGGTAATCTCTTCCTCGAGTTCCTGGATTTGAAGAGACTGAAGACAAAATCCACAGTCCTGTCATGCAACCACCACACCCGATCTCATTAGGGCCTTTATTTGAAATGATTTTGTTTCTGTTTTTAGGATTGTCCCCAGGTCTCCTGACAGAAGAAACCGGTACTTCCGAAGGTAAACTGACACATCAAATATAGGCCTAAATGAAGAATAACACAAGAGATTATTATGTTATATTATACTGACAACTCTTACCCCTGCATAGAGATTGATGATATCCAGTTGGCTAGAGGATCCAGCCACTGTTCTGGTGAACTACAGGTGAAGAGCCAGGGTGTTTGGACAGAAGTGGATGACCGTGACTGGAACCTCAAGTTAGCAGATGCAGTTTGTAGACACCTGGACTGTGGTTCTGTGGTTGAGATTCTCTCAAGCAATCCCACATTTTTGTCTTCATGGAGAGTGACGCCTTTCTGTCTAAATTCTGGAACTGAATTGAGGAAATGTTTCATAAAAAGGTCCATAACTCCTGGTACCAGTCTGGGGATCACCTGTTCAGGTAATGCCATCAGAAGCCATAACACAAAAACACTAATCACAAACAAGCTCAGAGTCTAAGAGGACTCAATTTTCAGTCTTCATCTAATCGACCCCATGCTGATGGAAAGTCTGGGGAAGTTTCGTAGTCCACAAAACATATCTGAAGCTTCACAGCAAAACAGTGTAGCAGCTTTCTCCTCGACAACTGAAGTAACTGGAGACTTTGTTTCAAAACAGAAAAAAATACAACATCTTATTCCGTTCTCTCTCTTTTCCCCGATAGACTCTGTCAGGCTGGTGGATGGGAAAAGTCTGTGTTCAGGCAGACTGGAGGTGAAGTCTGACCAGAGGTGGTCCTCAGTGTGTGAAGATGACTTTGACCAGCAGGATGCAGAGGTGGTCTGTAGGGAGCTCGACTGTGGGGCTCCTTCAGTCCTCCAGGGGGCGCTCTATGGAGAAGGGGAGGCTCCAATGTGGACCAAAGAGTTCCAGTGTGAAGGCCATGAGTCTGCTCTCCTGGACTGTAGAACCTCAGGCTCAGATAGAAACACCTGCTCACCTGGCAAAGCTGTTGGACTCACATGCTCAGGTAAGAGAGGACCTGCAGCTTGAATTTGATTGGAGTTTCTATTAAATGTGACTTCTTTTTCATCTTTTACTCTTGTCTGCTCAGAGCCCGATACTGTCCGGTT
The DNA here is from genome assembly GCA_039737535.1 of Lagodon rhomboides. Lineage (NCBI taxonomy): Eukaryota > Metazoa > Chordata > Actinopteri > Spariformes > Sparidae > Lagodon > Lagodon rhomboides. The sequence continues at coordinate 1,875,355 of CM077787.1, forward strand.
GGTGGGAGGATCCAGTCGCTGTGCTGGTGAACTGGAGGTGAAAAAACGAGGCGTGTGGAGAAAAGTGGATGAAGTAAACAGTCAGTGGAATCTGAAGACAGCAGATGCAGTGTGCAGACAACTGGACTGTGGCTCTGCTGTTTCAACAGAGCGGATAAAGTTCAAATTTCCCCAAACTGTACGGTGGATTAGATCAACTTGTCTTCAGTCCGGGTCTGCAGTTAGAGAGTGTATATCTACAAGAATTAATTCAACCGATTACAAACTGGAGGTCGAGTGTTCAGGTAACACCAGCAGACACATCAGCTGTGATGTTTGTCTTGTTGTTTACATTTACATGTCTTTATTTAGCAGATCTGAGCCACAGTAGAACAAGAAGCAGTCATCGATGATAAGTGCTCAGTTTTATATCCCATCTGACATACTGTTGCAGGTATATGTAGGAAGACACAAGTACATAGTAAACTAGAATGTTTACAAAAGCTTGCACCAACCGATTTCAACCAATAATATTGTGCCATCCACCCATCAGTCAATCCTTAACTTCGAGCAGTGAGCGAGTGGCATAGAGCTAAGACTTCATGTCGGAAAGATGGTGCTGTACCGGGCTCCGACCGAACGCGGCCAGTGTTTTGGACCGAACGGTTTCGACAACAGCACAGAAGTGGTTTACGGAGTTTAGCTACCGCTTGCTTGTTTAGTCATGCAGTTAATGTTAGCGGTCCTATTTGCTTACAGCAGTAGGACCCAGGTTACCAGGAGTTAAACCCGGCAAGAAAGCTACGTTGGTACTGTATTACCTGTTGTGCAATTGTCTGTAGTCATATTCAGATGCAGTGTTATAGTAATAACTTTAATAACCCCGAAGGACATTATTGTGCTGGGGATTGTTCCAAAAATGTAAAGTACAATAGAAAATCCAGAAAGAAAGGGGAGGCCTGGCTCAGGCCGTGTTTGTTGAGTCCTTTCTTCACTCAATCGGCCACGTTCACCAGGAGCTCCTGGTTCAGCAGGGTTGGCTACGGTGACATATTGCTGCATGGAAGGGGGGCGCAATTCACATTCAGTGCAAATGCTGTTAGCTACAATAAAGAAAAATCAAGATCCTCGACAAGTCCCTCCCTACCTGACAGTTTCTACAGGTAACATGTAAAAATGAGGAAGTAAAAACACTCATATGGACTTAAAAATCCCTTGATCCGTCCTTTAATCTGCCTCATAAGTTAATGGGGTCTATTCTGTGCCAAGACCCCTCCTCCATTCAAGTTTTGAGAAATCTGACAATCTATCGACCAACAAATGAGCACGGGTGGAAATGTAACCTCCTTGTCGGAGGTAGCATTGAATTAGATACGTTATTCAGCCATCAAAGAGAAAGCCGGAGAAAAGGCTGGACTACGATTTCAAGCCTTGCTGTGTCAGCGGGACTAGTTGTCTTTCACCTGCTGATTGTAGAGAAAGAGACGACTCATGAACCTGAATGCAGGAGTAAAAATCCTTCTGTCTGTTGCCGTCTTTCTCCAGACTCCGTCAGGCTGGTGAATGGGAAGAGTCTGTGTTCAGGCAGACTGGAGGTGAAGTCTGACCAGAGGTGGTCCTCAGTGTGTGAAGATGACTTTGACCAGCAGGATGCAGAGGTGGTCTGTAGGGAGCTCGGCTGTGGGGCTCCTGCAGTCCTCCAGGGGGCGCTCTATGGAGAAGGGGAGGCTCCAATGTGGACCAAAGAGTTCCAGTGTGAAGGCCATGAGTCTGCTCTCCTGGACTGTAGAACCTCAGGCTCAGATAGAAACACCTGCTCATCTGGCAAAGCTGTTGGACTCACATGCTCAGGTAGGACAGATGCAGCTTTGATCTTATTTGAGTAAATGTGACTTCGTTCACATCTTTTACTCTTGCCTGCTCAGAGCCCGATACTGTCCGGCTGGTGGGAGGATCCAGTCGCTGTGCTGGTGAACTGGAGGTGAAACAACGAGGCGTGTGGAGGAAAGTGGATGAAGTAAACAGTCAGTGGAATCTGAAGACAGCAGATGCAATGTGCAGACAACTGGACTGTGGCTCTGCTGTTTCAACAGAACGGATACATGGTTTAACATCTATACCTGTCTGGAGGATTAGCTCAACTTGTCTTCAGTCCGGGTCTGCGGTCACTGATTGTATATCTACAGAAACTGGTTCTACCACAATCTACCCGGAGGTCAAGTGTTCAGGTAACACCAGCACACACGTCAGCTATGATGGTTGTCTTGTTGTTTACATTTCTTCATTCGGCAGATCCAAGCCACACTAGATCAAGAACCAGTCATCCAGGATAAGTGCTTAGTTTTATACTCCAGCTCACGCTAGTGTCACATTGTTGCTGGTATATGCAGGAAGACATAACATAAATGCGAAAGAAAGAAGCTGTTTTCAGCCTTAAAGGCTGAAAACAGCAGAACAGTTTCATACAATCACCTGCTGTTTGTAGAGAATGAGAAGTTTCCTGAACCTGAATACAGAAGCAACAGTCTTTCTGTCTGTTGCCGTCTTTCTCCAGACTCTGTCAGGCTGGTGAACGGGACCAACCTGTGTTCAGGCAGACTGGAGGTGAAGTCTGACCAGAGGTGGTCCTCAGTGTGTGAAGATGACTTTGACCAGCAGGATGCAGAGGTGGTCTGTAGGGAGCTCGGCTGTGGGGCTCCTGCAGTCCTCCAGGGGGCGCTCTATGGAGAAGGGGAGGCTCCAATGTGGACCAAAGAGTTCCAGTGTGGAGGCCATGAGTCTGCTCTCCTGGACTGTAGAACCTCAGGCTCAGATAGAAACACCTGCTCACCTGGTGAAGCTGCTGGACTCACCTGCTCAGGTAGGAGAGGAGCTTCAGCTTTGATTCTAAAGCAAGTTACATCATTTATTTAACTAATTACTCTCTTGTAACTGCTCAGGGCCCAATGACATCCAGCTGGTTGGAGGATCCAGCTCCTGTGTGGGCAGACTTGAGATGAAACACAAAGGAAACTGGAAACCAGTGTCTCTCGTGATATTTTCCATGTGGGAGCTGATGACTGCAGCGGTTGTATGTAGACAGCTGGACTGTGGCTCTGCTCTTTCAATAGAAACAACACGCTTTGACATCACAGATGGATGGACAATCATATCTTCCTGTGGTCAGTCTGAGTCTGCACTCAGGGAATGTGCAACAGTATGGCCTTTTACGTCCCAACATACTCCACTGAAAATCACCTGCTCAGGTAAAAACAAACAAAGGCAACAACTTTAACAGTAATTCTTAAATGAAAGTAGCTGCTGCCTTGGGAACATATTTTGGCAGCTTCTATGTATGTTTGTCACAATATAATAAGTTACATTAAAAACTGTTAGAATGAACAACAGCGTTTTAAATTAGTTCCTTCTTTTTAACTGATGAACCGAAACAGGACTCACCAAAATGACAAAATCAGTGTCATCTTGCTTGATTTTATTGTCCACCCTGCCATCTTTAACAAACAACAACATCTTATTCGTTCTCTCTCTTTTCCCTGATAGACTCTGTCAGGCTGGTGGATGGGAAGAGTCTGTGTTCAGGCAGACTGGAGGTGAAGTCTGACCAGAGGTGGTCCTCAGTGTGTGAAGATGACTTTGACCAGCAGGATGCAGAGGTGGTCTGTAGGGAGCTCGGCTGTGGGGCTCCTTCAGTCCTCCAGGGGGCGCTCTATGGAGAAGGGGAGGCTCCAATGTGGACAAAAGAGTTCCAGTGTGGAGGCCGTGAGTCTGCTCTCCTGGACTGTAGAACCTCAGGCTCAGATCGAAACACCTGCTCACCTGGCAGAGCTGCTGGACTCACCTGCTCAGGTAGGAGAGCTTCATGTTTGATTTTACTCGATCTAATCAAAATGTCTTTAATTCTTTTATTAATTAGTCTCCTGTCTCTGTCCAGAGCCTGATAATGTCAGGTTGTTAGGAGGAACCAGTCGCTGCGATGGCACGTTAGAGATGAAACAACATGGAGAGTGGAGACCAGTGGCTAACATGGACTCGGGATGGGACCAGAAGTTAGCATCTGTTGCGTGTAGACAACTCGACTGTGGTTCTGTTGTTTCAACAAAAATACGAGACCCTTCAGGTAAACGTTCCTGGTGGATCAGCGACACCTGTGTTCGGTCTGATTCTATACCCCTGCTGCGGGAGTGTTTGATAATGCCTAGTGAATTCCCACTGCGCATCAGCCTGGAGGTGATCTGCTCAGGTAACCTTGGACAGTGACTTTCAGTGAATTATATATTCTCAATAGAGACTCACTGAATTTCCAACTTTGTTCACAGGTATTCTGGCTCAGCCAAACATCTCCTTCTCCCCCCACACTGACGGGTTGTCCGAGGACAAGCAGCTTCAGGTGCTCCTGGGCTCCAGTTTCACCATCAGCTGCTCCATCCTGCCCCAGCATCCAGGAGGCTCTTTCCAGCTTATTTTGACCAACCAGGCGACGTCACAGAGCTACACCCTGCCAGCTGTCAATCACTCTGCCCACTTCCTGTTCTCTTCTGCAAACCACGCCCACCAAGGGGACTACAGCTGTGTTTATCACGTCTACGTTTTCTCCCATGAATTCTCCTCTGAGAGCCAGCGTCTCTATGTCGCTGTCGCTGCCACTGCCGCAGGTAACTTTATAGAGTCATTTTACGTTTCTGCGAACCACAAATACTTCCATTTGTACATATCAGATATTATATTTACATTACTACAACATGAGTCCTATCACATTCACATCGCGTGTATATGAGCTGACTATGTCATAAGAAGAGCGGGATGATGGTGGAGTGACGGCTGCCAAACCAGAGTGAAGATATTTTGGCATTTTCTAGCCGTGTTCGTGAAACCTGATTATTTCAAATAGAGTTGGAACAGTTTCCAGCCATGATAGTGGCAACAAACCCGGATATTCTTTTGGTGAGACGTCTTGACATTTTCCAGCTGTGTTTGTGGCGACAAACTAGATACCTTTAATGAGACGTTGGGACATTTCCAGCTATGAAAATGGCAACAAAGACAGGAATTTTTGACGAGACTTGGGGTCAGTTTCCAGCAGTGTTTGTGGCCACAGAGCTTGACAAGCCAAAACATGATTTTTGTAAGTCTTGCAGAGTCATTTGTGGTTTCAGATGATGATAGAGATGGTCATTTTGAAAACACTAACGCAGATGGCAGGTTTTTTTTATATATATATATATATATATATATAAATAAGGGTTGTCACGATACTAAAATTTTCAACTCGATACCGATACTCAGGAAAATATTTGATACTCGATACCATTTTCGATACCACAAGGATAAAAACAAAGACCCCCAAATTTAACAGAAATATTTTTATTAACAAGAAAAATGCAACATGTAAAAATTAACAGAACCACAGGTTAAATATTTATAATAAAAAACAGTTGTGCAAAAAGAAACTGCAACTATGATAACAAGTTTCAGGTCTGAGGTAGTGCAAAAAATAAACAGATGGTAGAGTCGGCTGTGTGTGTTGCTGTTTGGTTGCAGGTCGACTTTTCTCTGCTTCATTCTGGGTCTTCAAGAGAGAAAATAACACTTTTCAGTCACCAACATTTATGTAAACTTATTAACTCTATGCTTATGTATACTGACACTGTGTCAATTAACGTAATATGGGCATACTACGTGCCTGATTTATTTATTTATTTACGTTGTTTATAATCATTAACGTGACGTCAGCCTTTAATTGCTAGCTGCGGCTAATGGCTAATCATAACACGGCCAACATTAATGCGGGCCACCGGCCACGATAACATCAGTAATAGGTAAGTTTGAAACGAAAGACACTAACCTGTCGAAATTCACTGTAAAGGCCAGGCTGTCGGTCCTTAAGATGTTTCGCCAAGTTTGAAGTAGCCTGCTGCTCGACTTGGTCGCCGCCGCCTTGTAGCAGTGTTTGCACACAGGCCGATCCGCGTCCTTCGGCTTTCCGTGCACGTCAGGCTCGAAGGCAAAATACCTCCAAACAACACTTTTCCCTCTTTCATTTTCAACCAAACCTGGTTGGTTTGGACCTCCTGCAGCAGCACTGGCCATCATGCTCTGTTGTTATTGTGCACGTCACGGTGAGGGGAGGGGCCTGCTGCTGTGTGTGTGTGAAGGCAGAGAGTGAGAAGGACGCAGCGTCGGCAGCTCGGCGTCGGGGGGGTATCGATACTTTTGAAAATGAGTATCGTATCCGGATACAACGTTTTAGTATCGATACTTTTTTGAGTATCGATACTTTTGACAACCCTTATATATATATATATATATATATATATATATATATATATATAAAAAACCTTTTAATGATTTCATGATTTCAAGTACATAGACAAATCTTTTTCCAGTCATAACCATGAGTGGTTTTTGGGCCCAAACCTAACCAGACCATGATTACAGCGCTGTCACATCAAACTGAGCCTAAAGAAATGCAAAGTTGCAACCAGAGGAAATGTGCAACATATCCGTGTTTTGCAAAAACGTATGATGGCAACATCTGAAAACACTACATGGAGCAAAGAAAACTGATGTAATGATTGTGAATCTGTTTCAGCCTCTTTCACAGGTCAGATCATCAGGCTGGCACTCGTAGTGCTGATGGTGGCGTCCAGTGCTGCTGTGTTTTTCTACTTCAAGGTACACATCAGTGGAAGTGACTGTCTTGGTGTAATATGTAAAATTCAAGTGTTTACATTGTTCACATCACAGTTCAGAAAGAGAAAACAGAAGCGAAATATTAGGAATACTTGTTTGTGTCAAAGTATACTGATTTAGGGAAGAGCAGGTGACTAAAACACATTTTTTGCCATGTCTCTGCAGGCCAGCAGACAGCAGACGCCGAAACGAGAGGACAACACTGAGCTCGATTACCTTGGTGGTGCTCAAGACGGGCAGGGTGGAGCCGAAGAGGCAGGAGTCGAGGGACCATAGCAGTGCACATCCAGGTTTTCCAGGAGAGGACTCAGTACTGGGGTCAGAAGAGGTATATGTGAATTTCACAAAAAAAAAAAAGCTAGCTTGACTGATGTTTAAACTTTTGTAAATGACAATGTGCTTTTCCTGCTGTATTCTTATATTTCAAATTCTTGCACTGACTGATTACAGAGATAATGCAGTGAGTGAAATGTGACATCTTGTTGTGTGATATTGTTTCCACCAAATGTACATTGTTAAAGTGTGTTTACACGTCTTGGAGCACAGGAAGTAGTATGAAGCCTTTGGTGGCGCCAGAGGAATCTGCATGTAATCTGACACATGGAGGCAATTTATGATCTTACATGCAGCTTCCTCTAGGGGCCGCTAAAGGGTTCATAACTATATTTTTCCACATATTATGCAGTTGTGCTCCCAAGACCTGCAAACGATGCTAAGCTAATGATAAGATAACTGTTGTGAATGTTGAGGATTCTGCTGTCTGCGTTCTGCATCTGGTTGATACTTGCTTAAAATATACTTAATCTGTAAATGTTAAGAAATTTGTTTCACAATGAATTAAACCTGCATTGACTGGAATGTGTGGGTGGATTTCTTGTTATTACGATTTGTTTTTAAGCTGCAGCAAGTTACTTAGCGAGCAGGAACTAGTTAGAAGTGTTTCTGGATTTGTTTTAAACTGAACTGATTCTCTTCTCTTCGATCGCCTCTGTGTTCACGGGAAAAAGTCAGCACTTTTTTTGACAAGACAACCAGACATCGTTGACGGGACGTTACCGACCGGAAGAGCAGTAAACAAGAATGAAAGCAAACTGTCTAGCTGTGACAATCACACAAGCTTCAGACTCAAACAAGCAGACGGAGGCGAAATCGTGCTTTGTGTTTTTATAAAAGCAGCCATAACTGATTTCTTGGCCACTTTGAGGAAAAACCTGACATATTATCAACGTAGAAACTTTTTGACAATTGCCTATTTACACATCCAGCAGAAACATAACAACATTATCTTTCATTTAGCGTCTTGCTTTTGGCCATGAATGTATAATAAAATAGGGTAGGTTATTCTTTCAGGTAGAAAATATCTATCACGGCCTGGTGAGAAACACTGTGAGGATCCTGTGTCAGCCTCGACAGGTCAGAGCCAAGTCCGACCCACTGTGGGACTTCCATGGGTAAGACTTGATCCGGCACATCCCAGAGTGCTCAATCGGATGGGATTCGATCTGCATTTAGAGTGCAGGGTTGATGCCTTAGACCAGACCTAGGTCCAGGCCCTTTAACAACCTGATTCTGGCCCTTTAATAATTCTGTTAGTAGGCTAATTAGCCCATTCATTAGTTAAATCTGTTGCTAAGCAAAAAATCCCTCTTACTCCATAAAAAAAAACTTTTAACCCAGAGGGAATATATACAAAAATCAAGCTGACAACCTACATCAAAAATTAAAAAGGTGCGTTTTTGCTCTTTGTAATTTCTAATATTTTGGATGATCGGTGTACAGTCATCAGACCCATCGTTGAAATAACGACATTTAAATTTCCTGACACGCTCTTTAAATAGTCACCTCTACACACCATGATGTGTTTTACGTGTCACTTCACTACCTGCCAAATTGAGATCTTGATGGAAAGTGTCTTCAGGGTTTCTGTCACCTTCCATCTCAACAGCTGATGGCAGGTAAAAGTGCCAGCTGAACTATTTAAAGCCTTCCTTAAAGCTGAAGGCACAAGAAGTTCAATATTACCCAGGGACTGAGCCAAAAACATCGAAAAAGTCTTTGTAAAACATCAAAACTGCATTTGTCAAAGAGGGAAATAAGCTTTTCTTTTTTTCTTCACGGGCTGACATTTTGGAGATGCGTGTGAAGGGTGATGATGATACGCGGCGCTGCCTGTCATCATTAAAAGTTCTCTGCTGGGTAATGGAAGCAGCAATTCAGGCGATCTGACAACATTCATCACTGTGGCTGCATGACAAGGCAATTCAGCTGCTGTATTTAAAACTGACAATCACAATCAGTCTTTTGTTGAAAGCACGACACAGAAAACTGTTGTCAACGCGCTGAAACACGCCGGTGCAAATTAACTGTCAACAAGACGTCACAATGCAAATTGGGTTTTAGATCCGTACATGACAAGAAATCTTTGTATTCAAAAAGAGCTCAACCTCGACGTGGTCACTGCTATCAATGAACACCAGGGTTAGGGTTACTGATCTTAGACCTTTACTGACTTCCACAAGGTCATCTGAACAGAAAACTGCTTTAAAGGAATAGTTCTGCAAACCACAGAGAAAAATCGAAGGCCGACATTTGTAGCAAACGTGGCAAATCATGTTCATCAGCTGAGCTACATAAGGAGGAGGACAGGACGGAGGCGGAGTTATTACAGCCAACATTAGCCCCTTTTAGATAGAAAAGGTGGCACATGTGCAGCAAGGTAAAGGCTGCAATGTGCCTCCTTGTCTGTCTAAAAGGGAGGTGTAATATTCCTCCTTTTCCAAACAGCCTCCACTTTTCCTCCTCTGGTAGGCGTCAACATGTGACGTGACGTGAAGCAGGAAGTTGGGCGTGAAGAGAAGCAGGGCAGTTTCTGCTTTTCTCCCAAAATCCTCTTCCCGTTTAAAGTGCATATTGCAGGTTAGACCCCCCCTTACACCAATGTTTAGAAAAATAATGTAGGAACTATTTTTTCTTAAAATTATATTTATACATACTGTGTTGAGGCTTCTGGAGCCTTTTTTGTGATACTTCCCCATTTGAAAAAGCTTGACCGGAAGTGACGTAGGCAGAGGGAGAGCGGTCAGTTTTAACAATAGGAAAACAATGGATCCTGGTGCAGAATCTGACCCAGAGGAAACTGTAAATGTATACAGTTACACATTCGACGACCGCAGCCCTACAATTATGAGCCCATTATGCGTCCCAGAGACCAGGGAGAGAATTCATGGCCAGAGGAGAGAGATTGAACAGCGGTGCCAGCACAATCAGTGGAGAGTAGGGCAGGTGTCTTGTGAGAGACCGGTGTTTCGGATTAACACGGGGCCATGTTAACTGGCGACCGTCAGCCGAATGCGTCTGTGGTCGCCGTAGCTACAACAGATGTTGAAAACGGGAAGAGAAGACGTAGCTGTCCTCTGATATGCCTCTTTGTTCAGGTTGTCTCTGTGAAAAACATACCTGATACGTGTTTGGGCTGCTGTTTGATTAAACGTGTCTGACCTTCGTCGCTGTATCAAAGTTGCTGCTTGTTACAGAAGACGTTGTAAACAGGAAAAGGGAGAGTTGCTCTTCCTGTGAATGTGTATCTCTAATCAACCTTTATTTAATACACTGACTCGTCTCTCCTCCCTGTTTGAGTAAACGTGCATCACATGGAGGAACTATGGAACCCTTTTAAACGAATTAAAATATATATATATATTTAAAAAAAATTACGGGACTTGAACTCACATTCATTGAAGGGAAAAAACAGCAATGCGAGAACTGATCGATTACGCCAATTAAATCGCTCAGGTCCCTTGCGGTACAGCCTATTTCACTCCTCACAGCATACACACAGACACCTCTTGAACGCAGAAGGAGGCCAGATCAACTTGTGACCGCAGTGTCTGTTCACCGTGTCTGTACTGTGATGGTTTTATAACACAAACAACATTTTCCAAAAAAATATGGGCTTTCTTGGTAAAAACCTTCTGTATTGAAGTAAAATGAAATAAAATGCTTGAATGATGGAAAATAACTGAGTCTATCTTAGATGTTGAGCAGATAAAGAAGAGGATAATTTTCATTAATTTTAGAGGACATCAGAGGACAGCTACGTCTTCTCTTCCCGCTTTCAACATCTGTTGTAGCTATGGCGACCACAGACGCATTCGGCTGACGGTCGCCAGTTAACATGGCCCCGTGTTAATCCGAAACACCGGTGTTAGCTTATACGCATTAGCTAACATATGAAATACTGTGCTCACATCACAGTATCTTACAGATTGCTGTCGTGTATCTGGCAATAAAAAACTAGTATTGGTCATCTCATACAGGACTGAGTTTTAATAGCCTACTTACCAATAGCAGAAACTAAAGAGCTTGTTTACGTCCTGTCTCATACTCGTTAATATGCGCCGACAGTACGTGTAGCGCTTTACTTTACCGTCCGAGAGAGAGAGAGACTGTCTTCATGCACATTGCGTTATATTACTGTGGTACAGCAAATAGTAATTACGTTACTCCCAACACAGAAAGCAAGACTTACAGTGCACAGTTCACGTTTACGCCGAGCTGAGTCTCTGTCGGCTCCGTGACCGTGTCTCCCGCCGGCGGCAGGACCAGGCGCTGCTGCTGACAGCGGTCCTGATGAAGCGGTGGACACTGAAGGCACCGCACCGGGTGAGAGTCGCGCCTGGTTCCTGCTTCGGCATCTCATGTTGAACTCCATCGGATCGCTTGGATAGTAATCCTCCGGTCTAAAGTGCGCGCCACACACGACCGTTTTTCGTTGCTAACGCAGCGGTCAAGTCCCGTCTCTTTAGCTGCACAAAACGCACCCAGGCACGGAAGAGAGCCCCGTTTTTTCCGTTCGGAAACCGGTGGACTCGGTGTCCTGACAGGCTGGAGTTTGTGCAACCTCCACAAACGCCAAAATTTACCATTTTGAAGGTAAATCAACGCAATCCAAAACTACTGAAAACACACTGACTCACGAAAACACAACCGCTCTAACCAACTGCCACACTGACGGCAGCGCCTAGCTAGCATACGACTCCCTCTCGTGACGTAATATGACGCGATGTTGGAAAAAAAAAACGTTTTTTGGCGCTTTGCTCAAAACTGTCACTTTTTTGGTTAAATTTGTGCCTGAATGTCTTGTAAAACACTTTTAAATCCTCAATCATGTTTTCAAAAGGTCATTTTTAGACCAGATTACGCATGCATTTAAAAAAATATAACCTGCAATATGCTCTTTAACATTGGGGCTTATGGGGCAGTTGCTGGAGTTTGTGTCGGTTAGACGCAGATAATTCAAAAACCGTACATCCTCCCGATAAAGTGGACACGTTGCCAGACAGAAGACAAGTGTGGCTACGTTCTTGGAAAATATCACTATTGTAGTGTGAAATCTGTGGCTAGGATCGTCATCTAAAGAAACATTTTCGGAGAGTTTTTTTCAGGCTCCCCCACTCTGCCAGTTGGTGCTGCGCGAACATTCCGCAATACACACTCATTGAAAATCCTGAATTTTTCTGAATTTTTTCGAAATCACTCACGATCAATTAAGGGTCACCGTTCAAAAACTAAACATCGTAGAAAGAAAGTTCAAATACAACTCAAATAGATAAGACTTGTGCCTACATTTTAAAGTTTGAATGGTGTCTCTAGGTCAAAGTCTGCCAGAGCAGGAGATGTTTGAAAAACGTCCATGATTTTGCGACTTTTTTGACCCCGTCCCATTCATTCCTTATGGGACATTTGTCGCAGTTTTTCTTCAAAATAAGAGCTTTACATTGCACCCCATCGGAGTTTAGAACTGGGTTCTTAGCGGGGGGCTTTTAATTTGAAAGTAGCGACCGCTATTAGCTCGCCGCTACAACAACAAGCGGACAACCAAGACAGCTACAGAGAGCGAGGAGACGCTAGCATCTCCCGGATCTCAGCGGCTTTCCAGCTGCTCATCTTGGTGGATGAAGTGACGAACTGACTGCTGTGATCAGCTGTTTCCTGGTTTTAAAACTCCCGGCTGTGGGTGCGCAGCAGTGCACGTCATCCACACCTCCGCCCATCTCAGCATTTGCCACCACATTGCCGCCTCGGATTTACAGCAATGGAGGCGCAAATAAGTGTAACGTTACCCTCCGAGGGGCAAAACTGGTGGAACAAAACAGACCACCAATTTGCCGCCTTCTGTCTAAATCCGCAGAGCGAGCCACCAAAAGGACGGCAGATTGGCGGCTTACTGCCCAGAATAAAAACGGCTACTGATGCCTGACGGCCGACTGTGGTTCAGCTCACACAACTGGATATTTTTAAGGACAACTGGAGATACGTCCATCCGATTCTGGCCCATCCAGCAGTTTTTGTAGGGACCAAAAAGCCTGTGAATATTCTCATTCATCCAGGTCATAGTTATCTCAAGGAAAATTGAATCGAACGCAACTGGATTTGGTTTTTGTCTTTGAAGACGTTTCACCTCTCATCCAAGAGGCTTCATCAGTTCCTGCTCGCTTGACTAGGCTGGGACTAGGGACCAAAAAGCAGATATTTTTTTTACAACCAACATCTTCAGCGTAAAGAAAACATTTATTCCTGTGGAGTGAAAACATGTTGGTCAGGCAGACTTCACTTCTGTTGAAATTGAAACAACATACAAACCTCTTTCCAAGAAAAATACCTTTTTATTTCATTATAAATCCACATAATTGTATCTATGAAAGCATAAAATCCCCATTTCCGCACGTTGTTGTGTTTTTTTCTCCTTATAGTGGTCATTTGTTTTGTTATATTCAAAGTAAATCATGGGTATCAAACCATCGAAGACTGTAAGGTGTATGTCACATACAAACACAGACACTGTCAAACGGCAAACGGGGAGGGAGGGAGGGAGGGAGGGACGGGACAGCGCAAGTTCTGCTGGCCATCTTTTACAACCGCTTAATACATTTAACAATCTCGAGTGCCAGCCTTTAGTAATAGGAACACTTATGGTCAAGTTCACCATTGTTTCGTACAGGTACAGTTGCTTTCCAGTGTCAAACAGAACATCAGAATTCACCATTTTCACCATTAAATGTAGAGCCGGACGTCTGTGCTTTGAGTTTGGCTTTGAAAAAAAAAAAAAAAATCCTCGCTGGTGTTCCTCAAGGTTCCGTTCTCGGGACACCAAGGTTTTCTGTTTTTTTTTTTATTTCACTTCATACTCCGACACAGAGAGAATCGATCCACCGTGGACGCAAACACACTGATTATTTCAACATCGTCTAAGTCGTTCAGAGCCAGAAGAGTCAGATTGGTAATACTGGAGAGTATACTATTCAGTTGTTCAATGAAAATGAAGAGAGAGAGAGAGAGAGAGAGAGAGAGAGAGAGAGAGAGAGAGAGAGAGAGAGAGAGAGAAGGAGGGGAAGAGAGATGAGATGAAAACATACGATTAAAGTGCCAGAGAAGTTCACCGTTTAGTTTGACAGTTTGTTATTATTGATGCTTCGAGACAAGACTTCGACAATGTGCTCGTATTTCTTCAATCCAAGGCCCAAAAACTGTATTTTCTCTCCGTCTGCTAAGAGATATTAGAGAGGTGTGCTTTCGCAAGTCAGCATTTTCTCCCAACAATGTAATACTGCTGTCATAATACTGTAGTAATCCTTTGGCATATGACTGTATGTTGGGGGAAAGAGAAGGAGCGGTGCCACCGACCACTGACTAACGACAATCAAGAACATCCTGGAAAAATGTCATAAAATGGGTTTTTTTTCCCCAAATCCAAAGTAATCCGTTCGGTATATTCCCAAAGCAGGATTTAGTGTCCGCATGGATTCCAACTGTCAAATGCAGAGACTAAATCCACCCGACACCCTTTGACGCCCGGTCAAGATCATTGGATACTTCCTTCAGAAAAGAAGAAGAGATTCCAGACCGTGTTCGCTCTGATTCCTGTGATCCGAGGTTTCAAGCCCCAGTTAAGCACCAAATGTGAGCCGGGTTCAAAGCCCAGAGCCTGACCTGTATCCAACACGTCCAGTCCCAGCGCTGGGAGACTTTGCATGCCAACAGGTAAACTTGTGTATCCTCCCTCTGGCTGCCCGCGTCACATGCCGTCTGGTACTGGTGTGGGCTGCCGTCAGATCGTAGGATGCGTCTCCGGGTCGAATACTTGATCATCGGGGCTCGTTAGAAGGACAGGACCATGCAACACCTGGGGGCACCTGAAGGAGACATGAGAAGGAGACATATTGACTGAATGGTTTGATTGAAGCAATTATGGTGCATGAAGTTTAATTTTAGTGTCGTGTGCAGACTAATGATGGCCTTTTTTTGGCAGGAGTGAAAGAAGTACTGTACATCTTTATTTAAAAACAGTCGATTACAATTAAAAGTATGACGTTTTATTTGCAACGTTAAAGATCTGCAATTAAAAGTCCTCAATCTGCTGAATTTGCCTTACTTTCCATAATTTCGTATTATGATTGAGGCATTAAAATGTAAAAGATAACATTTTACATAACATTTAAAACTGGTAAAACTGGAAGTGTTTATTCATAGTTTTCCCGACGGGGAGAGAGGACAGATCAAGACCTTCTGGAGGAATAAACACCTGGAGTCTCATCAGATTCAGCTCTGATCCGACGGGAGGAGAGCTCGGAGATTATTTTCTAACTTTTGCGATTAAAGAGTGGATTTATCTTCACCCCTGTTGATCAGCCTGACTGCAGCAGTGATCAGTGGAGGTGACCTCCATTGTCGGGTGATTCTGTTCTGTAATGTTGACTGCTGACGGAAGCTGGAGGGGAAATGTTCTTTACTTCATGAACCTAACATTACAGAGAGGAGAGAGAGAGAACCAGAACCAGAGTCTCTGCTGAGTGCTGAGTTTAGTTGACACAAAATCAAACACAGACACTAGCTTGCGGCTAATGTCGGTAAAGTTATTAGGGCTGCAGCTATCAAATATTTTGGTAATCGAGTATTGTATCGAATATTCCATCGAGTAATCGGGGCGGCTCCGGACTGCCGGAGCCGTGACACAGCGCATCCGCAGTCGTTGGAAACCGACAGTGGGACGTATCGGCTCCGCCGCCGTGCCGGACCAGTTAACAGGCTCGGTTTGCCGTTTCTTCGCTGGTGGTGAAACACCAAAGAAGCTGCTTAATTTCCGCTGTTGTTTTTCAAATGAGTTGTGTGGTGTGTAACCTGACTGTCAGATACGCAAAGGCGCGTGGTGACACACGTGACGCGACGCATTCCTTATTTTCACCGCGCATAGCCTTTGACGTAAGCACGTTGTGTCACACTAAAAAGAATCTGTGCGAAACGTGCGCTTTAAATTTAATTAAACGAGGCTTCGAGGCAGAGGAAGTTCCTCGATCATTTTTTGTAATCGAGTTGTAATCGAGTTACTGGAGGTAATCGAGGAATCGTTGCAGCCCTAAAAGTTATCTTGCCGTTTCGGGTGAATAAACACCAACACTGGCACGATCAATGTGGTCGTGAACACTCCAGTTAACAACCAACACTGATGATGACACTCTGTCCAGCGTGACTCAGACGAGTTAATGCTCTTAAGTTTTATTCATGTTAGGTTTAGTCACGTCCACGAACTTCCTTCCTCGCTCCCCGACTCTCTCCTGGACATTTTATGTCGGCACCGTTACCTTTGAGCGAACTTGTGGATTCCTCTGGTTTGTTGGAAACATTTGGGATAATGTAAGTATACAAACTGAGCACAGAAATGTTTCACAGCACGTATTCGTAAACTCGTTACTTCTTTGTTTAGCGAGCCTACACCCTTGAGACACTCCATCTTTTGGATGAAAGAAAAGAGTGCCAGTATTGTTCACAAAACACCCCACAGTATCTGTCTGCTGGGGTCCGCGAGGCTGCTTTTCCAGAACTGATGACTCAGTTGAGATGTCAGCATTTAAAAACCCACTTTCTGCCTATACTTTGCTTTGGAAACTACCTCCTTCACACCCACTCGCTCTTTTGTACTTCTACTTGAAACACAGACCGTGGGCAAACAAACGGCTTCAACGCTTTCCTTTGTCTAGTAAATAAAGCAGATGGTGAAGTTGCACTGTGGTGCATCAGGAGATAGAACTAGTAAAGGTGCAAGACAGTGAAGTAGTTCAACTCTGCCAGCAGGGGGCCTTCAAACTGCAGTAAATCCTACTGACAGTAAACTATGGTCAGGAAAATCAGGTGATATAGTTATTCTTGGGGGAAGAGAAGTGGTTTAAATGACCTCTCCATGTCAATGACCACATAATGAGTTGGCTAATAGTTGTTGGGTTCCCACTGTGACACAAACGTCTGTAAATAACTGCATAATGGAGCTCTGAGTGTGCCACCAGAATAATTAAAGGCGTTAGAAGTATTTCATTATGAGTACTTAATTAATTGATACATTTAAAAAAACAAAGGCTTGATGGCAGTCTGGCCAATCAGAGCTCAGAGCTGCTTTTTCAATAAAACACGTCTTTAAATTAAAGCAAACAACAAAACATGAATTGAAAAGCTGTAAACGTTTGAAACAAATTAATCGTGAAGAGGAAAATAACAGGCAGCAACATACGGTAAGTTAATTGAGAAATGAATCATCTGAAGACAGAATAAAGGAAAACATGATTATCAATTGGCAAATGTAACATTTTTTTAATTAACATTACTTTAAGATTTAAAAATGTATCAATTATTCAGTTAGAAAGAAATGCTGGTATTGAAAATCTGGCACTTCCCCGACTATTAGCTGTTATTAGCAGCCTCCGACTGAGACAAAGGAAGAGAGGAGTAAAGGACACAGCTCCTCGAGTCGTATAGAGTCTACAATCATGTTTGGAAATAAAATAACGCAACCACGGGTCAAAGAAGTATTTCTATATCAAAAAACATAAGACGGAGACATGTTGGGGTTCTTGTCCATTCATCTCTCATATGCCGTTTTTCCACCGACAGCACCAGCTCGCCTCGCCTCGACTCAGCTCGCCTTTTTGCGTTCCCATGACTGAAATCTGGTACCTGGTACCTGCTAAAGTGGAGCTTTTTTAGTATCACCTCCATATAAGTTCCAGCCGAGCTGAGCTGATACTTCTGTGTGACGTAAGCTGGCAGCTGGCCACTGATTGGACAGAGAGCGACGCCACTTGACGACTCGTGACGAGCGCGACGTCCGAGCCTGACACCCGCTACCTTTAAAAACTAGCATCTGCGTTCAGTCAACATAGCGATTACATGGAAGGAACAAGCGCGCAGGAACACGGCGTGGACCGTGGCAGAGGTGGAGACGCTCCTGAGTGTTGTCGCTGAAGACGCATCCAGAACGAGCTTGATGCTGCGACAGGAAATGAAAAGGTGGACGTGTTTTGCGTCGCCCACAGCTAGCCCTGTTTATGTGTCGCGTGGATAAGTACGTCACTGATGGACGACCCGCCCACGTCTGATGACGACCCGCCCACGTCGAAGACGACCCGCCCACGTTGATGACGACCCGCCCACGTTGATGACGACCCGCCCACGTTGAAGAAGACCCGCCCACGTTGATGACGACCCGCCCACGTCTGATGACGACCCGCCCACGTTGATGACGACCCGCCCACGTCTGATGACGACCCGCCCACGTTGAAGAGATACTAATTCTAGATGGAAACGCGTCTGAAACCAAACCAAGTAGAGCCACGCTGAGCCGAGGCGAGCTGGTACTGTCGGTGGAAAAACGGCAGTAGACTACAATAGAACTGGCACCAAGAACACTGGAATGATGTCATAATGTACGTTCCTTCATTTATCGATTTGTTGATCAAAACTATAGTATACCAGTATTCCAGAACCAGAACAATACTGCGGTTAGAAGTTGTTAATTTAACCACCATACATCCATCATTTTAAAGTCCAGGTCCAATGGGAAGATATAAAGTTCTACATAAAAGGTTCTGACATTTATCAAGAAGATTATTACGAGAACGCGTTCTGATGTACTGCGGCAGATAAAAGAAAACCCGAACCAGCATCGTACTGATGTCGGGAACTTAAGAAAGGTTGATAAAAATCATGAATAAGAACTATTTACAGATTTGTTCATTTCTCTGGTTCTGTTGGTTTGTTCTGTCTCCTGCAGAATCAGATTTGATCTTGTTCAGCTCGTTTGTTTCACTCGTCTGCTCTGAAGTGAAAAAATGAGTTTCCCAAAAAATGTAAAGGAGAGGATAAAATGGGAGGATAGGACGGAAGAGAAGAGAAGCCAGGTTAGGTGGAAAGAAGAAGATGAAAGGAGAGACACTGACGAGGGAGGAGAAAGAAAAATGGAGAATCAAAGTGTTAAAAAGATAAGAGAGTGATGAGGAAGTGAAGAGGAGAGAGGAGAAGAGGTGAAGAGAGGAGAGGTAATGTAATTTAAGGATAAGTGAAGAAGAAGAAGAGAGAGACCAGGAGGACGAGGAGAGGATGGAGGGAGAGGGGGAGGAAGAAGAGAGAGAACAGAAGAGGAGAGAGAGAAAGTGTTGGACCGAGTGACGAGGATGTGAAGGAGAAACTGAAGAGCGGGAGGAGAAGAAAGGAGGAGGAGGAGTGGAGGAGAATGCTTACATAATGGAAGAGGAAGCTTACATAATGGAGCGACACCAATCTGCATACTGTGGGGGATCAGGCCATTATATAATGGCCCAATAAAGAGGAATAATGTTGTTTACTAAGGCAGGGCCATATTTACAGAGCACTTAGAGGCAGACGTACTCCAGGCCGGCTAATGGCTGCTGACTGCTCTCTCTTTCCATCTCTACCTCTTTTCTCTCCCCGTTAACGTATGCCTGGCATGTTTCCACCCCTCTCTCCCTCAAGATGTTGTGTTGGAGCTTCTCTGCTGGAACAATGAGTGGTTACCCTCTCACCTGTGTGTGTGTGTGTCTGTGTGTGTGGTGTGTGTTGTGTGTGTTTGATCTCTCACCTCTCCCGCCTCTTCTCCCTCCGGCGCCGTGAAGCTGAATGTAAGTAAATCTGAAAAACACACAGAAGCGACAAAAAAAGAAATAATAACAACACCAGAAAGATGGAATTAGAGCTCAGACGGAGAGACGGAGGGCGATCAGCCTGGTTGTGTCCACAGGTAGAAAAAAAGAAATGCACCTGTACTGGCACCTGTGCGCATCACTGATAACACGCCGCAGCTTGTTGGTTTAATAGGACACGTTGTGGTTTCTCAGCATCTCTGTGAGGCTGTCAGACAACCAGCAGAGACTCCGAGAAGTGACAGCACTCGGCCAGGAAACAGCTTTCAGACTTTTATTTTTATATTGTACAGTGAACTTTATATCTTTCTGTCTTGTTCTTGTAAGTCAGCATCCGGGGAGTTTATGTGGAAACATTTTCAGCCATGAAGTGAGTCTCTGGACTCTCTTAAAGGGATATTCCGGTGTAAGTTTAATCCATGGTCTAACACACCGTGACACCGAGTAAGACTCCCCCTCGAGAGGTCAAGTTAGCTGACCGCTAGCTTAGCTAGTTTTAGCAACCTCAGAAAAGACCGCACGATAACAACACACTGCAGCTTATGTCTCCAACTAGAAACCGCCATCAAAAAGCCACAATTAATGGTGAGAACAGCAGCAAACTTCAGCAACAGTACATGTACAGTCCCAGCACACAGTACGAAGCATCAAACATCTGCTAGCTTTGCTGGATTTGTATTAAAAACACAGCACAACTCACCCTCTCCTCCAGCAGCCTGCCTGTGTGGGGAAGCCCTGACGAGTCGATTACCGAGTGCAGTAGATTTCTGCAGCTCAAGGATGAAAATGTCTGATTATTACTCCATGGAATGCTCAGTTCTTATTAACGAGAGCTGACAGGGAAAAGAACGGAACGTCAATGGAGTAATAAACAGACATTTTCATCCTTGAGCTGCAGAAATCTACTGCACTCGGTAATCGACTCGTCAGGGCTTCCCCACACAGGCAGGCTGCTGGAGGAGAGGGTGAGTTGTGCTGTGTTTTTAATACAAATCCAGCAAAGCTAGCAGATGTTTGATGCTTCGTACTGTGTGCTGGGACTGTACATGTACTGTTGCTGAAGTTTGCTGCTGTTCTCACCATTAATTGTGGCTTTTTGATGGCGGTTTCTAGTTGGAGACATAAGCTGCAGTGTATTGTTATCGTGCGGTCTTTTCTGAGGTTGCTAAAACTAGCTAAGCTAGCCGTCAGCTAACTTGACCTCTCGAGGGGAGTCTTACTCGGTGTCACAGGTGTGTTAGACCATGGATTAAACTTACACCGAAATAGATTTTATTCCATTTATTTACTTATCTATTTATTTGTCTACACGTTACTGTGTGTCTTATCTTGTACGTACTAGCTGTTGATTTCTCCTGGTAGGATTAATAAAGTCGGCTGAATCTGTCCTAAACATCCATCTCATTGGTAGATAACGTTTTTTTAATGTTTGCAGATAACGAGCGCCGTCTTTTACCGCCTCATCTTTAGAAGAACATTTCAGTTCAAGTCAAAATGCTTCGCTAAGTTTCACCGGCTCTCTTAGCATTTTAAGTCTAATAAATAATACATAAATAAACAATTCTGTTAAATGTCACAGCCATGTAAGTATGTTAGTGTTGGGGGAACTTTGGTCGCACTTCTTGTGCAACTAGCTCGCTAATAGCTTTAGCAATACGTCCACTCAGCCTCGAGTAAAATCATAAGTTACCAACACCAGCTTTAAGTTTTGTTCAATCAACACTTTGAAACCTAAAGACATTCAATTCAAACTGATATAAAACAGAAGAGCAGCTGATTCTCACATATAAATCAGAAACAATAACGGATAAATCAATGATAGCAGATATTCTCTACATGGATAGCTGCAGTCGATAAGCACTCTGTCTTTCCTCAGTGAGCTGTGAATTCTGGGCTGCAGCTTTCTATTTACAGACTTCTCCTCTTCCTCCTCATGTCCAATCTCCCAATCCCTCCCTCCTCCTCCTCCTCCTCCTCCTCCTCTCTGAGTTTTCATTTTCTCTCTCTTTATCCCTCCATCTTTTCTTGTCAATAACTGTGTCTCGGGGCTCCGTGACTCATCTCCACTCGGCTGTTTGGTTGGCTGTTTCACTGTCATTTCTTTCTCTCCCAGTCTCACTAACTAAATATAAGTCCATAATCCTCTCGTCTGTGTCTCTCTCTCTCTTTGTCTTTCTGTGGATCTCCTCCTTCACCAACTGTAAACCCACGATCTGTCCGTCTGTCGCCTCTTCATCCGTTATTCCACGTACACCCAGGTCTTTTTCAGATGGGAGACTGAAGCGACTTTGACTTTGTTGCGTTTCTGTTTGAGGGTTTTATGAAGCCACGGGCAATGTTATGCTGCAAATTATATTCAAAGGCCTCGCTGTAAAAATAGATATCAGGAAACAGCAGAGCCCGAGTTGGGATTTCACCACTTCCCTCCTAATGTGCGTTCACAAGATTTACTGCGGGGAGGAAGCCATGAAGAGAAAGAGTGGAAATAAACTGCTTTAAACTTTCAAGACAAGTTATTTTCTTATCTTTTCACCATCATGCCCTTAAAAACCACCTTTGTAATTTAAGGAACATGCTGAATAATAGATGAGTTGTCAACTATTAAAATAACTGCCATCTTTTCTGATGATTCGATTAATCAATGAGTGATTTTTTAAGAAAAAAACGTCAAAATTCTGTCATCCAGCTTGTTAAATGTTCTTATCTTCTGGTTTCTTTCCTCCTCTGTGACAGAAAACTGAGTGTCGGGACAAAACAAGACATTCCAACGACGTCATCTTCCGCTTTTTGCACTATTTTCTGATGTTTTATAGATAAAACAACTAATCATTTAATCAAGAGGATAATCAACAGATTCATTGCCCTAATAAAATGGTTAAACTGGGGGACATGACGTCCATGTGGACTGTTTGCAGCTGAATTTCAGGTATGTCTGCTGTTTAGCGTCGCTTGTGAGAAAAATACGATTGAAATCTGATAAAATACGATGGCGAAGGCGTCCAGGGAAAATAACAAAGCTCCACACGGCACGATTCTGTGTCAACACTTCCTGTCGCTGTAGCACAACAGTCTACTACACTGTGTGGGAGAACGACTGGTGTTCTGTACTCAGGATTAGGACTAGAAGGTAGTGACAGAAGGAGCCGTTGGAGGGGTCAAACGTTGCTTCGTGTTGTAGCCGTCTCAAATGCTCCGAACACGGCGGCGTCACTAAAAAGTCAGATGGGTAGTAACAACCCTCCAGGAAAAGAGAACAGCATTTACATTTTATTTCAAACGTAAATGTCAGTGGTCCAAGAAGGAAAAAAAATGGCGGCCTGGTTACAAACGTCTCCATTTACAGCTCAACAGTTTAAATCGTTTTTAAATCGCACTGCCTAAGTTGATCCGAGTCTGAAACCGACCACACCGGATGCAAATCAGACCTACAACCAACCATAAAGGGAAAAACGTGTAATTTTTTTTTGTTAAGATGCAGGGAAATCTGTCTGAATGTGAGGGTGGCTCCATTTATCCAGCCAGAGCAGAGGAATCATGAGCTCCAGGTTCGTCTGGTTCTCAGGCTGGGAAAAAGATAACACACGTATTTTGTGGTTGTTCGGAGACCAAAGGAACAGAGTGAACTCCCTGTAAACCTGCAGAGATCCTGCTGGATGCACAGCGTCTTCAACAAGCTGGATTTTCTCACAACTCCTCGGCTCTGAGAGTGAACGTGTGAATGCAGAATGTGAATAACGGCGTCCTGCTACTTTCCCTGGATACATGAGGATAAAAATAAAGCACATGGACCCCCGTGCCTCCGTCTGCGTGACCACCAGGTGTCACTGTGACTCCGTGTGGCGCCGCTGCCTGCCGGCCCGAGTGGAGGCTCTGTGGCAGCCGCTAACAGTTTAGTCACTGTGCCGTCCTGCTGCTCAGCGCCAGCCGCGGATAATAAAAGCACGCTGAACGAGGCCCTGAAGCCTCGTGGCTCTGCACAGTGATGCCATCAGCCTGCGTCCGCCTGCGTCTCTCTGCATTTCTGCGGTGATCGCCAGGGTGGGATTTCAGTGGAGGGAGCCGGCATGTGTTGGATTAATGTGTGGAGCTTGTGTTCATGTGTCTGTTGGGGTGTGGACGGGGATGTCCGGTTCAAACTTTACAACTCCAACACATCAGTTTCTTTAAAAGGGACAGTTCAACCCACAATCAAAAACACATATTTGGCCTTTCACCTGTAGTGCTGTTTAACCACTTCGTTGCCAGGTTTTGGAGATATTAGCCATCTCGACAATGTTTCTTTCCAGAAATCATACAAAGATTATCCACAGACCTTGGAACTTGGAACTAGGAACTATTTTCTTTTCGTATAACCACGCAAAAGGAAGTGGACAATTAACGGCATCCTCCTCTGCTGAGCTGGACCATTAGCTAGCTTAGTTAGCTCGCCTGTTTTCCATCAGTAGATGCACGCCTCCTTCTGGGCGGTGATACGGTACATCCTACTTAGATTACTGTAACTTGCTGTAGTTGCGTTTCCAAACCTCAGCGAGCTCGATGTGCTGCAGAGAAACCTACTTAAAAAAGTCCAATACAAGAGTCCAAAAAACATCTATCTAAGAAACTCCAGATTGGTTACCTGTACGTTTTAGCACGAGTTTCAAATTGTTAATGATTTCTCTTAAAGCACGTTTGGAGTTGATTATATTGCTGCACACGTTAAGAGCCTGAATGAAGCCTGAGATCCTCCAGCAGACGACTGTTAGTGAGTCAGAGGTCAAGGCTGAAAAACCAGGAGCAGATCAGGCAGCTTGCTCTGTTTCCTCCGTTAAATCTCTCTTAAAAAACAACAAGGTCTGAGGATCATCTTGAGTAACCGGGTCGTGATTTCTGGAATCACATCAACACAATCTAGATGCATAAATATCATTACGGGTGACAACTTTTTGATTTTAGGGTGCACTGTCCCTTTAAAATGATCTACACATGCCTCTTCTCACACTCTGAAGTCTATAAATGAGCTGTATTCAGCACAGTGCTGTAGTTTATTAATTAACTGCCTGAACCATCACCGTGTTCTGGATAATAAGCCTGCAGGCGCTCGTACCGAGCTATTCTCGGGAATCTTACCTCCGTATTTATGCAATCTTATTACAGTAAACACGGCTGAGAGCTGCTGTTTACACGCATATCTGTGACACCTGTACTGAACAAGAGGAAACAGCCTTCATGTCTGCAGCTCCCTCTGAGATAATACTTCAGGAAGCCACGTCTTTGCATTTATGATTCACAGCTGAATCTTGAAAAACAATATATGAGTATATATTAGGGGTGTAAATCGCAGGTTTCATCACGATACAATATTATATCGATTCTTTGGACAACGATACGACTCAATTCGATATGAGATGATTCCCATTTAACACGTCATGTAATCAGTTACATTTATATCAATTCACAAAAGGCAACTAAAATATGATTTGACTTGACTTCCAGACATTTGAGTGGAAAACCATCTATTCTTAAGTACTGTTAAGAAAGTAGTCGGGGTTATTTTGGCCCGATACAACTACAGGAAGTGTTTCATCTCGGTGCGGCTCGTTCCTGGTTAACGTTGAGTTGTTCTTAAAAAGTTAAAATAAAGTTTTTTTTATCCCGACATTTTTCACAGTTGGAAAATGTAATCATTAAAGTGAAAAGCAGAAAAATGGTTTGCAAACAGTGTAAATGTACAAACAATGCTTTTTGTGTTCCTGCAGATTAATGTGTCTGTGTGTCTGTGTGTGTGTGTGTGTGTGTGTGTGTGTGTGTGTGTGTGTGTGTGTGTGTGTGTGTGTCCAGTGGGAGAGGGTACTGATGGCATTCAGGGAGTGTGTGAGTCAGGCTGACCAACAAACACCAGCTCAGTTCATATGGATTGGAGAGCAGGAGTGTTGAGATTGCCTCGGTTTGTGAGTATGTGTGTATTTTATACTGTGTGTGTGTGTGTGTGTGTGTGTGTGTGTGTGTTTTATACTGTGTGTGCGTGTGTGTGTGTGGTAGATATTAAACCCACAACAAATGGCCTCAGGGCCAGCGGGGCGGTTGAGATTGCTTCTACGAGAAAAAAAAAAGTGCGTCTGCACATGTGAGTGAGAGTGTATGCAAGACAAACTGTGTGTTCTTAGACGGGAGGTGAATTATTATAGAGAGGACAGGAAGGAAAATACAATGAGTGGATAAAAAGAGGTTGTAATACAACAGATAAGAGTGGATGATGGAGGAAAAATTACCTAAAGCAAAAATGGAAGAGGGACGAGGAACAAAGGAGGAGGTGAAAGAAAACTTTAAGTTGTGAGGAAGTAAAGGAGACGAGAGAGAAACGGCAGACGAGGAGGAGTAAACTCTTAAATCTAACATTTAATGAGAAATCATCGACGGCTGATAAAAGAACAGGAGGAGAGAACAACTGAAGAGTGAAATTAGAAAGAGGTGAGGAGGAGAGGAAGACCTCTAACTTAGAAGTGAACTGCAAAAATACTGTGACAAGTAAAAATCCTGCAATATGTCAGATAATAATCAGAATGTGAAGACGACATCATTTTAAAGACGTCTATGTTTGTTGCATCAGAGCTAGCATGCTAACCAGCTAGCCTCAGGCCTGAAGACCTGTTTCTCCCAGCTCCTTTGCTAGCAGGGTAAAAAAACAACTCTTATACCTGGCTGAGATCCAGATTTCATATAAACACCACGTCTCAATCCAAGTGCCAACACTTGAGCCAGGTCGTAACGGATTCTCACGTTACAGAAGAGTCAGAAGCTTCTGTCGTGTTGCTTGTAAAACTTTTTCAGCAAATCAAGAGAAACAGAACTTAAAAAAGGTCAAACAGAGTGGGTATTCGTCACACATGACATGTGAACCACAGGCACAAACAACTTGTTCTGCCTGTTTAGTTAAACACTGAAAACAGGGCTCACCCTCTCAGCGTTTCGGTCACGCTCCGTCCGCGGAACTACGCAGAACCAATATTCAATTTACACAGAGATAAAAAAGAAAAGAAGCGGCTCATAAATTGTGTGAGGAGGAGAAAATCCTCCCGAGGCTTTGATAGATACCACACGATAGGGTATACATCTCAATTTGAGAGTGAAATTGGTAGCAGGAATATCACAAGATAAAGAGAAAAGCCACGGCGGAGGATAACAGACAAACAAGACGACCTTGAACTCAGAAATGAAAGTGGTGGAGAGGAGAAGAGAAGGAGTCAAAACAAAACAACTCATTAAAATCAAACAAATGACTACAGGGATGGGAGAGAGAGAGGGAAACTAAACGTGTCTGTATCGGGCGGAAGAGGCAACAGGAAGTGGTAGAGGTGAATGTGTTGGCCAAGGTAGAGGTGAAGGTGAGACAGGGAGCGAGTTATAAAAAGTAGAAAACCTTCGTCTTCCTTTTCATTGTGAATCAAAGTGGAAACAGAGTCTGTACAGACGAACAATCAGGGGTCACAGTCTGATCTGGAATAACCTCATAAACATCGAAAGGATCGTCTGATAGATGACGACAACTCCACTCACAACTTCTCCTCATTTCAACTTATTCAAATCAGTGAAATTTGAATATTAGCTGTGGCGGAGCTGTGAACTTACTCGCACTGACAGAAACCAGCTCGGAGAAAAGTTCATCAGGGACTTTATCCTGAGCTTCACTGTTTCCTCTGGTGACTTCCTCTGTCGCGTCACGCTGAGTCGTGTTTTATCAAATCACAGGGCGGAAGAAGAAGTTAACGACTCGGCCTGCGACATGTGTACAGCTAATTCACTGTAAATGCATGTTCGATGCTGAATCACCTTCTTAATAAAGACTCTTTCACTAACGTTGTGTTGGAGACAGATGCTCACAAAGCAACACAGAACATCGAATAAGTAGAAACATCAACGAGGTCGGACCGACTCGTTTCACTATATATATATACATATATATATCTTTAAATGTTAGAGTTGCAGCTGAAAATCACCACAGAATTAAACAACTGTGCTGATTTCACACATCTACCTGGAAAAACCTGTGTTTGTTAGCGACTTAATGGGATTGTTATGAATGTTCCAGCTATCAGTCAAACCCTCAGGTGTTGCCAGGAGAGTTACTGCTTGTACTAAACTATATTTTGATAAATTATCCCTTTACTGACTTGACAGGAGAATCGAGCCCTTTGTGATGTGGTGAGTGCCTCTTCCATTCAACCTGAGGCAGCAGCCCTGTGTACCTGTAACACAGAGGTGTGTGTGGGTCTTATCCAGGTGAGTGACTGCTCATGAAAGTGTATTTCTAATGGAAGAGTGTTCAGGCGGCGCTCAGTCATGCAGGCTGAATGAACTTTGTCTGCATGATTTACTAAAGCAGCTCCCCGCCTGTTCTCTCCGTCACCGTCTCTCTCACATTTCAATTTCAAACAAACTTCGACAGAAACTCTCTCTCTCTCTCCTCCCTCGTCTCTCTGGCTGCACCTCTGTGTACAGAATTTAATTGAATTCATTCAGATGGCAGCAGCAAAAACCATGTGAGAGTCTGCGAGGACGCCAAAGATCCCTCAAG
This sequence comes from Lagodon rhomboides, assembly GCA_039737535.1. NCBI lineage: Eukaryota > Metazoa > Chordata > Actinopteri > Spariformes > Sparidae > Lagodon > Lagodon rhomboides. The sequence goes on from CM077787.1 coordinate 1,903,561, forward strand.
AGGTCCTGACTCCTATGGTAACGCTTTATATTGAGTTTAACCTGGATAACAAGGCCCTCATTAGTCCTTAAAGTGTTTATAATGGAATAATAAACAGGTTTATGGTCGATTATAAGATCTTAAAAACTGTTTAGACTGCTTATGAACATAAAAACAAACTTTATGACTTTGTTATAGTTGATTTCACAGCTTGATTGAGCTGCTACGTCGCTGCTGGTCTAACATATCATCAGCCCCTCTTAGATAGAAAAGGTGGCACATGTGCAGCAAGGTAAAGGCTGCAATGTGCCTCCTTGTCTGTCTAAAAGGGAGGTGTAATATTCCTCCTTTTCCAAACAGCCTCCACTTTTCCTCCTCTGGTAGGCGTCAACATGTGACGTGACGTGAAGCAGGAAGTTGGGCGTGAAGAGAAGCAGGGCAGTTTCTGCTTTTCTCCCAAAATCCTCTTCCCGTTTAACATTGGGGCTTATGGGGCAGTTGCTGGAGTTTGTGTTGGTTAGACGCAGATAATTCAAAAACCGTACATCCTCCCGATAAAGTGGACACGTTGCCAGACAGAAGACAAGTGTGGCTACGTTCTTGGAAAATATCACTATTGTAGTGTGAAATCTGTGGCTAGGATCGTCATCTAAAGAAACATTTTCGGAGAGTTTTTTCAGGCTCCCCCACTCTGCCAGTTGGTGCTGCGCGAACATTCCGCAATACACACACATTGAAAATCCTGAATTTTTCTGAATTTTTCGAAATCACTCACGATCAATTAAGGGTCACCGTTCAAAAACTAAACATCGTAGAAAGAAAGTTCAAATACAACTCAAATAGATAAGACTTGTGCCTACATTTTAAAGTTTGAATGGTGTCTCTAGGTCAAAGTCTGCCAGAGCAGGAGATGTTTGAAAAACGTTGATGATTTTGCGACTTTTTTGACCCCGTCCCATTCATTCCTTATGGGACAGTTTTTCGCAGTTTTTCTTCAAAATAAGAGCTTTACATTGCACCCCATCGGAGTTTAGAACTGGGTTCTTAGCGAGGGGCTTTTAATTTGAAAGTAGCGACCGCTATTAGCTCGCCGCTACAACAACAAGCGGACGACCAAGACAGCTACAGAGAGCGAGGAGACGCTAGCATCTCCCGGATCTCAGCGGCTTTCCAGCTGCTCATCTTTGTGGATGAAGTGACGAACTGACTGCTGTGATCAGCTGTTTCCTGGTTTTAAAACTCCCGGCTGTGGGTGCGCAGCAGTGCACGTCATCCACACCTCCGCCCATCTCAGCATTTGCCACCACATTGCCGCCTCGGATTTACAGCAATGGAGGCGCAAATAAGTGTAACGTTACCCTCCGAGGGGCAAAACTGGCGACCAAAACAGACCACCAATTTACCGCCTTCTGTCTAAATCCGCAGAGCGAGCCACCAAAAGGACGGCAGATTGGTGGCTTACTGCTCAGTATAAAAATGGCGGCTGGTTGTCCTCCCCACCTCCCTCACCCTGAACCTGCCCGACAGCAGCTACTCACCAATGACAGGAGCTGCTCCTCGGCGTAAAGTGGAGTTTGGCTCCAGGCACCAGCAACAAATTAAAAAAAGGGGGGGGGAGGGGAAGGAAGTGGAGTATTGGTTTGGACTAAGAGATTGGTGGGTTGTGGGTTTGATCGACAGTTTCTTGTGTGTTATTGGGAGATGGCATCGTCATCGTGGGTGGGATTTAAGTCCACTACAGTCGTCCCTCGAAGAGACGCTCCTCCCATCCCCTCCGTTGACGATGACGGTTGGGAGTTTTTATTAGCACCACCTGAGAGACGACAAGATGGAGTCAGATTACGAGGAGCGGACGACAAAGAGGAGTCACATAGTTTCTCCTTCTTGTCCATCCGGTTACCAGAGGACGACGATGGAGGCAGAGCGAGGACGTTGGCTCCTCCTCCTCCTCCTCCATTGGTCTGGGAGCAGACGTTGGCGTGGCGTGCGGCGGCCTTCTGTTTGTAGTGGTTACTGTGCAGCTTGTACTTCATCAGGAGGATGAAGATGAAGACGAGGACAGAGGCCACGATGATGCCGCCGATGATGATGATCATGGTGCCGCCCAGGAACTGAAGGAGAAGATCAGAAACACACACAGTAAGTCTGGTGTGCAGGGGGTGACCTCTTCTTCAACATCATCACATCAGAAAACAACGTCAGAGTTAAAATAACACAAACACCTTTAACTCTTCTTGAAAGTTTTAAAGCTGGCTGATTACATGAATTTACAATTTCAAGTCAACCTAAACAAAAAAGTACTAAGATAAAAGCAAAGTTACCCACTTCAGTTTTTAGTTCAGCAGCTACAGTGAAGATTTCGGCTTAAAAAAGGGAGCAAATGACGTCTTTTCAAATCAATTTGGGGTCTTGAGCTCAATTTTGGTAACCTGACTCTCGCCAGATGAATTTGGTTCCGCCTCGCTCCACTCATCCATCTGGGATCGCTCCATTGGAGATGTGTTTCAGAAGGCTGGGCCTTATCAAAAATCCTTGCATATGATTGGATAAACCACTTGTCTGTCATCTTTACTGACGTGCTACTTCAACCACTCACATCGAAACCAACCTGTGACGTCGATGAGAGCGACGTTCTTTAACGAAAACATATCGGGTAGATTGGACGACACGGATGAAACAGCAGCATCAATGTTGACGCTTGCTTCCTCGATGCGAGCCGCCATTGTTGTCTGAATCATAACAGTCGCTTCTCCGCTACGTCACATCTATGAAACGACCCGCCCGGCGGTCCTGATTGGCTCGACCTGAAAATCTGGTGCCGAAATCCCTCCCAACGGGAGCGATCCCAGATGGATGTGAGTGGAGCTAGGCGGAGCGAAATGCATCTGGAGAGAGTCAGGTTACAATTTTGGGGCTCCCGGAGACATCGACTACACTGGACCAGCTGTTTGGACAGCTCCAGAAATGAACTACGAGACTTCACCTGACTTTATATCATCAGGAGGAGGAGAGGAGGACTTTTCCTTTAAGTAAAAGAACCAATACAGCACGTATAAATAATCCATATCAAGTAAAAGTGCATGAAAAATACATAACTATTAGCAACAAATGCAGTTGAATTAGTATTTAAAATCTGTAACATCTGTAATGTGACCTCGATTACATCCACAACATTTAACATTGTGCTGTATTTTAAAAGCTTGTTATATTAAACATCGTGTAGTAACTAAAGCTGTCAAACAAAAGTAGTGTTATAATAATTACATTTCCCTCTGAAGTGGAGGTAAATACAGTATTTGAGGATATATTGTTGCAGTTGGTCGACACTCTTAATGACGAAGCATTGTTCATTTATTATGGAAACCTATATTTATATAACTGTGCACTTGTTTGTAAGTTGTGCACAGCTGCAGCCGAGCAGAAGACTCTCCAGGCTGTGGAACAAAAGAACAGGAACTCGTTAATTAAATGTTGTCTCGGCTTCCCTGATAATTAGAAACCGGATTACTCCTTTTAAGAAGTCAAGCGACTCTGGGACCTGTGAGATAAAGCACCGAGGATCAGGCTGATGCAGGTGAAGCTTTAACACACCGACCTGGTCTCGTATAGAGTGGCAGCGTCCGTACTCCATCTCCGTGCTGAAGGACACGCAGCCCACCAGCTTGGTGCCGGTCAGGGCCGTGATGCCGTCGTCGTAGACGGCCAGGACACACAGCTCGTAGTCTCGCGACGACGCCAGGTCGCTCAGCAGGAAGTTCTTGTGGCTGGCTGGGATCATCCTGAACGAGAGGAAGACGGAGACGAAGACAGGTTTATTTCACATCGTCCTCATCTTTATGTTTGTAGGACGACAGGGGTTCAGGTTGTGGACATGTACAACATTCATACACTCTAGAGATTGCTAGACAGAAATCAGCAACACATGTCCGAGTATTTTCTCCCTCATCCAACAACTGAGAGAAAGATTCTAGAAAGTTATTTTACTAAACTATTTATCATATTATCGCTGTGCCAGACGGGTTCTTATCTAAACTATCGGAGCACGTTTTCACTGTTACTGTCTGTCGGGGATTAAACGTCACGACTCTGACAGTTTCAGCACCACGTTCTCACAATTCAGCTGCAGAGAGTTAAATCTGGAACTCTGGGAACAGAAACTACTATTAGGTTTTTTAGGGGTTTGCCTCATTTGTCCTACATATATATATTTCAGAGCTATTTTTAAGTCTCTTGGGGAAAGTCCAATGAAGTCAGAAGTCTTCAGAGGCTAATTGGAAGTCGGTGTTCAAGTCTTTCAAGTCAAATATACACAAGTTCTTTCAGGGGCCTAATAATTCAATATTCAAGGTGTTGAAGTGACATCAAGTCTTTGGTGGATCTCTCAAAATGGCACAACATGTCTTAGGTTGATTGATTTATTACTAACTGATTAAATGTTGTCACACTAGTTGACACTGGAAATAAATCTACACATTAAAATGACATGTTATATATTTATTGTTGAGTTTGTGTTTGAATCGTCTCTTGTATATTGAGCTGCCCTGATTATTTCCTAAATGTTTCACACCACAAACGACCTGATGATGATCAGTGTGAGTGTGTTTGGGATCAGCTGTGCTCATTACGGCGGGTAGATGTTCTCGGTGTCTGTGTGCAGAGGAGGGACGCCACAGAACAATCTGCAGGTCTGCGGAGATGAATTCAGATCGCACTCATGAACATCTACAGAGACGGAGGCTGCAGCAGAAACAACAGCTGGTCTCATCATGTAGCAGCAACAGATAAAGTCATTTTCTATCATTGAATGAAGGGCACATGTTCACAAGTATTAACATGTGTTCTCCTTGTTCTGCTAACGAGTGCATTTTCAATTAAACAGCCCCGTTTGTGTATTTACATATAAAATATCAGAAGACTTGTAACACAAAAATGAATCACGCTAATATAAGTAAAGAAACTGCAGGAGTTTCATGTCAATCAATTATTTTTACCCTAATCATCACTTCTGGACTAGAAAATGTTATATTTAAAGGGCTTTTTCTCAAAATTAGCATTTAGCTATTAGCATTTCTCAGACTCAACAGCACTTACATACACCATCTATATTCTGAAGGTTTTTACAGAATAGTCTGCTTTTACATCATTCACAGCCTCATTTATACAAAATGTTATTCATTAAGACGTGAAGAAAAATGTTTTCTTTCATAGCTGTTGACAGTATTTAGTGGTGGAACAGTCTGATTTATGGATCTTCTGTGTAAAAACTCTAATATGTCAACAAAATGAGACAAGAACCTGCATTTAGTTCACACAGTTTAAGATTCTGTTATTTTGGGAAGTCGCTCAAGTTGAATTATTTTGTTTGTCATGATATATTTTGTCATTTACCTTTAAACTAAATGTGCGGCTACATGAGTGCATTTTCAATTAAACAGCCCCGTTTGTGTATTTACATATAAAATATCAGAAAGAATGTAATACAAAAATGAATCATCCTAATATAAGTAAAGAAACTGCAGGAGCTTCATGTCGATAGCTGTAAGTTTAATTAATTTTACCCTAATCATCACTTCTGGTCTAAAAAATGTATTTAAAGGGTTTTTTCTCAAAATTAGCATTTAGCCATGACTCAAGTCTCCTCTTCAGCAGCACTTACATCTATATTCTGAAGGTTTTTACAGAATAGTCTGGTTTTATATCATTCATAGCCTCATTTATTCAAAATGTTATTCATTAAGATGTGAAGAAAAATGTTTTCTTTCATGGCTGTTGACAGTATTTAGTGGTGGAACAGTCTGATTTATGGATCTTCTGTGTAAAATCCTTCAGACTCTAATATGTCAACAAAATGAGACAAGAACCTGCATTTAGTTCACACAGTTTAAGATTCTGTTATTTTGGGATGTCGCTCAAGTTGAATTATTTTGTTTGTCATGATATATTTTGTCATTTACCTTTAAACTAAATGTGCGGCTACATGAGTGCATTTTCAATTAAACAGCCCCGTTTGTGTATTTACATATAAAATATCAGAAAGAATGTAATACAAAAATGAATCATCCTAATATAAGTAAAGAAACTGCAGGAGCTTCATGTCGATAGCTGTAAGTTAAATTAATTAATTTTACCCTAATCATCACTTCTGGTCTAAAAAATGTTATATTTAAAGGGATTTTTCTCAAAATTAGCATTTAGCCATGACTCAAGTCTCCTCTTCAGCAGCACTTACATCTATATTCTGAAGGTTTTTACAGAATAGTCTGGTTTTATATCATTCATAGCCTCATTTATACAAAATGTTATTCATTAAGACATGAAGAAAAATTTTTTCTTTCATGGCTGTTGACAGTATTTAGTGGTGGAACAGTCTGATTTATGGATCTTCTGTGTAAAAACTCTAATATGTCAACAAAATGAGACAAGAACCTGCATTTAGTTCACACAGTTTAAGATTCTGTTATTTTGGGAAGTCGCTCAAGTTGAATTATTTTGTTTGTCATGATATATTTTGTCATTTACCTTTAAACTAAATGTGCGGCTGCATGAGTGCATTTTCAATTAAACAGCCCCGTATGTGTATTTACATATAAAATATCAGAAAGAATATAATACAAAAATGAATCATCCTAATATAAGTAAAGAAACTGCAGGAGTTTCATGTTGATAGCTGTAAGTTAAATCAATTAATTTTACCCTAATCATCACTTCTGGACTAAAAAATGTTATATTTAAAGGGTTTTTTCTCAAAATTAGCATTTAGCCATGACTCAAGTCTCCTCTTCAGCAGCACTTACATCTATATTCTGAAGGTTTTTACAGAATAGTCTGGTTTTATATCATTCATAGCCTCATTTATACAAAATGTTATTCATTAAGACGTGAAGAAAAATGTTTTCTTTCATGGCTGTTGACAGTATTTAGTGGTGGAACAGTCTGATTTATGGATCTTCTGTGTTTAAACTCTAATATGTCAACAAAATGAGACAAGAACCTGCATTTAGTTCACACAGTTTAGTTTGGGATGTCACTCAAGTTGAATTATTTTGTCTGTCATTGTATATTTTGTAATTTAAACTAAGTACACGGCTGTAAAGTGAAGACCTGTCCCTCATCTTTCTGTCTCGACTCGTCTCCATCTAATCGAGTCCTCGTCTATACGTGTTATTGTGATATTGCAGCTTTGCCGGTTGTAATGAGTTCTGCTCCGGTCGTTCCAGGAGAGAAAACAGAGGCCGGGATCTAACACAATGTTCAGGTAAAGAGCAGCGCAGATGGGTTTTCCTATAATACAAAAGATTAAGGTTGAAGTAGAAAATTGAAGTGGAGCGAATATACACACACAGAGGAAAGGCAGACGATGCAAAAGAGGAGAGGGGATGGAGAGCGAAGTGGCACTTTCAATTTCCAACTTGAAAATCAAAGGGTGCAAAGGCAGAGTGAGATTAAAGACAGAGGGGAAGATGGAAAGACGAATATGGTGAAAAGAGAAAACAGACAAAGAAGAGGAGGACGATGAGGAGAAGGGATGAGAGGGAGGAGACGAGTCGAGACAGGAAAGAAAAGACGGAGAGTGAAAATAAAGGACACAGAGACACAACACAGGAAGAAACAGAGACACGAGCAGAGATCAGACGAGAACGCCGCTCACATGAGAATATATCCAAACTTTAAAACATTTCAGCTTCGAGTCAGAGCCTACGGTGGCCCTGAAGTGGAAACAGCAAATCAAATCGACACGAGAGAAAACACAATCTGAAATCACATCTTCAAAACTGAAACCACAAAGCAGAAAACACAACAACATTAACTTCAGACAGGCGCCTTCACGGCCGTTCACACGCCGCTGCTGCCGATATATCTGAATTAATCCGACTGTTGCTATGCAGGAAAACGGTCGAGGTCGGCAGTGGAAGTAATAGAAGAAGAAATGTTCTTATTATCAACAAATTTCATGAAAAGCCTCAAATCACCCGTGAATTGATCCTCCTAATAAAGTACTACGTCCGTATCAAAAGGCTAATCTACCTTTTCTCGCCCACCGTCGTCCAAAAACTATTAGAAACACATCAACGAGCTTCACTGTTGCACAGATTCACGGTATTGAACCGAGCGTAACTAGATCTAATTTGCTTAAGAGACACTTTCTCCACTTTCAGAGAGGTGCATGAGATAATTGCTTTATCTCAGTTTTTTTTCACTCTCTTCACTGCAGGATGTTGAGGTTTTACCTTTTTAAACTCCTGAAACAAAGCCGCTGTGTGTGGACCTGCAGCGGCTGCTTCCAACCCAAAGAAAAAAACAGCAGGAAGGGATTTTTACCGCGCCACCCTTAAGATGATCGAGAGCCTCTGATTCCTTAAACTAATTTGAGAAGCAGATAATGACGGAGGAAGGACGAGAGAACAGCTTGTAAAAAAAAGAAGATGAGAAAAGGAGGAGAACAAAGACGGAGTATTCTGGGCTGCAGAGAGAGAGAGAGAGGAGATGTTATCGATGGAATAATAATTGAGCAGAGAAACATGGGAGTTGTGAACTAGGCCACCCTGTGAAACACCGAGATTACTGCGAACGCTGGACCGACTCATCCACTCTGTTACACAAACACACACACGAACACAACCAGACAAACAGCGAGGACACACACACTCTTTTTACCTTCTTCCTAGCTTTTTTTCTTACAGCTATCATAGGA